>VZTH01006982.1:171983-224736 GCA_013397815.1 Aleadryas rufinucha | reverse complement strand
CCGGCGACCCTCGGGATGCTGCTGCTGCTGCTCCCACACCGCCGGGGACACCCGGGATGCTGCTGCTGCTCCCTCCCGCACCGGCACCGTCCTTCTCCCGTCCCGGGACTCCGCTGGGGCCACTGCTGGGCTTCGAGCGCTGAAGTTCAGCACCAAGTTGAAACTTAGCAAAATTTTGCTAAATAGGACAAAGCAGGGTCCCCGCGCATGGTAATTCTGTTACGGTTTGGTGCTGTTTAAGGCTCAGATATTTTACCTACAGAAGACCAAAAAAGGCAGCACGCGCCCTAAGAGTCCTAGAGCACTGGGAAAATGGCATGTGCTGCCACAAGGCATTTTTTTAAGCTAAGTCTTAGCCCCTTAGCAAGAAAAGGTTTCCCTGTAATACACCATACACAAAGTGACCTCCTGACCCAAAATAAAGCTGGTATATGCACACCATGAACATCTGCCTTTTTCAATAAACCTTGTTTCTTATTTTGCAGACTTAAAAATAGTTCAAAAGACAGGTTTATGACTAACTTACTTGGGAACACAGATAACCTGTTCTTTATCTACATCACAAACTTGTGGTCCATGACTATGGAGCCTAGGCCCTGATTCTGTGGGTAAGGAAGTTGTCAACAAGGATCACAGCCAGCATTACCATGAAACCCTCATAATGCCCCACAGATTTGACACAACTAAGTTACATCAGGACTCAGGCTCTCAGGTTGTGTCCAAAATGTGTTCTGTTTTTTTCTACAAACATTTAGTGTTTTAAGTGAAGGGCTTGTAGTACAAATACCACTATAAGATGTTCTCCACAAGCTATGGGCATGGCCTTCCAGTGTGCAGTAGCACATCCTAAATACCTGCTCATTTCCAGCAACGTTTTCTTCATGTTTTGATTACTGAAGTTTGGAAGTACCTGAGGCATTCCTGCCCTCCTGGATAGCTGCTTTTGCCCAAACCAGTGAAGTGTCCTCCTTCACAGCCAGCAAAGCAGCTACTTGTCTACTGCCTTCTCTAACGAGCAAAGACTTGACACTCAGGTGTTTTCCTCTGAAGGCAAATTGTCAAAGAGCACAAAGCAAGACCACAAGTTAACCTTCAACTCCCCTGGTCTTTGCCTGAAAAAGCAAGAAAGTTGGTTTTCTCATATAATAGTGAATTACTCACATGACAAATTGTATTTGTTTATAGAAACCACCTTAATCAAGCCTTGAGATTGAACCCCTTACATGAGAACTCAAAGCTCAGTGAAGTGGTCCTTATATAGCAGTATCCAGCCCAAGAAGGCTCAGTGGAGAGTGACACAAGGTTTGAAAATGCCCAGAGGAACTCAGCTGTCACCCCTTCAAGTGGCTGCTTTATGCTGCTTCAGAAAAGATTAAAAAACACTATCCCCCCATCTCTCCCAAATCCACAGAAACCAAAAGCTTGGGAAGGTGTGTGTCATTGTGCCTGGATTCCCAAATTCACCTCTCCTGTCCTGGATCAAAAGGCAGAGGACAATGACTTTGACCACCAGCACAAACAGAAGAAGTGAGGGGCAAAGCCACAGAGCCCTCTCCAGCCTCAGGGTGCCCAAAGCAGCAGTGATAACCAGAGGGGCCCAAACCACATCCCTCTCCTCTTCCCTCCTGAGAGGCCAAAAGCACAGCCAGCCCCAGGCATGTCATCGACACTCAGCGCTATCTATTCTGAGGCAAGCACCCTCCGTCAAGTGTGAGCCTACAAGAGATCAGCTCTTGAACAAGGAACAGCTGCTTCAGAGCAGGCAAGACAGAAATTACACTGCTTAGGAAGACAAAGTACTCGGAAAGCTCTGAAGTCTCCTCCACACAGACTGATGGTGTACGCCCTTAGCTCATTCTGACAGTGAAAATACTTTTGTTGGAACCTAACTTTCCTTGGCAGCCAAGCAACATCATTCCAAGGAAAGGCTCTCTTCCTGTTCTAGTTCACTAGCAATCATCTTTTCCCAGCTCTGAAGACGGCCCCAAGGAGAGGCACACACACCTCGCCTCAGGATGGGGGTACAGGAGCAGTTGGATGCTCAGTAAATAAGATTACAGGTAATGCAGACATCATAGTCTGTTGGAATTATTTGTTGTAACTGCTTATCTGTGATGGATTTCAAGTCCTCAGAAACAATGAAAAACAAAATCCCTAAAACCTCTTCAACACTGTCATCCAAGGCAGTTGACACAGTGTATGCTTCAGCAGTAATCCCTCACAACAAAATTTCCCTGAAAGACAAGTGAACCCAATTAAACGGCAGAAAAATTGATGAGCCAAAAGCCAAGCCTATCCTTGAAATATATTTAATTTTTATAAAAACAAAGAGGCACATTTTCCTGCATTCCAGTTAAAACAGCTCTTAAAGGGAGACGGCCACAATCTCAAGACGTGGAACAGTGAAGCAGAGTGTTAACTCTGCTCGTTTTCCGTCACACTCATCCTATGGCTTCTGGCTCACAGCAATTGCTACAAGTTGGCAAACAAGTCACTCTTCATTCTCTTTCTAGGGCACTGGCAGAGGTCAGCACAGCATGTATTACGCAAAACCACACAAAACTACAAATTATTGGATAATTTGAATACATAAAGTGTTTCTTCCTAGTATAAGTACAAATTTAGACAAGTTATTTTTAGGAGCCATCTAAAGCTGGACAGCTTTTATCTATACTATTTCCTCAAGTATTAGACACTACCAACATTTCCATATATGTAAAACCCCTTACAAACAAGATTACTATCAAAGGTGTGCTGTCTGCTCAGCAAGGATTTAAATCTTCCCTGCTGCTCCTGCAAGAAGAAATACAATACAAAGAAATACAGTTTCTCTTAGTAAATTAGTAGTTCACTACTTAGAATAACTTTGCATCATTTTGGAAACTGACTAATACATAAATATTTGTTTTCAAGTATGGAAAAAAAACCAGTTTTGGTTTTTTCTCCTTAGCATAGGAGGGTATTTACTAAGCAGATGTTCAGAGTATATCTACATTCAAGCAGTGCTGCCACCTAAATACTTCTGTAGCTGCCTTCTCTCGAGAATCTACCATCAACATCACCAGTACCTCCACCTTGCAACAGCACCCTCAATACCACTTACAGCCTAGGAAAGCTGAGTTCTGGGAGCAGGGTGGGCAGAACCAGACCATCACAGCTGCTGCTTGGGGTGAGGTAAGTGGAACAACAACAACAACAACAAAAATCCCTTCTCTAGACAATTTTGAACTTCCAACACATTCTTCCCGAAACACGCAAGCACGAGTGTTTGCAGTTAATTTCAAGATAAATTACATGGTGTGTCGTGCATAACGTCACCGTGCTCCTCGTTGGGGACTTCCTGGGCAGTTGTGCACAGGCACACACTGTGCAGCAAGTGGGACATGTCTGAGAAGCAGAGGACTCACTGCACTGGAGCTGTGCATGTGGCCTGCACATGGTGCAGGACGGCTGATGGCTCCCAAATGCTCACAGCTTTGCATCCATAATAGTCAGTTGTCTAGAGGCCTGATGGGAACTGGTCAGCTGGGTGAAGTACCAAAATCTAGAAGTTTAAGGGCAAAAAGTAAGACCCACTAAAAGGAGTCCAAGCATGTGGCACTGTGGTTGAAGGACAGAAGACCATCACAGAAGCCCATACCTCAGGACTAGCTGCACAACAGAGCAGAGCCTCCACCAGCAGCAGCAGGAACCAGGAGGGTGGAGAGGAAATGACTAATTTTGATCACTTCAAAGGAATCAAGCCTTGAATCTTATCCTAAGTCACAAGGCTCTCTGAACAGCTCAAAGAGGAGCTCTCAAGCACATCAGACACATCACTTAATGCCTCGTCACATGATCAAGCTGATGTGTGCATTTCAAACGAGCTCAGTTCAAACCCCGCCTAATTTTAAAGCCACTGATGCAACCACCGGGGAAGCAGTGACATCCACCGAGTTAAATAAAGTCTCCGAGTACATTGCCTAAAAAGGACATAAAGCAAACACTCGGGAAACCCTGTCAATGCGGAGGAATCCGAACCGGATTTTTAACAGGAGCTAGGAATAGGATCGGTTCGGTGCGGCCGATGCCGATCCCGGGGCTGCCCGCCCGGGCCGCGCCGCTCCAGCGGAGCTGCCTCGGGGTCGCGGTGCCCTCTCGCGGCCGCGGCGCTGCGGGGACCGCCCGCGCTGTACCCGAGCCCTGTCACAGCCCCCGTGCCCAGGGACACGGGTATCCCCACCCAGGGACACAGCCCCCGTGCCCAGGGACACGGGTATCCCACCCAGGGCGCTGGAAAAGGGTAAGGGCTCTTTACACTCGTGACATTTTAAATTGCCTGTACAGAACGACAGCCGGTAAACCCAACGGGAAGATGATAGCACGAGAAAATAGATTCCAGCTGATGCCAAATCACTGTTTTTCAGAATTATCTGAGCCCGCAGAGGTTAGATGACAAAAATTTCAAAAATACACCAGCGTTTTCTACTCCCAGTTCAAAAGGAAAATTAATTATCAATTAAATACTGAATAATAGGTTTTATGAAGATATTTTCATGATAGTTCTTATTAACCAAGAAAACATTTTGTTTTCCTTGTTAAGAATGAGTTAAGCTGAACAAACAGTGCACCTGGGCCTTTGTTTTTAAATATTGATCCTATTGAAATAAGCATGTGCTGCTCTCAAGATACTCCAACTAGAAAACAAAAACAGTTGTCAGATCCAAGACACTACTGAAGGTTACTACTTGCTCTGAAATAGCAAAGAGATTAGAAAGTCTAGCCAAGGAAAGAAGCCTTTTATGCCCCTCAAACAGGTTAAAACCATGAATATCAGCAACCTGTACATCTTTACTCATAAATCCACTCACAACAGGTGATGTGGTAAGAGGGAAGATGACTCCATGCCAGAAGGGTTCTGCCACTTTGTCCCCTGGCACACTGGGATTCACCACATAGTACACAAAAAGTGGGGTAAGTTTAGGCAAAGAATTTAAATGGGATTTCTTCCACTTAGAGCAGAACTCCCATGCACAGTAATTATGCAGGAGATCATGAATGAAACTTAAACCATCTATTTTCTCTCTTGCTTAGATTCAGAGACTCAATTGCAATTGTCCTTGAAATGTGGAATTAGTTTATTCTGTCAGTTTAATTCTAATAATGGATGGTATTGAATTCACTTGCTCCTTCTTATAGTTCCTAATCTGCTATTGCTCAAATAGTCAGTGGGAAGTACCAGAAAGCCAACATCAAGATGGGATCATGCACCTTCACAGCTGCTGAAAATGTTTTAAACGTGTTAAAGAATTTTAAATTAACAGCTTATGAAGTAAACAAAAAGTAGTTCCACTAAAAGCTTAGTAAATTAAATTAGGTTTTTCTCTATTAGATTTGTATCCTATATCAGAAACAAGCCTTCCACATTATATCCCCTCTGCTACTTACTCTGCCATCTATTCCATCAGCTATAGAGCATTGAGTTACCCATCTCTCACAGTTCACATGCACACACAACTTGCTGCAGCTCTTTCTGCTTCATACTCAGCATTTAAGTAAATGAATGACAAAAAGGGGAAAAGACAGGAAAGCAGAACCTACTATTATATGCTTTTACCACAAGAAAGCCTCCTAATAGATGAGCATTTTGTTCTTAAAGTCTGTAACCAATAAGAGCATGGCTTGCATATAGCACGCAGCAGTCAAGACATTTCATTCTGCTTACAGAGTGTATAACAGTCCTGCAATGAGGTACCAAATTAGCCGGAAAACCTAAATAATTTCAATACTTACGAAATACATAAAAGGCTGAGGAGGTCACAGCACAGCATCCTTCAGGCTTGAGGGTGTTACTTTTGATGCAGGGCACAGCAGGCTTGGCGATGGTTAGAGGAGAGATTGGAGAGTCAAAGTGTATAATCCAGGACCTTCACTACCACAGGAATCAGTATTTCCTTAGCTTCAACTTGTTCTGTCTCAGGTAGGAATTAGCACTGAGCAATTTTGAGAGATTCTACATCAGAAGACATTTAGGGTTTGTTTTGTTGTTGTTTGCTTTGTTTTTCTAATTCAAGGCATAATAATTCATTATTCAGGGCTGTCTACACCAGCAGTTGTTAAAACCCCCAAACAGTTAGAGGGGCACAAATCATGGCTAGAAATTCAAATACAGGCTTCTGGCTCCAACACTGAAGTGTATTAAATGCAGAAGTTTTCAGAGCTGTAGGCCCAGAAGTGAACACTTCTCTTGGACAAGAGCTAACAAATCCATGCTTTGAGACCAAGTAATCCTTTGGACAGAGCCTATCAATCAGCCTTGTAACCTTAACACTTGAAGTGCTCAATATTTGACTAGTTCCTCTGTTTGGAACCCAAATAAGAAAGATGGGGCAAGATGTACCCTAAATAAGGCTTTTTCCACATGGAAAAAGTGTTTATTACCTTGCATTGTCTTGGAGGACAAAACTAATGTGCAAGTCTTGGCAGATCTTTGGAGAAAATTAAGCATTCGAAGCTGTTATAAATCACATGTGTATTGTGCTTGAATGTTATTAGCACTTGCACTTAGAGCAGTGCCACTGCCACAGTGTGAAGCGTTCCATTACCTCACCCTGGATGGTTCACATGATCAATGTGTCAAGCAGAACTGTCTGGTTTTGAAGCATAAGTGCCTTCCTAGAATGTCTGCTTCAAAAGCTGCAGCAAGAGAGGTTAAAATATCATTTAGCATGTGCTGGCATCAGGGGTTCAGGTCTTCACCTACTCACAAAGGAGTGGTTTCCTACCATTGACTTGAAAAGTTCAGTAAACGTCAGAAGTTAAAAAATCTGTTCAGTGCTAAGCTTAGGCAGCTAAATCCCCATTTTGCCAACACACTCACATTAAAAATTCTTCTGAGTACAGAGAGGAAATATCTAGTGCTTAAAGCAGGAACCAGAAAACCTGGATTTTGTTTTTGTGTTACTTAGGGGCTATGACCTTGGCAAGTCAGCCTTCTGGCCTCCATTTAGTAGTTTGTAAAGATTTATAATACACACCAGGTTATAGAGCAGTCTGAGCTTTTCAAAGCATGTTTCAAGAATTATTTTTGCTGTCTAAGTTAAAGTCTACATTAAATATCAAGAACTAAAAGTATTTTGTAAATATGCAATGTTTTATTAATGTGAACATTTTGTGGTCTTTGACAGTAGAAAATTTTTTTTCCCTTATGGATGTCTTTAATGGATGTGGTAATTGAAAGCAAAGTACTGTAGAAAATTCCAACTTTTCCCTGTAAGTGCTTACATATGTATGTACATCGATCTGGAAGGCTGTAGAACAGTATTTTTAACAGTACTCTTCAGTATCTGCTCTGCATGTTGTGTGAAAGGCATGGAAAACCAAAGGATGAAGGATCTGAGAGCATTTTATGGAATTTTCCACTTCAAAATGTATTAACTAGATATGCAAATCTTTTGTAGATTTCTGCATGTTTGGGATTTCTAATTTGACATTCCCAACCCCCGGGGAAAGGAAAAAAGTACAGGAAATTTCCCAATGAAACCATAACCATCAGGACCATACTGTGACCAGGCAGAGCAAAAGAGGATTTGTCTGGTCCCTGGGCTGCACAGGCTTCCTCACACAATTTATTCCAAGTCTACACTTGGAAAGAAAACTGCAAGACACTGTAATGGTTATTCCAAGGCTTTGGAATTGAAGATTTCAAGTTCAGTTTTGCTCTTGCTATAGAAAATTAGTAAAACCCATTGGAATGGGAGCAGTCTGCACCCAATATGGGTCCTAATTGGAAACCAGATGCTGTTGATTTAATGAAGTTGATGGGCACAAAGGACCCCAAAGTGTTACTTCAAATCTTCTTTCCACTTTCAGGCACAAAAAGATTGATCTGCTCAGACTTTTGAAGTATTAAGAGAGTTTAAACATTTTTAAAAGTACAAATGAAAGGCTTAAATGTTAACTATGTTCCTCATTAAAAATATTAGCAAATAATATGTTGGGCCTTGAAATAAAACTTGTGATCCTGGTTGTCTTTTCTCAAGAGAAATTGTCTAGAAACTTTGGGATTAAAAGGGCAACTGTGTTTCCTTTAATGAACATGCAACATATGGAAACAAAAGAAAGTCAGAAAATAAAGCTTCTCTTTCTGGTGGCAACTGGTAGGCCTGATTTCAAACACAGTTTAATTTTATGACATCATTCACTGTCACTGAAAAAGAAATAGGAGAGAACTCCTGAAATTATGTAACTTTATATGTGAACTCTCAGGACTCGATAATCTAATTGCTTTTCTATCATCTTCTCTTCAAAAAGTACTGAAGCATTTTATGATTCACCTTCAACAACCCTCTTCACAGAGAATACAATTTACAAAAGAAAAAGGCCTCATGCTATTAACCTTTTATTTCTTGAAAAAAAAAGTCTCTGAATGTCAAAATACCAATTTACCCTTTCGTGACTCTAAAACCTGGCTTCATAGCCAGAATTATTTCTAAGTTTGAGGTTTTATGCCTTAAACCCACCCTACACCATTAAAATTATTCTAATGCTATTGTAGATCGCCATCTCATGAAGAGTCTAAAAGATTTAACTTTATTATTCCCTTTCTTTAAAATGTCTTTTACTGGAACTTTTACCTTCACCATCTGTCACATACAATCATCTACCTTTAAACACAGAAAAGCAAAATTCACATCACAGATGGAATTCTTTTCCAAGATGCTGTGCAGAAAGTGTATTTGAAATTTCAGTACAACTGCTGAATATCTGGCAACAGCCTTTTTCCTCCATAGCCACTGTCAAACACAGTTATTTACAACTTCCAATCCTTATTTTCACTTGCATTGTTAGTTTGATTTTTAATGCCTCTTCTCTCCCATTTGAGCTTGGCCAGTGGAGTTTTGGTCTCGCTGGAGGATCCATTGCACCTGCCCCCTAAACCATCCCTAAGTTTTGTGTTTCAGGGACTGAGCCAGGCTGGGATGGGGCACAGCTCCCAGACTGGGGCTGTTTGTGCCATGACAGCTTCACCTTCATTCTGCACCAGGTGGTGAGCACAGAACACCAGCTGGGCCACTTGGGCTTGGTATTTAACTCTCTTGAAGTAGATGGAACAGGAGACTCTAATCAAGTGATTAAACAAGCATTAAGCAGTTGAAGATCTGAGGGAACTAAATCCAAAATATGACCACAAAAAGGAAGCAATGGAGTTGTTCTGCTACTGGACATTACAATGAACTAAGAAAGTGGACAGTAATGACTATAGAAAGAATGGATTCCTGCTCACTCCTGAGCAGTTTGAATTTATGATGAACATTTCTCCACCATTTTATTATCATACAACAGCATCCTTGTGACAAAATGTAAGAAGTAATTCCAGGAATTAGGACAGAACTTGTCTTTTGTAAACATTTGGAATGGCTCCAAGTGCATCAAGTGCAAGTTTATCTGGTTAGTGGGAATTTTTCTGGCAATTATTGAAGTAGCATTTTTAGAGCCTAGAACAGCCAGGAGACAAATTTAGAAAATGCCAAACAAAAGCTTTGAAGTTTCAGTTGGAAATCTAAACTGTTCTCTTCTGCATTTCACACAAATAAGACCTTTTTTTGACCCAGCGTTTTGGATTGGAAATCCTTCCAGTGTAATTAGGCAGAATAAACATGCAGGGGCAAAGGCCAACTCATGGAACAGAAAAGGGTGTTGAGTTTGATTTGTTTTGAGATTTTTTTAAAATCAGAACAAGATATCTAGTGGGAACATAGTACAGTATTTTGACTACAGTTACGAATAATATCAATGCTTACTGGCACCTCATGTCTCTTCCTCAGGACAAATTCCTACTGCCCAAGTGTAAAAGGCCAAGAACTCTGGCTGGTTCCATTTTATAGTATTGGCTTCCATAACACAAACTCAACATTAGATTCACTTCTCTCTCTCATGTCACTCTCCAGTGTTCAGTTACATCAACTCCTAAAGTACGTGCAAATCCATACTGAACTCAAAATGACACTTGAGGCTAGACACATCCAAAGGTCCATCCAGTCTGGCAGTAGCTCTCAAGGCAGCTTTTAGGCAAGCCAGCTTGAGCCATCACAATCTCAAACATTTCCACAGAGCCTGGCATCAGAATTTAATACCATCACCTTTTAGTGATGTCAAATTCACCATGTCCACATAAAGGCAACAGGGAATGTGCCTTTGTAGCTCTGTGTGCTTTAAGACAGCACTCAGCCAAGTTAAACAGCAAGGTTTCACTTCCAGGTGTCCACCTTTATCCTCACTGCTGTTTCCAAGGTCCTTATTTTGTTGACATCCCAGGACATTCCCAGCAATGCCAGAGCATCTCTGCATCCTCACTCCCCAAACACTTGGTCAATCTGCCTCCTGCAGCTGGGTCAGCCCCTGCTGCCACTGCCACCACCTGCTCCAAAAGCTGGGTATTTAAAGCAAGAGACTCAGCCCAGGGAGTCAGGGGCTCACACAGTTCAGTTCCCCTTAGCTGACATTTATCAGTGACTGACTAGAACAAGCTGGTCTTGAATTCTGGGCTCTTGCCAACACATTGTTTCATCCTGTGTTTGTGATTTGATTGATGTGATGAAACAAGCATTATTGGAGACTGGACTGAGTGGGAAAAAAGGTTTCTGAAAATTCAAATGAAAGGCACATTTAGTACCATTTTAGGGAGATGTGTGATGATTATAATGCCATGCTCTACTTCATTTTTTTCCTTAGAAAATATTAAATCTCTCAAAAAAAGCAAAATATTGCTGTACCAAAGTTACACAGGGAGTAACAGGTAGAGGGGAACACCCAGGGCCAAGAGCTTCCCATGCACATTCAACTCTCCCTGTGTGAACTAAAACTGCTGTACTTGAAATAAAGTTTCATGAAGTCACCCACGCTGACACCACCCATTGCTGCCACAAAGCCATTCTTTCACATCTGAACATCAGTTTCCCTAAGCCTTTCATCATGATGCACTTGGGAGTTTTTAATCTGACCTCCAGAACAGGCTTTAAGTGCTGTAACATCTGGCTCATTTTCACTTTCCACTGCAAACTAGACAGAGAAGTTACTGAAAATGATGACCCACAACATAAAAAGGAGCCACAACGAATTTTTTGTATCAATAAGGGTTGCAGCTCTGAACCAACTGCAATTCTTTCAGTAGGTTCAGGACAGCCATCTGGAGATGCTGCTGAGCTCCAAGAGATGAGCAAGGTTGAATTCAACACAATTAGAGCTGGAACTTCCATCTCTTACAGTAACTTCTCTTCATTCTATGCTGCTGCAAAACTAAATACCAAGTAGTTCATGATGCTCTGACTGCACAGACCATTTGTCAAGATAAAAAGAAAACATGAAAAACTCAAATATAAATGACAACTGAGCATTATCTTCTCTATGTACAAATATTAAAGAGGAACCATCTAAAGAGCAAGTGCAAGAGAGATCATGGCTAAGCTCAGGAGGTACCACAGACTCAGTTTTCTTTTTACCATCCTGATCATCATCTTCCCAAAGAAGAAGGAACTGAGAGAATCCTCCCCTTAAACCTGGGCAACTGTGCAAAGACTAAATTTATACTCAATGTTTGAAACATTGCTCAACCATCTTATTGCTGCCTCAAAAACCTTTGTGGAAAGGGATCTTTACTTGTGCAAAATAAACTTCTAAAATCACTCATCTAAATAAAGATGCATTAGAATTGTAGGGATTTTTCTTCCCCAGCCATTAAGTTTCTGGTGTTACAATCAAGGAAAAGATTTGTTCTTCCAGCTGAAGTTTATTACACATAAAGTCTTATTTAAAATTCTCAAGTACCCTGGAAATAATAGAACTATTCCAAGAAATGACAGAATGTTTTTAGAGAGCAGCAGAGTTAGAAAATGCAGACTAAGAAAAACTGCAACCATGATGAAATATGTTAAGCTGTATGCTTTGGGTATTATTTGTGTATACAGACACAGAAATACCCCGATTTTGCAGTAGGCCTCTTGACCCATTCCATAGAATTATTGCCAACTTCTTTAAGTGTTCTGGATCTGCTTAATGCAAATATTTTGGTTGTAATTATTGATTACTTCACTCTTTTTTCAGATCTTGGGGACATTTTCCTTCAACTTCTTTAAAAGTAAGAACTCTAATATCTGTAAGACTGCCTTTATTCAGACTGCAAATACTTTCAGGAACCAAAAAAATAGTTTACAAAAATCACGGGGAAGTTTGTGGCTTTCTGGGGGATCTTTTTTTAGTGGCAGTTCTCAGCTTTATTTTTTAACTATTAAAGTTGTATCTTGCTTTGTTAAAGTTCCATTACCATAATTTTGCTACCAGTTCAACGTTCATCTGTCAAATTAAATGCATTGGTACAAATTGCTTTTCAGATAATGTGTACCCAAAGCTTCCCTTGAACAAGACATTCAAAGTTGACTGCATCTAAATTACCTGCTTTGTAACTACACCGACTTGGAAAATTTTAGGCTCAAACTAATGAATACCTGTGTGTGCACATTATTTATCTTTACATACAAAAAGAATAAATCTTGAACCATTACTCATCTTAAAGTGGTTTCCAAAATTGGATCACAGTCACTTAAAGGTGCCACTGAACTGCAGAGGAAGCTCAGCCCATTTAGTGCACTAACTAATAAATTCTGCACAGTTATTTCAGCACCCATCTGGATTAGCTTTTGAAGCCTTCCTGGGTGAGAAATGTAACGTAATTTTCACTTCCTATTGCTAAACTACCTTTTAATATTTACCTTTTTCATATTCCCTGTGAAAAATAAAGCCCTCAAACTCAATGCAAAAATAAAAACAATGCATCACCTATGGGAATAGAAATCAATACCTTAACTAGATCTCTTCACACTTTCCACCAAGTTATTTTCATCCAATATAAAGAAGGGGAAAAAAATACAGAAATTGCAACTTGTCCCTGAATTTATGCACTCACTGCCGTGACAATGATCATTTTCATCTACTGTATTGTGTTCAGTACAGACTGGGTGTTATCAGTGCTCACAGCAATACAATATAAGAAATTTAAGATTTTTCTTTACCCAAAATATTCAGGAAGCTATATAGACTAAAATCACATGGAATGTGGCCTTTGAAGGCTTGTGGAAGGAATGATAAAGCTCACTAAAAATGAACAACCACCCCTTTTCACAGATCTTTAGTAATCCATCACAGGTTATCAACAATGCTCACTGAACTTCAGGAAAAGATAATTTTTACAAGTTCCTTTCAATTTCTGCCTCCAACAGCTACTCTCACCACCGCAGAGGGCCCTCCCAGCTCAGGTTCGTTCCCTTTGGAGCATTTTGATGAGCACAAAGTCCAGGAATGAATTCAGCATTTGATATGCTGCCAACAGCAGTTCTCTGCCTACATTTGCTATTTTTTTAGTCTCATGCCACAAACCTTCTTCAGACTCAGTTCACTACAGCTGACTCTCCATTCTGAATTTAGAAGTTCCAGGGTTGCCACCACCCACCAAGGCAGTGCTGTGAGGTTTCACTGTGCCCCGTTCTGCAGCCGTGCTCGGTGTGAGCACACACAGACCCCATCTGAGTGTGCAACCCCTGTGCCCCTGCAGCTCCTCTGCATCTGCACAGGCATCAAAGCCAAAGCCCTTCAGCTGCACATCATGAATTTAGATTTTACAAACCCACTTCTGGAACAGGAAATTTCTAGGAATTAGCTGTAACAGCTCAATACGCTGCAAGACAGGCAAAGTCCTTTTGGGATGTGACTCAGTATTTCCTGCCTCAGGTGAAGGGGAGGATTTGTGCTACTGTGTGCATCCCCTCTCTGGAGCTTCAGGCTGCTCTCAGAACAATGTCACCAGCACAAGCTGTTTGACTGATGTCTTCTTACATCACTCCAGCTTCTCCTTGAAGACCTGCACGTATTATAACAGCACAGAGCTCTTACACACAGCCCCACATGAGTTCATGTTCGGGGACAACTGGTAGAGAAAGATCCTGGTTCTAAACTGCCTTAGTGCATAAATGCTGCTTAAACTAAAATAACCTGGCCTGATCAACAGTCAGCTGCCTTTTCACTTCTCACCTGAGCAGCACAGCAACAAAGTGAGAGCTAGGAAGAAGAGATGCCTCGAGATGAACTGGTGGAAGAGCAGAGTGGTGATCACTGAGTGCTGATGCAGAAGGACAAATTCAAGGAACACAGCAGGAGCTTTGCACATCAGTTCTCTGTTGCAGCTGCCATGGAAAGAAAATCTATCACACAAGGAGAGCCCCTCAGAACATCACGATTCTTACAACACAATAACAAAACAGCTACTGAAAAGCTCAGCTTTAGCACTAAATCCTGCCCCAAGGTAAAATTAATGGAATATATTACTAAAGGCCACATCATGTGTAATAGCAACCCCACCAAAACCAAATAATGATAATGACATTCTGAAAGAGAACATTTGTATGGTTAAATATTGCCATGAGGTAGCTGCTTTTGGCAAATACCCCACAACCTGTTTATGGAAGGTGTTTTCCTTCAAAGCACTCAATTCAAGCTAGATTGGATACATGCTCTGCATTCATTATTCACACACATCTTTCAGCTGAGGATCTGATGCCTTCAGATGTATTAACTTACACCCTAAGAAAACCTCACCTGGAGAAGGAACTAGGTATTAGCAGACTTTCATTTAATGGCATTGAACTTGGCAGAAAGGGTGTTGGAAATGTCAAACTAAAACCAGCACTCCTGTGATTATTGCAGTCCATTTATTCTCCTGTCAAATGAAGACATTTCTACTCGACTCTTAAACTGAACCACCTAATCAGAGCTGAAAGAGTTCTGCTTCTCTGCTCTCCTGTTATACAGGGCTGTCCCATACTGATTCTGGCCAGCAGAAACTGGACCTGCTAATTCCCTGTCATACTCCAGGATCTGGCCAAGACCTGTCAGCCTGTCTTCATGGACTTCCTGACTTGACAATTCTTACTTCCAATTTCAAATGTGAATTTCTTGTAGTCATAAACATTTGGCATAATAAAAGCATGATTTCTGATAAGACTTAAATACCTACATGAAATCTCAAACAATTGTTACTAACAATGCACAAACACATCAGAAAGACAAGACTGGGAAATATTCCAGAAACACCCTCACTGGAATAGACAGAAAACCTACACTAACAGGATGAACAAGGTTCACACACTTACTGGAGAGAGGACAAACTTGTCAGAATATTTTGAGTTTCCTTTTGAAGGCAGTTGTTAAGTCACTAAGGTATCCAGCCTCACCCCCTAAAACCAGCTACTTCAAAACCAGTCCGCAAAAAGAATGTTTAAATAGGAACTGTGTTTGTGTTGTCTTCAGTTTTGTTATTAAAAAGAACTAAGGATGGAAAATATGGCTTATCTTTCACATGTCTTAGTTTTAAACTACCTCTAAAGTCAAAAATAACTGTCTGGAATTGTAAACATCATACACTTAAGAGATAATCCAGAATTCTCATTTTGGGAAAAAACCCTAACAATAAAATGCCCTACAAGAATGCTCATACTACTCATACTACTCTCATTCTTTCTTGCTAGCAAATAATAGTGATTATATTACTGAAAAAATTTATTTGTTAATGATGCTATTGAGGAACACACAAGGTAAAACAGTGCTAAGTTTTCCTTAACAATATCAGTTCCTTCCTGCACTGAAAAACACTCAGTGTGCTTATTGAATTTAGAGCCAAAATATGACACTTTATGCAATCTAAATATTTAATAGAAGCACTGGTGTTATTTGTGGAGACACACTGCATATGGAATTACTTCTTACATGAACTCTAAAAAAGACTCCTAAAGCTATGCTTCAAAGTTGAAATAGAGCAAAGTTTCAACTTAAAATTAAAACCAGTTGGATTATTATAGACTGGAAAATGCTGGTAAAGTCCATACTACCTTAACACATTGCAGGATACGCACTACCATTATTAAAGTTCCAATGTTTTAAGACTTAAGTAGATTCTAATTAATTACTAGGATAAATAGATTGCCTTATTTTTAGTGCCTAGTGACACCTAAACAAGCAATGAGTGATGGATGTTCCCATCAAAAATGTTTATGCAGTAGTCTGGGCATGAGATATTATCCCAGAAAACTATAGAGGAAAGTGACAGCAAGAACTATTGCTTCAAGTGTGTGGGGTGTCATTCAGCTCCTACAAGTGACATTATAAATCAGTGTCTCAGTATTTCATCTGAGTAATGCTGCTCTAATCATGAAAGAAGATCCAGAAATGCTGGGCCTAAAATTCCTTTGCTTCCACACCAGAGATGCTGGAGCTAACAGTGGGGGACTGCAGGAGGTGAGAGTGTCCCAGAAGTGACCATTGAAGGCGTTGGTTTGTGTCTGTGACAGACCCAGGGCCTGACCCTGCCCCACTCTGAGCCTGTGTCTGCAACCTCTGAGCTGTAGCAAGGAGTGAAATTGGGCTCCTATCCAGCAGAACCTGAACTTTCTGCTCACAAAACACATCCCTGCATACAAAGCTGATTGCTGAGTGCCACAAGCCCTCCCCACAGGTAAACCTGCCCTTGGCACTTGGCTCAAACCATTTTGTTTCCACACCAACTTCTTTCAGCTGCCTGGGGACAGACTGCCCGGGACAGACTGCCCTTGCTCCACATCCCATCTGACAGATCTGCAGGAGGCTTTATCAGCTGAGGAGCTTCCAGAGCCCTGAGCAGCCTTGCAGGATGGGTCCTGCTGTCTGTGATGGATCAGCTCATTGGGGAGCACAAGCTCCCTCATTTTTGCTGTGGGAGAAGAGCATACACAGGGAGTGGGGAAACATGAATTGATAAGACCGTCACAAATTCAGACCCTGTAGGTAGCATGAGGTGTTTGTAGCTCCTCCAAGCACCTCTACTCTCCTTACTCCACATATTTTGGTCAATAACCCAAAATAATCTGACATGGACAGCTGAGCATCTCCTGCACCAAATGTTTACTGTGTGTGCAGTTGGTGATTTCTCTTTTAAACTGTTTCAGCATTTGCATTTCAGTATAACTGATCAATATACTCCTGCTCTCACAACCAAGGAATAACTCTAACAGACCTCACATGCTTGTCAGCTTCAGCAGTGAGGGAAAGTAGCAAAGTTCTCAGATCATTACATTCCTCTAATTACTGATGGATGTGTTACTGGTACATCTTGGGCAAAGAGAGAAAAAAAAAAGACATTTGTTTCTTTCAAGCTCCCTTTCCTTTCTGAGGAAGGCCCAGAAGAGCCAGCTGGCACTCACAAACTCTCACTACTTATTGCAAGACAAATGTTTACTTCCTTTATGAAGTGCTAAAGTAGCACATCACTGACAGTTTAATACCAGAACCAAAAGCAATTTCCTGGATAAATCAAAAAAGTAACCTTGATTAAAACAATCAAGAACCAATTTCGAGACACTGAGTTATCAGCTGAAACAAGAAAGACTAAAATTGAGTTCAAATTTATTTCTTTTCTGTGGCAGCATCCTAGATTTCACTGAACAGGAAAATAAAGTTCCTGTTAATTAACTGCTTGAGAGTTTAACTAGTGCACTGCTGCTAAATAACACTCGGTGCTGATTCAGAGGTCAGGGTGCTTGGTTTTTTCTAACATTATGTTGTGAACAATCCAGCTACTTCACATTCTAATAGATGTAGGGCTTCCTTGTGTTTCTTAAGTCTTGAATAATCATCACCTACTGCTGCAAAGCTTTCTATTGCCCTACTGTTTATTGTAACTGTGAGCCTTATTTTGAGAACACTTTTATCCAATTTTGAGCTCATAAGCTGCTACACCAAGCCTGCTATAGGAAACTTATGTTCCATGGGGACGGGGAAAAACACCCCACAGAAACAAAACCCAAACAAAATCCACCCAACCAAAAAAGGACAATCTCTTCCAGTGTAAGACATGAACAAGAACAGAGTTCTACCAGGGTTTACCCAGCTTGTATATGGTCTCTCAGAAGTGATGTACACACACTGCAGCCCATTTTTCCCAGCTCTGTACCACAAATAGAAGAAGCTTACATCCAGAGGGAGCTGTAAAACAGCATGGTCTGAAAATTTATTATCTTGGAATAGGCATAAAAATCAAAGTCAGTAAAGAAGAAAGCACCCCAAAATATTAAACCCTGAAAGTATTCACACTCACTATTTCTTCTGTGGTTTTTTGACAGTTTAACAGTTCCTGAGAACTTTGATCCCTTGCCAATTGCTTCCTCTTCCCCTGATCCATGCCAGCTTGCTGCAACCATTTCCTTGGTCTTCCAACACCTCCCCTTTTCCCAACTTCCTTTACACCTTTTCAGTGTGAGGCTTGCTTTGGGATATGGAGACCCTATAGACACATATTAATGCTTCTGTTCTTCCTCTATAGCAGAAGTATTTAGCCACCTTTTCTGTAGTAACTTCATTCTTTGGTACATTTCACAATTTGAAATGTGCTAATAAATGAAAAAAATTACTTGAAAATATTATTCCTTGCATTTATTTTTACAAAGTTGCCACTGTAACTAAATTTCTTCTATAATTTCTATACATTGATAAAAGCAAAACAAAGTAACAGGTTCAGGGTGCTTGGTTGTTTGGGTTTTTTTGAATAAAAAACTGAAAGGATGTCCAGGGAGCTCAAGACAGTGAAGGCTACATTCAACTTTTAATCTCAGTTGATCTTAACTCATTCATTTTTGGTTGACCCAGAAATAATTTTCTTCTAGTCAATAGAGACTCCTGAGAATCAGGAATTCAGAGCTGACAGGTTATTTTTATGTCTACACCGGTAGTTTATTTCAGATAATTAGAATGTTAGAGTAAAAAAATCCACCAGGGAGAGTTGAAGGCTTCGAAACAGTTGCGTTTTTTTTTGAAATGGTGATTTATCTATGTAGACTAAATTACAGATACTTCACAGAAATGTGGCCAAGGCTGCCAGTTGTGTCACTACCAAAACCAGACAAACACAGGGCTGGCAGCAAAACTGAGGGTCAGTGGCTGACACACAGAGGGCTGAGAGCACAGCAAACACAACCCTTGAGGGACCTAACAGGGAGAAAACACATTGGTCTAAACTGAAAATCTTGCCCAAAGATAAGGAAACATCCATTTGTTCAGAAGGCATCTTAGCAGGATCACAAGTACAAGCACAATGTCCTCAGAACTTAGGAGGAAGAGAAGAAAACTCAGCTAAATCCTCAAACAGCAACAAAAAAGTCAGAGGAATAATTGGATACAGGACAACTCACTAAGTAACTAACATGTAAATAGGTGAACTCTGCTTACACTTGAGGGTGTGGGCTAATCAGCAACCAATAAATTGATTTCTAAGCACTTCTTCCTGTGGCCTCAGGACATGAACTAAACCAGGCTGAAAATAATTTTGAAGATCTAATTAACTCATTAGCTTGAAGTAAAAAAAAAATCTTCCTCATCACAAACAGCTGCACAAGCCACAACAAAGCAGGCGTGGATGTTTTTCAGAGCTCTAGAAATCCTGTCAGTGGGAAAAGCTGTCAGGGAACCAGCCTGAGAATCTCAGAGCCAGTGTCACACTCAGAACCCAGTGTCACACTTGACGGTGACAATTCACCCCTCAGGGATGGCAGCTAAATTACAGAACACGGGGGAGCACCTACTCCACATCCTTTAGTAGGAATATGTGGAATAGATCTTCAAAAACACAAAAACTCTGCAAGCTACAAGAAATGAGTTTTCTTGCAATACTATTTCATTCAGAGAGTATTTCTAGAGATAAAGAAATTGTAAGAAGATAGGGGAGAATCTACTAAGATTCAGTCTACAAAGTACCAAGACACAAAATATCCTTGAGAAACTCACCTTGAATAGGAATTCCTATGGATTCTTCACATAACTTAAGGGCTTTGCTCTTGTGCAACTAAGCCAACAGCCCCTGAAACTCACCTGGGTACCTCTTGCTCCACTAACACAGTACCTTTCTTTTGGAACTCCACATAGTTCCAATATTATTCAGGGTAGTAATTATTTTTATTTTCATTCAACCAATTATGTAATCAAACATACTTCATAAGCTTGCTGCTGGCAATATCTGGAATTAATGAAAAGAACACTGGAGAACAATACTAAAATTCAAAATTAACCAGATAGTCTGGATGAATATTGTGGCTATTAAGAAATTGAGTTCAGATTCCTGCAAACCTGATTAATGTCAGAGAGCCAGGCAAAACAAGGGAACAAAAGTTAGGGACAACAGTGGATCACAAACCCCAAGATAATACTCTTAAGAGAACAGTGAGGGAACCAGCACATGGCTGGAACACAGTCACCCACCCAAAGCTGAATATAGCCCAGTCAAGCTCATGAGAGAAATGAGAACCACTCCAAACAGGGGAGGAGAACAAGCTCCAAAATATTACTGAGATAAGACTCACTGAGTGGGAGTGTAGCCTACAGGGAGGCAAACTTGAGTACACAAAGGGGTAACAAAGATAAACAAGTGCTTATTTTAGGCGAGATCAGAAGATCCTTCTGAGTTCCTTCTTTGCCTGGTGGATAATTAGCACTGGACCTGGAGTTACTTTCTGCCACTAAAGTGACAGATTCTTGACTAATGCTTAGAATAATTTTCTAATTTGGGTAGAGAAATAGCATTCCCAGTAGTTGTTTATCACTAGGGAACATCATTTAGGCACAGAGTAAACACCTCTGGAAGGGCTTAGGAATAGAAAATCAGAAAAAGGCAGAGTCTCATTTTATTATTAAAATCATTAGTTTTAAGAACATGACACAACATCCTAACTTGTAGCTATAAGACAGGTACTATTACTACAACCTTCAAGGTTCTGGAGTTTATTCAGTTTTTCTTGCTTTAGGTGTTTAGCTGTTTTTTCATCAGTACAGCATAAGGGCAGATTCACTTAACTAAGACTTTTTCCCTAGATTATTTCAGTTTGAAAGACCACAAGTTTCAAGGTTTTACAGTTATACCACTATGAATTTCATAGAAATAAACTCTTAATCATTTTTATTTCAACCCTTTATTTAAAATACTGTTCTGCCTCTCTTGATAACACATTTTTATTATTAATGTGGTAATAAGTGGTCAATAATTCCTTCTTACTCTGT
This sequence comes from Aleadryas rufinucha, assembly GCA_013397815.1. Classification (NCBI taxonomy): domain Eukaryota; kingdom Metazoa; phylum Chordata; class Aves; order Passeriformes; genus Aleadryas; species Aleadryas rufinucha. The sequence goes on along the minus strand of VZTH01006982.1, from coordinate 203,634 downwards.
CTGTATTCAACAGCCAAATTATGCCATCAAAGAGAAAATGATAAAAACAGGCCAGTATTTGAAGTGGCCATGTATTTTTATGAACTTTTTGTGTTTGCATTTAAAGGTCAGAAAGTCCTGCCTAAACTTTGAGGTACAGAAGGTGGAAGCAGACCTCCCAAGTGGCACCATACACTTAGAGCCCACTGCAAAAAATGGAACAGAAGTTGAATAAAATAAAGTCCAAAACCACAGCTGCCCCATGTAGATTTTACCTATGTGTTATACAAACAAATTTTAGGTTTTCCTGGCCCAGTTTCAAAGTTATTTTTCATCTTTGGAGGATAATAAAACCTTAGATAAGTTGGTTCCTCTTGGGCTATTGCTAAACACTGAAGTTACAGTAGGTGAAAAAGCAGAGCCTGGTTTTGCCATCAGAAATGGTTGGGTTTGGTTATTCTTTAGGAATGTTTTACCCTGCCATGCTCATCTCACAAAGTTCCTTAGTGACCACTGACATCTGTGATGATCTCAGGGAATTCTGGCACAGAAGTTTGACATGGAATTGTGGCTCTCCATTTGTTTGAAGTTGTAAGGCTCAGAATTTGAGGGGATATTGCCACAAAGCTTTGTCACTGCCCAGAGCCAAGATCTCCTCTCCAAAACAGGAGAGTGAGTAAAACCTTTGGGTAATAAATACAAAGACACTGATGTATTTTTTAATAACCTAAGCACGTCATTTAGCACTCTGCTGGGCCTGGCAATGAAATGGCCAGCTACTTACTCACACAGTCCACCAAATCCCAAGATAAAGACTTGTGTTAATCTCCTAAAACTTCTTCTGTACTACATTTCATATTCTATTCACTACAGTAAAAACTAACTTGCCAAATGGCAATAATCTTCCTGATTTTGAGTATTTGTACCTCAGCTGGAATGACACAGCTCATCGTGCATGTGAAGAGACTTACACAAACCACAGCCACTCTGACATGGCAGAATGAAACCATTAACTCCAGCCTTCAAAAGAACTGAATGTTTTATAATCACAGAGGGAAAAAGCTGGAAAGTGGTACATATCAGACAAGACCTCAAAAAAACCCTGCCAATCTCTATAAAATCACTTCAGCACCTCCATTGTTTATAAAGCTTACATATTTAGTATGGAGAACATATAATAACATAAGAATAACCCAATTTAATTAACACAGCCATTTAAATTAAGCTTGAAATTAATAGTAACAACAATAATGAAGTATTGCAAATTAGTCACTATTTCTCACCTACCAGGTAGTGCAAAGAAACCAAGAAGTTTTCTTCTCTGTCCCTTTAACTTGGCACACACCAGTTAGATCTGAGGATGGTTTCAAAGAAACACCTTAACCTCCAGTCCAGGTGAATATTCTGAGCTTCCCATTTGCGTGGCAGCATTGGTACACATGAAATAAAGCAGGGAGAGGCATTCAACCTCTGCACAAGGTGCTTAAAACTGCATCTGAAGCCACCTTCAAGACAGGCAGCACCTCCTGTGTGGCTCAGAGAGGGATCAGTGTTTGGCAGAGTCCTGCCTTACAGGATGGTTGGGAAGTTAAGGTTTTCTCCTCTGTTTTTCCTTTCCCAAATGCAAACTTTATTTGCATCTTCCAGCCAATGAGAACTTTCCAATTGTAACATTTTCACTCATTTAAGTAAGCCTTCAGTGCTTTTCATATACATGGATCTATGTTAAATTAAATTTGATCAAGTGCTGCCTTAACTGTTTCACACAGTTTGACCTCAGCTGAGCCATGGAAATTGGCCATAATTCAGGGTCTTCCAATCATCACAAGTAAGTCTCATAAAAGCATTTTTGCTTTCTATTTATCATAAACTGATTATAAGATTGAATGGTGCAAGCACACATGCACTGAACTATCTGACTTAAGGACAATTTGAAAGATAGGGGTGAAAATTAGGTAATAATGCTTTTTCTGTCGCATAATATAAGATTAAGTGGTTTGTCACTTTCTACTTCAATAAAGTGAATGATTTAAAATAATGCTACTAACATCAATATTCAGTGGAGGACTAAATTGGCTTTTCAAAATATTGCTCACATATTTACAAAAACCATAAAAGCCCATAATTCTCCCTGTTCTGTTTGCTGTTACATTCCATCCATTAAGTCACTGAGACTTCCATTCCACAGCAAGACAGAGTTGATGTCATTCATATACAGCTATTTTTCTAACATAAATTTGGTTCCTGCATAGCCAGTGTGCCACCTCTCACAAAGAGCAATCACACCACACCACAGAAGAGTTATCAGACACTGGTATTTTTCAAAGCTACCAAGGATTTCTCTTTCTATATAGGAAATTTTAATTAAATTTATGAATATAGAAAGATTAACTCCCTCTGGACACCTTTATACCTTCACTAATCTGTTTACAGGCTTAAAAAGCTTGGAGTTGTTACCTGCAGCAGCCACAGCTCCACCTGGGGATCACCAGCAGTGCTGGTTCCACTTGTACCTGATAAATCACTACTCCTGACCCCCCAAAGCAAACACTTTAGACTGTTCTTGACCTCCAGGTTATCATAAAGTAATTTCCTAACCTATCTACTGTTCTCTGTTGCATTTGAGTCACAGTCTACATGCCCCTGTATTTACTGGCGATATTATATTGAAGGGTGAAGGAATTATGAACTCTCACATCAGCATCCAGCTCCACTGAGCCTTTAGCTTAGTGCTGATGACAAACTAAATTTCTTAAAACATTTTTTCAGTTTGTTTTTATGCTCCAAGATACATCAAACTATGATTTAAAGGTATAAAAATCGGTGAAGTGTCTTTGTCAAACACTAAATCTGCAAAGTCACAGTTGTGAGGAACCACAGCACACAAAGAGTTCAGTGAAATCTAGGATCTTCCCAACTTCCATAAACCCAAGAGTTTTGGTGTTTCACCTGTGCCCAGTGTTCTGGGCAGGTGAGAAAGTACCTGGTTACCTCCAATGTGACTGGGGTTGAAATGCACTTTTCCAGAAACAACCAAAGAGAAAGTTCAGCTCTCAGTGCCACTGCCCAGCTCCTGGTAGATGTTCAATTCACTGCTGGCAGTTGTGTTTGTTTTAGAATCTGCCCAAGGTCATTTTTCAACTTCTGCTGGGAAGTCTACCTACCTCTCTCATACTGTATTTTTCTTTCTGACATTTTTGTTATTTTATTAACTGCTATGCATTAAAGTGACAGACTGCAAGAAAACAAATGGACACTAAGATGAAGCCCAGCCAAAATTCTGGAACACTGGCTAGATTGTTGAAGGTGATGAAGGAAGAGAGAATTGCAAATGTCTCTTCTGCAGAGGAGCACAGCCAGAGCTCAGTGCTGGAATCCAAGGACACTGCCCAGAGCCATCAGCAGCACACTCCTTGGAGGGTCATTTGATCAGATACTTCCATGGAATGGGAGTTGCCAGCACTGCAATCATCACTGGAGTGCATGTGGCAGACAGTTCCTAATGCTTTCTTTCTGCAAATTGACCTGTGTATATTTAGGTCTGAGTGAGAAAATTTCTGCAAAAATTTTTCATAGACTATATATTAAAATTATCTTTAATATTTTACCCAATTACTTGAACTCTGAAGCTGCTGGGATTCAGTTTCTTTTTCCTTTCAATATGAAACTCAAGCTTAATAACAGCTCATAAATTGTACTGTTAGTTACAGAGGAGAACATCCTGCGATAGCATTTTTAAGCTCCAGATCACACCAACTAAACCTTAAAAGCTTCTGGATCAGCACCATTTTTCACAGGAAAAAAAAAATCTGTGGGTGGTTTTTTTTAGGCATAAAGACATTGCAAAAGCTAAACAAAGTTCCACTGTTAAATGTTGTGCAGAAGCCTAAAAGCAGAAGGGGCAGACAGAGCTGGTGTCCAGGCCAGGACGGGGATCAGGGCAGGGACATTTGCCAGCACTCCTGAGCAGGGACATTTGCCAGCACTCCTGAGCAGGGAAGTCAGGAAGGAGCTCAGCTGTCTCTGCTGTCCCTCCCAGAACGATGTTTCAGTTATGTGAATACAATGGAAGCAGTCAAAGCTCCATTTCACCTGCAGGTAGCATCAGAAATGACCTGCACTGTCATTCTGCATGTTGGTTCATGAGCAAACAATTAAAAAGGTGCATCTTTGCATTGCAATAAAAAGCTTTCCACCTCAATCAGTGGCACACTTGGGGACACGAGGACATTTTAGGAGCCTACTGAGTGCATGTGATAAGTCATGTAAATGTTATGAGCTCAGAAAGAAACCCACTCAAAATACATTTGACAATGCAACATATTGCCATTCCACCTCCCTGAAAGCTACACATAACCTCTGAAATCTATGCATCAAAGACAGAATAACCACTACTGTCATTCTAGTTATCTAAAAATAACTCAGTTTCTTGTGGAAAGCGATAAGCATTGATAATAACTGAAAAACAAACAAACTCTTCCTAGGGAACACACCATTTTTGCATTACTGGATTTTTTTTGCACCACTGTTTTTCATCAGCTCATGTTCTTATCTGTAGGATCTATCCCAGGGTAACTGATGTTTGCAGGAAAAAAAAGTCTCTATCAGTACTTGCACAGAGGTTCAATACATATAAAATTTATCTTGGTAATAGCACAGAAAAGAAAAGGAGAACATTTTGCTCAGTCAATATCTTGTACAATAATTCAATAAGTGGGGCCAAGCCTGAGCTTATTGTGCATCCAAACAAGAGAAGCAATAAAAATGAAGGACTCTGGAGCCAGGGGCTGTTTCTTAACACTTCAGCAAATGAATTCTCAGCATTAGGATTCTGGCAGTGTTGTAGCTGATGGATCCACACAAGAGATGACATTTTGCTATCTGCAGAACTGAAGTGATAGCTGTTGTATATTTTGCAGGGACTGAGACCTCATAAGAAACAACTGCAAATAACACTTGAGAAATCCATGTCATTTGTGCAGTGCTCTGGCTCTGCCTCAGAGCTGGCAAACTTCCCATCCTGTGCTAATAGCTGAAGAAGGGCTAATGGAAGGGAAGTGTACAGACACATGATGGGATTCTTGGGGCTGTCCTGGGCAGGAATTGGACTTGGATGTTCCCAGTGGGTCCCTTCCAGCTCAGGATATTCTGTGATTACACTATTCATTTAAGAGATGGAATATTTTCCTACTATAATGTGTACTTCCCTCAGCTACAGAACAGGAACCACAAAGATTGCAGACACAAAAACATTTTAAAGTCCATTATGTCTCTTGCATTTTTATATTGGTGCAAAGTGACAGACGTAGCAGCAGAGGACATTAGAAGAGATGACACTTTATTATTCCTGTGAGAGTAAGTAATTTTCACTGCTCCTTTCCCACACATCATGTAATGCTCACTCCATTTCCACCACTAAAAGGATTTTTCCTCCTTTTTTTTTGGTCAGGGTTAGGTGGGACAGACTTCTCAAAGTACATTTTAACACTTTGAGGTATGTACAGACTTGCTATGTATTTGATCTATCTTAAATACTTAATAGAGGTTAAANAAATAACACTTGAGAAATCCATGTCATTTGTGCAGTGCTCTGGCTCTGCCTCAGAGCTGGCAAACTTCCCATCCTGTGCTAATAGCTGAAGAAGGGCTAATGGAAGGGAAGTGTACAGACACATGATGGGATTCTTGGGGCTGTCCTGGGCAGGAATTGGACTTTGATGTTCCCAGTGGGTCCCTTCCAGCTCAGGATATTCTGTGATTACACTATTCATTTAAGAGATGGAATATTTTCCTGCTATAATGTGTACTTCCCTCAGCTACAGAACAGGAACCACAAAGATTGCAGACACAAAAACATTTTAAAGTCCATTGTGTCTCTTGCATTTTTATATTGGTGCAAAGTGACAGAAGTAGCAGCAGAGGACATTAGAAGAGATGACACTTTATTATTCCTGTGAGAGTAAGTAATTTTCACTGCTCCTTTCCCACACATCATGTAATGCTCACTCCATTTCCACCACTAAAAGGATTTTTTCCCCCCTTTTTTTTGGTCAGGGTTAGGTGGGACAGACTTCTCAAAGTACATTTTAACACTTTGAGGTATGTACAGACTTGCTATGTATTTGATCTATCTTAAATACTTAATAGAGGTTAAAAAGGTGGGGATGTAAAAAAAAAGAATCTCATGCTAAGATCAGTCAACAACCAATTCTCATGTAAAAAGCACCTACCAGAGCCAGTGTGCTGATTTCAATTATCCAGCTACTCTGTGATATCATCTGTCTAGGTTTTATTATGCTTAATACTTTTGAAAAAAACATGTCTTCTAAATAATTATTCTCATTTTAAAGATGCCTATCAAACCTAAAGATAGAAGCCTCATAGCTCTCTTTCCATAGAAAAGCACCAGCTTTATAGATGATTAGAATACAGTCCAGCATCAAGAACTTGCAATAGAGCAGCTTTAAAATAAAACAAAAAGGAAGACCTCTAAGTTATAATTAATTTGGTGGCAAGCAGCAATTCAAACTGAGTCTTCCATATCAAAACCTTATACCTCCCTCTACCACTGTTAGTTTCATCAGAAACTGATAACTCCCAGGAAAATAGTAAGTCAATAGCCAGAACATGGAAGAACTCAGTTATGGGAACATCTTTTCAACCACAGCTGTAAAAAATGTGCCTGGTCATTTGTTGACCATTTTTAGGTCAACTGCCATAGAAGCCTCACTAGCCATGAGTCACACACAGATTAAAGCAAAGAAAACAGGTGTATTATCAATTTCTCTCGTTATCATCACTGGAGAACTCTTTGGACTGCTATCAGTTAATGGAGTCTCATCATTACTGTAAGCAATCACCTTCCCTGAAAGCACAACCCAGCTTGTTGCATCTTGCAGTGGAGCTGACTAATCTTGCTCCTGCTCAAGGAGAGTCAGTTACAGGAGTGGTAAATCAAATACATTTCTGTTTGCTTTTCATTAGTTTTCAGAGATTTGCATTAATTAAGTAACTGATTATCAGAATGAACAAGACTCCTAAGGCTAAGATTTTACATGAGTCATCTCACTTTCAACTCAGTGAGCCAAAAGCTGCAGTGCCTACATATTGTTCCAGCTAGGAAGATAATGGAATCTGGCATCTGATGCCACCCTTTTCTTTATAGTTACATCGCACTATTGTATTTCCCTCAACACAGCAGAAATCAAAAAGGGCAATCTTTGTTTATAGTTCCAAACCACTTCTAATAAAGCCTTGAACCAGAAAGCTCCTTTACTTTTAATTTTGGCAGTGAGAAGTGGTGGGAGGGCAGGGATGGAATGTCACACTGAAAAGCTTTGCTCAAGGTACCATTACAGGTTGCTTGATCCATCCTTGGGGCCCTTTTCTGCAGCAGTTCTTCCTGTTGATCTCAACTCTTCAGTGGATACAACACCTCCCAGAAGGCAAGGCTCCTTCCCTCCCATCCCCTGAGGGCTCTACTCTTGGAGTTAGTGTCCTAATTGAGCATTTGAATTCAGTTTACTTTAGGGAGAGAGGCACCCTAACAGCATGTTATATATGAACGTGTATAAAACCAGGCAGGATCAGTTTCCCTCTCATGCAGGAAAAAACAGCTCAATTAAGTGGGGTTTTTCAGTACATAAACAGGACTTTGTAAAAAGATGAAGTTCCTGGTGCTGTAATTCCTAGCATGCTGTACAGACACCATGGAAAGCAAGACAATTCCGCAAGTGTTTCCCAGATAAGTTGAAGCTTTCAAAGAGAAGTAACCCAAGGAGCCATGCACTTAAATTGGCCAAACCACCTCTTTTTCCTAAACCTGTAACTCCCCAAGAAGCAATACAGGTGAGAACATCTTCGAGAGCCTTCTCANACCCTAACAGCATGTTATATATGAACGTGTATAAAACCAGGCAGGATCAGTTTCCCTCTCATACAGGAAAAAACAGCTCAATTAAGTGGGGTTTTTGGGTACATAAACAGGACTTTTTACAAAGATGAAGTTCCTGGTGCTGTAATTCCTAGCATGCTGTACAGACACCATGGAAAGCAAGACAATTCCGCAAGTGTTTCCCAGATAAGTTGAAGCTTTCAAAGAGAAGTAACCCAAGGAGCCATGCACTTAAATTGGCCAAACCACCTCTTTTTCCTAAACCTGTAACTCCCCAAGAAGCAATACAGGTGAGAACATCTTAGAGAGCCCTCTCAAGAGCATCAATGAGTGGTGGCTTAATATATATCTGTCTTCATAACAGATATGTGGGATAAATGCAAAACTCTCCTCTGCTCCTCAGCACTGCTGGCCCCTGGGGAAACCATCAGTTCTGCAAATCCCTCAAACCAACGAGGTGAAAAAACCCTACTGACCTACAGTCAGTAAAAAATGAACTGCAAGGGTCTCACGGATGATGGTCATGGAGCAGTCACATGCTACTAACCAGCCTCCAAAGAGGCTGACATGCTGCAGCCACACTTGCTGGAATAGAAGCTAAAGAACTGCTCAAAGCATTTGAGAACTTTAAATGAACCCTTTACATAAGGTTTCTTTAATTTCAGCAAGCTAAATCCACATCAGTCATGTTACAGTACTGCAGAAGGAATGTACAGAGGGAAGCCAAGCTTCTGGGATTTTTTGCTCTTCACATTTGCAATTAGCACTCAGATTCAATTCTTTTACAATCACTTGGTGTTTAAAATTGGAAAAGTTTTTGTCACTTGAACTACACATCCTATAGAACACAACAGGGTAAGTCCCAGGATATTCATTTGGCAAACTAAGGTTACTACATCTCTCTGGCATCAAGTGACAATATTCCATCTTTCTGTGGAGAAAAGAGACCATCATGGTGAAAGGGTTCATCTTTCCTTTGATTTGCTTTGCAATGTTCTTGTGATTGTGATAACCCTTTTATCTGTAGCACTTAAACTAGGGGTTATTTCAGTGGTTTTCACATTGTTTATATTAATGGGTAGTGCATTAGCAAGCACTTCAAGGACCAGAATTGGGATGTCAATTCATCTACAACTCAAAGCACAGACCTAGAATCGGAGCTCACCTGCCCTGACACCTCAACACTCAGTGCCTTATAACCTGAGGTGAGTGATGGTAAAGTGGCACCTCTTTCTGCTACAGCCTGTGCCAGAACAGGGCTCCAGAGCTCTGAAAAGATTTCTCCCCACACTTGAAAATCATGAAGCATAAAGCAGCCAAGCCCATGCAGACTGTGGTTCAGCCTGGCTTGCTGTCCTGGGGGAGGTGATCTGCTCACTGCTCACCTCCTGCTACACAGGGGGATTTCTGCAGGCACCGTCATTGTCCTGGAGAGCCTCACATGACCCAAGACCTTTTGTTTCCTAGAAGTTATTTCATTTCACATGACCCAACACTCCTACAAGACACATGTGAGTCTCTGGAAGCCACAGACTCAACAGGCCACAAAGCCTGATCTGCAAGCAAATTAATGTGATATAAAGTAACAAACCAAAACCTGTATCCTCCAAGTATCCCACAAAGCAAAATGCTGTCTCATGGCTGGACAAGACAGGAAAATTATAACCACAGCCCAAATGAGAACCTGGAATTACCATTACAATGTGAGCAACTCATGTATTAAAGCCTCCCAAGAATGCAAACTGGGAAGAGAAACAATCACCTCATCACTTCAGTTTCATATCTTCTGTTTTATTTTAAGGCTTACTAGTAAGGGCTTTCATGTATCTGGGGAACTTCATTTTGTTTAACTTTTCAGTCTTAATGTTTGTTTAATAGATACTATTTGTAAACTCAGTGTTTCCATACCCAAACTCTATTTGTGTTTGTTTCTCCAGCATTTTTCCTCCCTCATGTGTTTATTTCTCTACTGACACATCAAGGGAGGGCTTACTTTTGGCACACACTCTTGCCAAAACAAATTGTTTTATGTATTATTTCCTTTCATCAGAACTTCAACATATTAACAACTTAGGATATTGCATATAAGTCTATATCAGGATTAAAAAAAAAATGATGGGAGGAAGAACAGGACACATGTTGAGGCAAGAAAGATTAAAGGAAAACATTTCTCTGAATTAAAGCCCTCTTAACAGTGCAATTGAAACTACACCCTAAGTTTTGTTTTGTCTTTAGACAAGCTCAGCCCTTGATTAAATCATGTTTACCAGTAATTTGGGATCAATCTTCCTTTCCTGGAAACAATCAACAAGAAGTTAAATTCAGAACACTTTCTCTTTTTGGTGGGGGAGTGAGAAAGTAAGATGGCAGCTGGGTAAAAATAAAAGTTAATAGAAGACTAGAACTAGAGTAATCAGCTATTAACTGTCTCAAGTTTGCCTATGAAATGGGAAGTAAAACTTACAGCAGCTGAAGGTATATTAGATAATGTTGTTCCAAGTCAAAACCCTCCACAGAGCCAGTTAAACACGTACATTAACTTCTATGACTTTCCAGATACAGGTTTCCAGATCTTGACTAGAATAAAGAAAACAAGCACAGCAATTCACATTTATAATTGAGACCTAATATAGCACATTAAGTAATCTCCACTGGCCCATTTAGTCAGTACTTGGCAAAAACAGTTTTGATAAAGACTAAGTGTCAAACACATTTTCTTTTGGATCCTGATCTGAGATGCTCCATGATTTGTTCAAAATTCTGTTCACAGGCAACCAAGTTCTGTAAAGATGACAAACTGTGTCACCTCCATTAATTTGAAAGATGTATTTCTTCATTAGCAATGCCACATCAAATAAGCTGTGACAGCACTTATTCATCATGGGACTCAGAAGATTACCATACATTCAAGCAAGCAGAAACTGTCCTCAAAGTTATTTGCCTTCACCTCCAGTAATTGCAAAGGCATTCACTGGGCACTATGAGCCAGTGCTTGTCAGACAGCCATGGAATAGTGGGGAGTTTGTGTAACAAGGGCACTGAGCAGCACAAGGACCTTGTACACTACTGACACTTTTAAAAACATGAATTCTTATATCACCAGAACTGCCCTTGGAGGACAAGAGATTTTGGAGGAGAAGTCACAGCACATCACTCACATCGTGGCCTTGGCCAGTCCATAGGTGGACAAGACACACAGCACATCTTCCATTGCCACAGAGGCAAACCTTCCATGGGAGCACAAAGGCAGGGGGACCAGGAAAGCAAGGACATTTAGGCTGCTTAAATACAATTGAAGGGCTTGTTTTCCTTTTCATAAGCAATAAGTTTATGGATTATCACTTTCAGATGACTTAGCGGTGATGGGAGCTCTGTTTTCACACTTCCATTAGAACTTGTTAGGTAAAACTTGACCACCATGGTCTAATGAAAAAAAATCCAACAAAACCAAGCGTCACATCAGTGAGACTTTGAAAGCAAAGAAATATTAAGGTAGAGTGAGAGGAGTCAGTGGTAAAAGTACCTAATGTTGAGAAGGCTGGAAGGTTTGATACGATCAAGATTTAAGATTTTAAACTTATTGTACAGGTATTGAACAGGTGAAAAGAGGTTACAGTCCCTTCACAGGGTTCAATAGCTGCAGAAGAACTGCAGGTTATCTACTGCATAACTTGGAGCTGGGAAAAACTCTTTGAGGGGCTGTGTTGTTGTTTAAATTCTGCTAAACAATCTATCTGTAAAGTTGATGGTAGAAAAACCTTCCAGACTTAGAGTGACTAGAGCACACTATTTTCTCACCCAGTTACCTATTTTTAAATACTTGCTCCATGCACAAATCCACTCCTGAAACACTGAATACAAACCAGAAAGCTTGCTATGAATAAACGTGGTTAAAACTGATTTTTTTTTGTTTGATTTTTTTGGGGGTTTTTTTTAGTTATTGCATTGTGGTCCATGCAGTGTTTTTGACACCATGTGTTACATGTGTCCAGTTTGGAGCAGAACTTGAACTGATGATAAACTTTTAGTACAGCTCTAAAGTAAAGTACTTGTTATGATGTTAATACAATTCCCACTATCCTCTTACATGATCTTTTTATCCTCATTTTTTCCACCCTACTATGCCTAGTCTAGCTCTCCAGGCTCTACACTCCTCCTCAAAACCTTTTTTGTCACTGCCCTGCCCATGGCATTCATTCTGTGCATGGTCAAGGCTTCAGTCTCATGAAACATAGCCAGTACCTACCAACTCTGATGAAAGGATCATTCTACAGACACAAAGGCAAACAGCTTTGGACCCCCCACTAACATTAAAGAAAACTGAAGGAAAGAAAATTCAGGAGTTGGCAGACCTAATTACATTTTCATAAGATGGATAAGATCTTAAAAATTCATAAGCATTGGAACACTTCTGTATTATGTGTTTGAGACCTCAGTCACACTTGCTATGATTAAAGAGTTCTGGGAAGAAAACAAAACAACAGAGACAAAACCCAGTCAGCCCCCTAAAGGATCAGGAGACATCTGCCAGTCAGGGCATCTGGCATGGAAAAAACATTTTCATCTTGCCCAGCTTTTGATTAAGCAAGATAAAGCTTCAAAAGCACAAGTAGTGCTATCTGTTGGGCCTTGTCTTAAAACAAAGCTTTAGATGCAACCCTGTTGTCTCCAGATTGGCTTTTGCCTTTTACACAACAATTGTTCCAGTCCCATGGGAGTTGATGGCATTAAAAAGTGATCAGAAAGCAAGGACACTGAAAAACAGAAAAGCAGACATTGAAAAGAGATGTTTAACATTTCTGGCAACAGTTCCAGGTGCTCTAACTTTTTGATTTGGGGAACTGGCAAATAAAGCTTGTTAAATATGAGAGCAGTACAATATCTGAGTTACCACTTATTATGTCATTCTCCTTGAATTTCACACCTCAGTGAAAGGAGTCAGTTGTGAAATTTAGCACAGAAGCACAAAATGTCAGTCAAGCATAGTGATACTGGGTGGTGCACCACCACCAATTACTTAAACAATATGAATGCATATCAAGAACTCCTTTAAAACACAGCTACTTCCTTGCTATCCCCCACAAATATCCCAGAGGAACAGGGAAGTAACACAGGTGCTAGCCATGTTTCTTCCCATCAGTCTGCTCTAAGCCCTTCTCCATGACCACACATGCTCATAGATGAGCCAGCTACAGATACAGCTGAACATTTTGACTTGGTTCAAACTGCTTGATCAGGTCTTACACCTTAATTTTGCTAAGCCAGCTTTTCAGTAACTTAGCATACTACTGAGCATTGCTTTCAGAACCTGGAAGAGGTAATTTTTGCTGGAGGACAGTACCATGACTTCACTGCTGGAAGAAAAGCTTTCATTGTTCAAGTTACTGGCAGAATTTCATAGAGGTGAAGGCAGAAGATAAGCTCTCAGCAGAATTTTCATTCAGGCACACATCCATATCTTTATCTGGTTTTGTCTCAGAAATTGCAGTTTGTCTGTGAGTCACTTTTCAGCTCTTAGAGATTGGATTGCTTGAAAAGAATTCACCCCACTAAGGATTCAAATATTTGAAAAGCTCCTATGTGAAAAGATTTCAACCCTTGAAGCCCAATACCAGATCTCAAAATGATACTGGAAATAACAGGGTGAACTGCCAAGAACAGACAGCCAGTCCTCTTGGGTAAAAATCTGGATATCCTTAGAAAAAGTTCTTAATGATTCTAGAACACAGATTCAGATGAGCTGGTGCATCTAAGTGGTACAGGAACAACTATGCAGAATAATAACTTATGGCATCATTGTGCCCTGTTTGGCTGCCTTGTGTAGCAGTACCAGGGCCAGTCTGGGTAGTGATCTTTTGGTTTAGGTAAATTTGCTCTAGTCCAGGAGATTAAGCTGGTCCTGAAGCAGACACCACTGCAGAAAGCAGAGTCAGTGGAACAACGTTGGGAGATTCAGGATGAGCTTCACATCAGCACAAAGGATCAAGGATTTTCTTTGAACTCAGAAGTTTAAATCCATCAATAAAGAAGAACAATCAACACCTGAAAGTTTTATTCCAGCAACAAAAAGTGGCTGAGACATACAAGCTAAAGTCTGACACACATACTCTGGCAAACCCTCACCCTGACTTTGAGGAGATCTCAATTAACCGAATTTAAATATTTATTGAAATACACAACCATAGTAGAAGAATCAGGCTGTAGAAAGATGTTTGCTCTTCTACCAGTAACTGCCAAGCTTCCAGAAGTAATGCAAGACTTAGGATTCACTAACATTCTAAATGTATTATCATTACAAAAGTATTGTCCCCAAACCAAACTTCAGGCTAAATTTGACAGCAACAAGGTCTACATTTCAAGTGTTTGAGGCTACCAAACATCAGTGAAATTGCCATCTTGAAGTGCGGGAAAGCTGATGGAAGATAAAGGATTCTGAGTGAACCAATTTCATCAAAGGCAATTGATAAGTTTATTGCTTCAATAAAACAGCATAGCATCAGAAAGCAAAATATCAGGACAAAACCAAACATGCTACAAAAAAGTTATTTTCCTCTGTTTATAATTCTCAGATTCCTTTTCATTCTGCACAGACAATGGCTTGACTCCCCAGCCCCTGCCTCATGCACAAGGGAGCACATGTGAATTACCTGTGCTGTGAGCCTGCCCTTTGCCCTTTCATTTTTATCCCTTCCTTCCACCACTTATCCCTGGGATCTACCTAAAAGAGGCTGCTTTTCTCTTTTGGGATTCAGCCATCAAGTTCTTTTGACAAGTATTTACCAGCTCCTGAAAAAAAAAAAAAAATCAGACTATGTTGTGTACATGTTTAGTCTACTTCCCTTGCCTAGAATACATTCTTGGGGACTGCAAAAAGTCACTCAAATTGGATGGCAAATTTGTGGAGCACTGATATTTAAGCACAACTGGAGTGGCACTCAGAGCAATGCCTACTGCTGCAATTCTGGCTTTTCTGAGGGCCCTTCTTTGCATCCGACTAGAAGAAACATTGAGCGACTTCAGTATGTACAGACATTCAACACACGTCCAAGACTTCCTCTTTGCTTGTTTAACTCATTAAAGCAGAGAACATTCCAAATCATCAGGATCCAAATCAAACAGCCAGTCCTGCAGCTTCAGGCAGCATCACCCCAGAGAGCCCAGCACATGCCCTGAAAAACCAGACAGTGACCCAAAGGCACAAAACCCTCATTACAGGTTTCGAACCTGATAACTCCTATAAACACATGCTGCAGCAATGAAGTCACCACTACAGCTGTCCAAAGCTGAAATACAAATGTATCCTTCACAAGGGAACAGATGACAACATAAAGCTAAAGTAACTCTTAATTCCAAACAGTAAAAACTCACAAATGTACAACAGTAGAATTGACTTATTTTATCCAAATTCTAAATCTTTGGTTTCCAACTCAAGTCCAGGTGCTTTGTTTAGGTACATTCAATTTCATTGAATTTCATTGCTTGACCTTGATCATTCAGAGCCCTGTTTTTCTCCAATGACCCCGTACTCAGGAGCAGGTGCTGTACAGATCAGGCCCTGTACCCAGTGCTTCTGCATCCAGGAGGTATCAAAGTCAATGAGCAGATGCCCCACATGCTCCAGGATCTCACTGCAGCCAAACAGCCAAGTTTCTGTACAGACAAGTACACAACAGCAGTGCCTTTCTAGAGTAAAAATCAGTGTATAGGTGGTGAGTACCCTTTAATCACAACACAAACTCCACAGTTCACAGCCCACTGGAGAGCCATTAAAGGAAAAGGAATCATTATATTTCCTTTTGAGACTATTCCCAGACACAGAGGTTAGAAAGTTGTAGCAAAGCCTAGAAGAGATTATTGGTCAATAGCACAAATGGCAGGCTGCTTGATGTGTTTCCATTAAGGCTAACTTTAACAGAGCTCTTCCTCTCCAGCTTTATCACAGATACTGCTTCAGTAAACAACCCCAATTTGCAATGTTGCCTTCTCCATTGCAAAATACATCCATATAAGTGATTGGAAATGTGACTTCCCTATCCATTACAGAAATTGCAAACACTGCATGAGGTTTTGTGTGCATGTGATTAAATGTGCAATATTTAATGACTACTTGATGCTGTATCCATGTGGCAATCACTTCAAGTGATTGATTAGACTGGAGCAATATCAATTTGTGCAAGTATTTGCATTTACCTTCTAACAGTTTTGGTGGCCAAACTGGTGAGCAAATATAATCAAAATGTTGAATCCTTAACACAAAAATCTATCATTTATAAGCAACAGCTCTAGCAGAACTGTCTAAAAGCTGCATTTGTTTTCCAAGACATTTTTCAACCAGCAAGAGGAGTTACCACAACCTTCTCAGGGTAATCATGGCACACCATAAGGGCATCAACACTGTCTGAGCCAGACACATTTAAGCCCTGCTATGGTTTAGAAAGGACAGATAGAGGATGTTAAATGCTGTCAGGACTCCAAAGGTTCCACCTACTAACAGACACTCACTCAGTTAAGCAACTTTTACTGCTATTAACCTTGACATTTAGAAAATTTACATTGTCATTCAGGATTTTGGGAATGTTTGCTCTTCGTGTGCCACTTTAGTGGCAACTGTACATCCTCTCCCCTCCTGTAAATCTTTGTTACAGGAACTTCCTGCTTCCCTGAGGAAACTTTAATGAAGTTTTTCATAAAGGTGGCATTCTGCAACAAAAGCTTTTCCAAACACAGAACTTCTATCCCTAAGCTGACAGGTAAATTTATCTGTCAGGAATCTTAGAGCCTACATATTGATAGTCAAAATGGACTTAAGACATACTAAAAACAATTAAAATCAAGCCTCATAGGGCAAAGTAAGCAGAAATTGATCAGAAAATAACTTTAAATAGATTGTGAATAAAGTAACTGATTCATGATTAAACTTCTGCTTGTTTGCTCCCATCACAGTAAAATCAAGATCTCAGTCTGAGGATATATTCCAAGTCTTGTTGCAAAGTCATGCTCCACTTGCTAAGATTAATTGTGTATATCCAAACAACAAATGATGAGTTACACAGCATTCAGGAAGATTAATTAGTTACAAGCAGAACTTTTTACCCTCCACAGAACTTACAAGAGAAATAGTTTGAGCTATTTGCTGTCTGAGTGTGGCAGACAGCTTATTTCCTAAATGAAAGAGGATTTTCAGCTGTTAGAGACAAGAAAAAAATTAAAGTTAAGTTACATTTCAGCACCAAGAGGAGTCAGGCAAACAGTCTTAAGCACAAATATGTGGAGTGGCATTATTTCTCAATGCAAGTACCAGAGCACTTTTTACTGGAAAAAAGTTATAATCCATATTGTCCAGGAAAGATCTGTGAATCAGTGAAATCCTTATCTACCACTCTCTGACAATAGCTGTGAGGCAGATTACTAAAGGCAACATTTTCCAGATGAAACAGTCCTCTAATTAGAAATAAAGTACTTTTTTCTTCCTTTTTCAGAAAAGAATGCTGTGAGGCAAAACAATAGAAATGGCACCATCTGCTAATAATCCAATTAGAGAATTTCAAAGCACCAGCTAAAAAAGCTAGCTGTTAGGGATTTATTCTTCTAAACATATTTCTCAATTACACCACATGGATGTCCACATGCTTTCTTATTACATTCTATTTGGAAACTGCAAGAGTTCATGGGATCAAGGAGAAATCATATCATGGATAATGCAAAACATGAGTTTTTCCCAGTTATGTTTGTCTCCCCTTGTGACAGAACTTGAGCACTTTCTCATATTCCCCCATGACAGGTGATAGTCAAACATGTCTCAGACACGGCTTTTCACAGAATATTCTCCAGCATGACCTAGGATACACCCTCTCTTCCCACTTGGTTTATGGTCAGAATTATCAACAGATGCCAAAGAAACAGTAACTGTGACTAAACATTCTGAAATGCTGTATTTAGGCAGCAATTGCTGCCTAACATTCAGGATTGCTTGACCAGAGATGGAAATTCAGCTAACACTGTTTAAGGCAGGACAAGTTTACCAATGCCAAACCTCTCACTGGCTCTTGGCCTCTTGCTGACAATAGCAAAAACCCAAAACCCAACCACTGCTAATATTTGAGCATGTCTTCTGAAGATCCTGACAGCTTCAGTAAAACAGCTGAAAATTCCACATGAAATCCAACATTCAGTTTCTGCCTTTCAGTAAATACCCTACTCTTTATTGCTGAAGGCAGACAAGAAGTCCTTCCAACCTGTAAAATTTTGAATCCAAAGGTGATTTTATGGCAAAAAGATCTGTTAAAAGTAGTATTTGTCTGGAAACACTTCAACAGCTGCTAAGGTGTAAATCGTATGTCCACCAAAACTGCACTAGGCCCAAATATTTTCCTCTCACTTCCCTTTCTCCAGATTAACCTCCAGACAAAAGCACAAAATATTTTCAAAAGTCTGAGCTAACAAGCTTAACATGGTTTTATTGGGCCTTCAGAAGAAGCAAATTGCTAAACATTGTACTCAGAGCCAGTACTTCACTGTACAGCAGCCCTTGGAGAAATACTGAAGGTTGCACATGGAATATCCAAATGCCCAAATCTGTGACAACAGAGAAACTTGACAGCATTTGTGCTCCCACCTCAAGAACAACCTCATTTTTGTTGTTCTGTGGAACAAGCTAAAATAAAGCCTTTGGGGAATGATTAACCCCCCAACACTGCCCACCATACAGAGTCCATGAAAAATGCTGATTTCTTCTTCACCCATCTCTAGTACTCCTGCAGTGTGGTGGGGCACAAGTTGCTGGTAGATTAAAGAAAGTTTAGAATTTTAGCACAGCAGGTCTAGTTTCTTTTTAATCCCCAGGTTTCTCACTGATGCTTACAGCTGTGCCATATCAAAGCAGAGCTTATCTAACCCAAATCCTGTGTCTAACAGTCACCAATAGTCCTGAGTGTGTGCAATGAGACCATTCACGCAGCTGAACTCACATGGATCTTCCCAACCCATCCTGAAACTCGTTCCTTTACAGCAGCAGCACAAAGACCAGTGCAAACCAACAGTGGGCAAGATAAAATGTGAACTGAGCTGAGTTTCATCAGCTCCTTGCCTGATAATGTGACTTCTTTGACTAACGTACAACAAAAATATTCAGCAATTACACCCAATATTCATGAGCTCCTAATAAATACATGAATTCAGTCACAATCTCAAGCAACCTATTGACCTAACGAGCAACCTAATGAGCCCCTCTGAACCTGATGCCAATACAGGAGGTCATAATGAAATTTCAGGATCAAGAGCCATCTCCATGACATGTCACCAATATCACATTTGATGGACAGCTATCATTTCTCTTTATAGCATGCAGTTGAAAGGAAAAGATTTTTCTGAGCAGTTCCATTTCAGTTTTATTCACCTCACTTGCTAAGAAAATGAAATGATGCCACAACACAATATTTTAATGCAATCCATCTATTTAGTGATAAATAAATAGGCATTCCATGAAATGTGATCATATAATACTTAATTCAGGCTTTGACTGCTTTTTTTCACACTAAGCTATAGAAGTAAGGAAAAGCATAGCACACACATCTCTGACAAAAATATACCTCAACTAGAAGAAAAGAATAATAACAAAAACCCCAAAACACCAGCAGCACAAAGCCACTGGATATTTAATATGGTTTCTTCAGCCTGTTTGCATATTTAATATCAAAAATAAGCTGTGGAGTTTTTAATGAAGTATGTCAATATTTGATCAAAAGATCAATTTTTCACAAGTATTTTACTTTCATGTTAGTTACTAGAGCCAGATCCCTTTCTGAGGAATAAACAATCACAGGCAGAAGACAGCTGAGCTACTGCTTCAGCTGGTAACTATTTCCATGTTGACTGGGAAACCCATGCACTTCACTTCCCACTGTGAAAGTCACTGAAAACATCACTGGTACCCAGTGAACCCTTCAAAGAGACCAGGATACAAACCCCAGCTTTCATTCAGAATCCTTCATTTTACAGCACTTGAAAAGTAGAAGTTTCATTTCCCACCTTTAGTGCTTACACTCAACAAAAGTACTGGAGTGGACAGACTGCCAGGATAAACTGATCCCTAATACTTCAGAACCTGCATAAATATAAACATCATGTAGGACTCCAGCAACATTCCCAAAGGGATCCTCAATGTGTACATATAGCTACACTTCCATTGGGAACCACAGCTATGCATCAACTCTTGGTAACACATCATGCTGGAGGAAAAATACACAGCAACAAGCTACTAAAAGTATTAACAAGTAGGTTTGCCAATACAGGCTGTGTACTCAGTGTCAGCACAATATTTCCCATCTCGGTATTAAAGTTAATCCAGACCTACACATGCATTTGGCTCATTCCAGGTCATATCCCAAACACCTACAGAATAAAGTGCATCTTAATTACTCCAAACAGCTGTCTTCTGAGACAGTTTCTGTACCTAAAAGAATGTACCAAATGATGAATGGTAACTTAAATACAACTTCTCCTCTCATTCATTCTCCCCTATAATCTAGCTGTTAATCTGAATGCCTTTCACTGACAAGTCTGCTATATTAAGTACCTTTTAGGTCCTTCTGCCTTTCCATCCCCAAGAACAAAATCATGTTTCTAATAAAACTAAAATCCATCAGATCCTCTCTGTTTAGTACTTTTTAATTTGCTTTACTCACCTGTAAATCCAGATGCAAGATGACTACATGCAGAGACAAAGGAGGAGGCAGCTCCAAGAGATAACACAGGCTCTGTGCTGGATATTAGGTGCCCGTAATAGGCAAAAAAAAAAAAAAATTAGAAAAAACCTCAGCAAACAAGAAATTGTCTGGCAGCCAACTTCCATCAGGATGTGACTGTACTAAAGGCTGAGATCTTCAGGACTCCTGAGGAAAGGCAGGTGCTCAACATGTAACTGTCTCAAACACTTCATTTGTTTGAAGATGCCAGCCAAGGAGATTAAACCCAATGTGCTCCAATTCATTTTAATTCATATTCTGTTGGAAGGAGCATTAATTACATAAA
The DNA here is from genome assembly GCA_013397815.1 of Aleadryas rufinucha. Lineage (NCBI taxonomy): Eukaryota > Metazoa > Chordata > Aves > Passeriformes > Aleadryas > Aleadryas rufinucha. Next base: position 182,732 of record VZTH01006982.1, on the reverse strand, counting down.
CTTTTGCCAGTTTTCTGCCTAAAACTTAAGCACATTTCATTCTACTCCCCTGAAGGAAAAGCAGGAATAAAGTAACTATCATTACAAAGGTGTATAAGGAGTCAGCACAAGTGCTCTCCAATAAAGTACAACTTGTGGTAAACAACTGACTCAGGGGATCAGTCTTCCTGCTCCGCCCATCACATTAAAAGTTTGCCTAAGGAAAAGCCTCAATTTGGGCTGGCTTCCTCAAACTGGGACACAACTGCCAAAACTGTTTCTGCTAGAAATTAAAAAAAAAATTACTTTATATAAGTGATCTAAAATCAGGGCAGCTGCTCAATTTCAGGTAGGGCCTAAGTACTACCTAAGAGTGAGATAATCTGTGTTTTTCTTCTAGTTGGTATTGTAGTGTACTTGTGTAGCACAGGAGGACAGAAGTGAGAAGAATATACCCAATACCAAATTCATGAAAGTATTCCAGTGGCAGCATAGACCCATCCTATCCCCTCACTATAGGAAACAGCAATGCTCAGCAGAGCTTAAATCTGACCACTGTATTTCCAGAGGCATCAATCTCCCACAAGCCAGCTCTAAGCAGAGCAATTTTTCTGGTTCACGTTCCTAATATACTGAACTAGAGCTAAAATCTTTGCTAACTCCATATGCACAATAGAATGTTCATAGGTCCTTTATTAGAGTTTCACACTTTGTGCTGAAAACTTTCTGAATTTAAGTTCAAACCTCATTATACTTTTCACTAATTGTCCAGCTAATCAGCAGCATTAGAAAACCTTGAAACCATAAGAGTACAGTGAATTGAGAGTAAGCACAAGACAAAAAAGTATCTCATTTAATATTCATATAAGATCATATCTAGTGATATGGTTGAATTCAGAAAGCTCAGATTAGGCCATCCACCTTTTAGAGCTATGGCAGTAGTGGGGAGATAGAGTTCAAAGTCTAATGCAAAAGAACCTGAAACAAAAAAAAAAATCAATCCTCAGACTGAATTTGTCTGTTAGAAATTTAAGTATAAAGAACTTCTAAGGAGTACTTGTTTCTTCAGGCCTCAAATTTCTTGCAGTTATTGAGTATCAATAAGTTCAAATAGTAAACTGGAGCAGCAGAGCAGAGATGGAAATGCACAGGATTTCAAAAAGATTTTAATACTCAAATATTAGTTTTGAAAGTCTTGTAGTCAAAGCTAAAAAAGCAAAGAATAGCATCTAACTGGATAATGGATTGCAATACTCCAAGACCACTGTCTTGAGAGTGAATTGCTTAAGCAAATGCATCTTGTCAACTGCACAGAACCTATGCCTCAAGAGTTAAAATCTTAATGTTAAAATCTGCTAAGTGTGTAAAAAACCAGCCTCAGCAGAAGACATTAGGTAATGAGTGTCTGCTGTAATTAATTACAGGACTTGCACACTTTCCCCCCCAGAAGTGATGGGAGTTCTCTGATGAGCAGCTTCCAGGCTGGGCACTGGAAGCAGCCAAATGAATCATCTCTTCCCCTAAACCTGGCAATGGACAACTCTTCTTTTACATCAGGGTTTAATTAGTTTTTCTTTCAAAGCTGGTGCACAGCACAGCATTCACTGCCACAGAAACCCAAGGAAGCAATGAAGACTAAAGTTTCTAAGTGCAGCAGCTGTCACTGCCTGATACCAATAAGTCTTTTCTAAATGTGCCTCTTGGAAGCACCCTTACACACCAAAAAAATCATTACACCAGCTAGAGGTACCCACTACTTTTTGCATAACAGTAGCTTTTGAGAACAGCCTTCCTGGTAATTCTAGATTAAAAGCACTTTTAAACTTTTGTCACAGGGCTATGATGCTTCATGAAACAACACTAAGATCAAGCAAACCTCTAAAAAAGTCAGCTACAGCTTAAATTCACAAGAGATGGCCCTGCTTAATGTCTGTAAAGATTAAAGCCTTACATCTTTGATTTTGATAACCTTGCCTTTTAATTAATTATGCAACTACAAAAATACTTCACATCAGTGATGAGACCTCAAGGCAACAGAAGGGCTTTGCTTCCTGTGAAAGTCAGCTTTACTCTTCAATACTATTTGTAAGACAGCAATAAAAAGTAGCAATTGTTTGTGTTATACAAGATGTACTTTTTCTCTCCTCTCCTGCCTCTTTTTCATATACTCTTGCAACTTTAAGACAGATCAGAAAGACAAGAATAATCTGTGAATATATTTTGGAACAAGCCAATGGGAGATAAACTATTGTCTGATTACACATGTAAACCCTGAACACAAAATGCGTTACTCAGCTCACACAAAATAGTTATATATCACAAGTCAAAACCTTTGATCTGCTATTGTTGAAGCCTGAATTCACTTAAAACATCATTAGAATATAAAATCCAAAGGAAAAATTTCTAATAACTATACCTGGTATATAATTATTTACTGTGAAAAACCACTACCTGCTCTGTATTGTCATTTAGGCTTAATTAAATGTCTTGTGGGAAATAATACAGCAGTGAAGTAAAGCTTTGAAAGACAATACAGAAAAAAATATTATCTTCACAATCAGTTATTTGATCAGCAAGGAATTGTTACAGTTATACAGAATACAACCCTGTATCATGATTAAAGCTAATTATGGTTAGTGGCAAACTAAATCAAGTCACTGAGGAGCTACAGAAATCTCACACTAATATTATTGAACCAGCAACCAGGCAGGAACAGGAACAACCAAGCCCTTCAGTTGCAGCACAACAGAAAGTTGACTTTAATTAAATATGCAATTAAATTGATACAAGAAAAGAAACAGTTCCAGTTCTGATCCACCTTGCCTTATTGACATAGCAGAGGGGTTTTCATTTCACAACATTTTCATAGCACAAGGGACAAACACAACCTTCAACCTGAGGTCCAAATCATGGTGCTCTTCAGTTATGTGAGGAAAGCACACCTGTGTCACCATCTCGGATTGAAGATGTACTGTGCAGCAAGAAATGGCAAGTTCAGTGCTTTCTTTGTGATTTCATCTGTTTCAACAACATTTAAACTGCAGTAAGGCTTCAGTTGGCAATTATTTTGTATGAATTAACAGGATTTTTTTACACATTTCTTTTTGAAAAGAAATTATTTAACTTCATTCACATTAGTGGTCTCTCTATGAAAAACTTTATTCTAAGAATTTCCCTCTGAAGTTACTGAAAACCGAGTAGCACAGAACTACACAGGCAGAAGAGTCTTACTCCACTCAACCTCAAATAATAAAATACAATGAAATGAAGTTTAAAGGTAAAGCACAAACCTGCCACAAAACAGCTCATTTAAATAGTTCCCCAAATACAGCAAATACCAAGATATCAAAAGCAATTACAACTGTTACTAAACATTATGAATGCAGGTCTCATGAACAGCAGATATGCAAACGCACATTAACGATACAGTTTTGATGAGACACTGAAGTCCAGTGGAATTTGTATTCTAATTTTAGATTACTCATAAGAAGTGGGGACAGGCAAGGCCCAGCTCAGCAAGCAGCCTTCCTGCAGGAATCTGTCCCTCTAGCTCCTATTCCCTCATTTCCTAAGTTCCTGTCCTGGACACATCAGATCATTGAACAGTTCCCTGCTATTTTACCAGCTGAAATGCCTTGTCAGCTGTTGTTAACCATAATCCATAAGCCTTTTTCCTAATCCCTTTTAATACGAAGCCACATCTATGAGAAGACCAGTAATTGCCAACATTTATCATAGTATCAAAGAAAAATCTGACCTTTTCACTTGGAGAAAGACTGTCATCCCATGGTTCGTTACTTAAGTCAGTGATGTGTTTTAAAATTGCCATTTTCAAAAGTATTTCTAAAGTCCTATTACTCATCTAAACATGATAATTTAAACCAAAGCCAGATCCCAGCTGCTCAAATCAGCACACACAATTTAAAACAGATCCTGAGACTACAAAGACATTCTGTATACCACAGGAAAAAAAAAAGAGGCTTATTGTAATTTTAATATTACTATTCTTTGATATAATCAGTGTGAAAAAATCTGTTAACAATTAAAATAAAGAGCATTTAACCTCAAATGCCTAACAGAAGTTCACTATGTTCTCATTGCTGTGATCAGGAATAAACAGTTATTTAATGAAGACATGCATAAGCATCCCAATTTGTAGTTCAGGGTTTATATACATATTTAGTATGGGAACACTAATTGCTGCTAAAGATCAAACAGCCAAAAGCTTTCCACTGTGCTGCTCAGTTACACTTGAAAAGGCACCTCCAGTGCTCTATTTTGACCATGTAAGAAAGGCTGCAGTGCCTGTCACAGGACTGTTGAACACTTGTAGGGGTTACCAAGACTAGTAAGAAGTTTAACAAGTAGCTTCAAAATACATAAATATGTATCTTTTAAATTTGGTACTACCCAAGATGAAAATATAAGCAAGTATTTCAAAAACTATAACAACATAAGGAAATAGAGTTGAAAATAACCTTTTGGCAGTATTACTGCCCAGCTACCCAGAGTACACTGTCATTTATAAGTGGTACAGGAGAACCCAGGTAAATCTCTAAAATCACACTTCATTTTTCTATTGTGTCCCTTTATGTTTGAGCTACTCTTTCTTTCACCTTACTCATCATTAGTGAGAATCTAACAAGAAGCACTGCTTCCCTTCACACTGGACTAATTAGCAGAAAGTAGCACCCCAGCAATTTATCTTAAGCCATTCTATAATGGGGCAGATTCAGTCCACCAAAAATCAGCCCTGAGTGCTGAACAAGGTGGTTATTTTGCTGCTCTCTTAATTCTGAGTTAATCCCTAGAAGCAATATTTTAAGAGTGTTTCAGTCCTCAGAACTATTCACATTTCTCCTTTAACTTAAGGAAACTTCTACAAGCCATTGCTGCTGAGACTTTCTATGGGAATTTGCTCAAATTCACAGTGGTATTTTTCAGTTAACATTGCCCAAGTCAAAACTTAAGCAAGAATATGCATGTAACTTGATATTTTAGCAGGATTGGTACAGAGTGATAATGGTTTGCTCTAGAGGTACTTTTAAACCTAAAACACCTCAGGTGAATCCACCTAAGTCTGAGTAGATTCTCTAGGCTAAGTTTGGCTAAAGCAAGGATTTGCAAAGGTTGTACAACTGCTTCACACCAAATGCCACAATAAGTTCCATGGCTGGGAAGCTTTTTGCAGCACACATTTTAGGCCATTCAATAGCACAATTTGTCTGTGGAAACAGATCAAGTATATTATTGAGTACTAAAATCATAGACACAAGGCAGTAAATACAGTTCCAGGCCATCTTCACTAAGGCATTTTGTGAGATCTTGCACTCAAGATGAAACAGTTTTATATTTTGAGATACAGCATGAATATTTAACAAAGAAATAAAAGCCAATTGTGTTTAGAATTAAAACTAGGCTCTAAGCTGTTGATCTGCCAGTAGAGCTATTAATTAGTATAATTACATAGAAAATGAAACTGGGATTCTCAATATCAGAATATTTTACCAGGCTAAGTAAATAGAAAGAACAAAGAACATATTTAAGTGATTAGACCCTTCTGTTTCATCTTTCCAAATTACCCCATTTTACTCAATCATATTCACTTTATTGCTTTTATTTTTCATTTTGCATTCAAAGTAAGTATAAGGGGAAAAGAATTACACTAAGGAAAAAAAAATATCCAAACCACCACAAAAAGATTGGGGTTTTTTTGATTTGTTTTTTCACAAACACTTTCCAGCAGCTTTGGGAAAAAAAAAATCTATCTGCTTTGTAGTAAGACTTCACAGGTCAGGCCATTTCAGCCCAGCAGTCCCAGAATGAGACTGGTCACTGCTGTGGGTGAGGATGCACTTGCAGACTGGCAGGAAGCAGACAGCTGAAGGTAAAACTTGTGCCCAAAGGACTGAAAACTCCCCCAAAGCCATCAAACTCTCCATCTGCTATTTCTTTCTATAACCAGACACTGTTAATTTAGTTAACTTCAAAAACATCAATTTCAACCTGAATCATGAGGTCTCATGACACTTTATACAGCTCTACAGCCAGAGCAGGACTGCTTAGCCCCAAACAATACCAGCCAAGTTCCATTTAAAATAAGTAAACATCCACTGGTTTTATCTAATAAAGCATTTAAGTTCACCATGTAAAGGGGAAGGGATTGGTACAGGGGTTAGGACAAAAAATAAAATCAAGAGTTTTTATAAAACAAGAAAAAAAATGTTGTTAAAAGCAGTCTCAAAAATGGAAAGCCTGGAACAGAAACAAAGCTAAACTACAACTCAACTCATCACTCTTATTACAACCTGGGATAAATATACTCAACAATAACAACAAAATAATACTTCAAAAACTCCACATCAGCTGAGTATTCTACAGTTGAATCTTTTAGTTTCTGTAGAGCAACAGATGCTACCCACTAAAATAACTGAAGATTTTTTGTGCATTCCTGTGTAAGACTGTTTCTAGAGGGCCTAAAATTAAGCTCTGAATATGATCCCCATAATGAATAAAACCAGTAATATAAACTATACGAGCCACAGATAACTTATAACAGTCTTCACTCGAATATTTCATAACATCATCTTCCAGTAAAAGCTGACCTCAAAAGTGAAATATGCTTTTTAAGCCATTGAATATTTTTGTAATGAATTACAGCTCTTTTAACTTTGTTTTTCTTTTGTGTTTTGAATTCTTCTTTATCATTGCAAGCATCAGAAATATATAACTACTAACGAGCATTTTCAAAATTACTTAATAGATAAGAAATTGATAGAATAGAGGTTTACAAGAACTCCAATATCGTCATACCACCCCACATTCTAAAACACTGCTTAAGAAAAATTAGAACAAGAAAAGGTCTATAGCTTAGCACATTTCACAAAAATAAGCACTACATATTTTAACAAAAGAGATAGTAAAAAAAAAAAAAATTACCTTGTTCTTCATAGCTACCTACACAGGTCACCTAAACTGCCACAGTTTTGGGGTCAGTCAGGCTCTTTTACAGCAGGCCTGAAATGAGCTCCAGGTGAAAGCTATTGATGGTGACATAGATAATGACCTCCAGCTGGCAAAGATTATTAAACTTTTTACTCAATTTGATTAGAAATTTACAGTGACACTGCTAAAGTTATCGTCCAGAATGTAGCTGAGGAAATGTACAAAATTTAATTCAATTAAAATTAAAGATAATCCCTCTGTCCAACTGCTTGGGGCGGGGGAGGAAATTGCAGTTATGAAAATTAATTTGAATTATGCCTTTGTCTAAAGGAAGCTCTGTTAGTTCATCGGATAATTTTTCCCGTGAATGTTTGACGGCTTTCACTCGCGTTCGGCTCCCGGGACGGGGCCGGGAAGCGGCACCGGGAGCCGCAATGGCGCGGGACGGCCGCCAGGTGGGGCTGGAGCCCCGCGGCAGCGCCTCGGCATTCCCAGGGAATTAAAGTCGGGAATAAAAACCTGCGGCGAAGGCAACCCCGGCTGCTTAAATGACTGCATTAGAGAAGCTCTGCTATTAGCGAGCACATAAAAAACCGGCACATAAACTGCAGTAATTTATAAGGAGTTCCAGAGAATTGTAATTGTTTGGGTTAGTTCGTGGATGTACAATTAGAAGTGTCGATGATGGTGTCTATATACATACTTTTATGTCACAAAGTGTGGCTTTTAAGTACTTATTTGATGCTGTTACCATAGAGGAGAGCAGCATTTAAACACTGAATTAGCTATATATCAGTGCAATAAATTGAATGGAAACTTGTGTTAACTAAGTAAAAAAAATGTAAGGAAAAAAGCAGTGGGGGTTCTGAGCCACCATTAAATTGCAGCGTGGCAATATTGGATATCTGCATTTATGCTGGGTGTGAAGTTCAAGTGGCTTTTTGAGATACTGCTAAAAGAAAGAAAAGTTAAAATAACTTTGAGTCATCATACACTAGAGGTTCTATTGCACGTGGATTTGGCAACCTTGTTCTGGGATTGACTGATCCCTTGAGTTACCAGGTATAAACCAACAAAAAAAATTAGTTCCCTGAGGCTGTCATAAAACTCACATTGTCATTTTGTTGTTTTTAGCAACATCTTGCAATTGTGACTTTAACCATGGATATTTGGAAAATATTAAAGATGCATCAAATCTTAACCTTTCTTTTAAGAATATATTGCATACTGAAGAAAGTATATTTTTATAACTGGGCTCCTTGATAACATTAATCCAGGATGCCTCATTGTGAGGCTTCTGTCCCGTTCAAGCAAGCAGTAAAAATGTGACCAATCTAAATAAAAGTAATGGAAAGGTTTCATAAGGGAGTTACAAACCTGAGAGTTTGTATTTGAATGAGACTCCCACATCTACTTGATAGATTTTGCCAAGTGATCACATGTGGCCACAGAAGAAAAACGCTAGGTAAAGTCGTGTTTTGCTAAGACGGCTGAAATAGNAGTGATCACATGTGGCCACAGAAGGCTATTTACGGTCAGATTGGTAAGAAAAATGCTTAGTAAAGTCGTGTTTTGCTAAGATGACTGAAATAATGATGTGGAGTGATTTGGGTGAGGTCAGTGTCTAATAGTTTAGAGAGGATTAGAAACAGTTACTGGCCCTCAATCTGTTGCTGTAATTACTGAGCTACTCGAGTTCCCCACAGAATAACTCAGGTATTGGTATTCCTGCTCTTGGTATTCATTGTAATAAATTAAAACATATTAATATTCTGGCTTCTGTTTAACAGAAGGTGAGAGTGTCCCATGTCAAAAAAGCAGAAGTGTTTCATATTTACCTGCTGAAAAATCTGGACAGGGTTAAACCTAGGCTGCACTAGCAAATAAAATAACATGGCTTTAAGTTGTGTAGCTCTAAGCATTCTTAAATAATGAAGAGCAAGAACATGTAAAAACAAACAAACAAACAAACAAACCACAATCTAATGCTCCAACAAGTTTTATTATGGTGAACCCTGGGTCAGTTGTGCCAAAGTGATGGGTAGTAATCAGCACTTCTCAACAGACTGCTGGAACTCACTTGCTCCGTGTAGCATTTGGCATCTCAGGCACAGTTAGTAAAACATTTGTCAGCTCATATGTTACCCTGAGCAATTAGCAGGGAAAGACCAAGAGGGCTTTTTTAACTCATTGGTTTTTATGCAGATAAAAGCAACAAGCCTCCTCCTCAGAGGAAAAAAAACCCACCAACACATTTACTTGCTGCAATTAATCCCTTACTTATTTGGAATTCTTGCCTGCTGGTAGATAAGACTCACAAAATATGGATTTCCATTTTATACAGGGTCAGCAGTGCACAGATTTAATTAAGCTTGTTGATACAAAATGTCAATAAACAAAAGTATACAAACTACACACTCAGGAAACATTTATGCTTCAGCAGCTACTGGATTTGTAGAATCTCTATAGAGCAATGGTTGTTGTTGTTGAGGTCAGAAGCAGGAGAAAAGTACCTAACAGTAAATTGATGGTTACAGTAGCAAGCTGGGGACTAAGTATAACCTAAGCTGAATAGAAACATGAAAAGTGACAGTCTTCTCATAGATAAGTGGGACAAAAGTATTTGTTTCCATAAATCCATATTTGCCACAATCAATGGAGATAATGACCTTGTCATTCTATGTTCTTCTTACAGCCTCTTAAAGTGAAATCCAGCTTCAAAACTAAGGAATCCTGGTGTATATCAGAATGAGATATTGTAACACCAGGGAATGGTCCTGCAGCATTCTGGCGAGATGGTCACTCCACTTGACAAATTGCTAACAGCTTGTTAGCAACCCATGCCTGAATTTTCTGTTCACAAGTTGTAGATGTGGTCTGTAAAACTGTCCCAATGATTGCCAGTTCAGCAAAGGGAAGAGAACAGGTCTGAAAATAACTGAATTTTTAATGAATTAGTTACTTTGCATCCACGCTCCTAACTCTGCTTTAAGCCATAAATGGAAATTCTAAGCCGAGGGAAATATTATGGGGTTTGCTAAATTATTTCATGTATTAAATATCAGCTATCATAGATGACTGTGGAACCAAAGAGGGGGAAGCAGCAGCTGTTTTAACTCTTTTATAATTTAGCAGGCTGTGAGGGTGGAGTAAACATGTCAATACTCAGTATTTACAATTATTTTTTTTTTTTTTCCCCAAGATGTACTCACTCACTGTCAGAGGAGTTATATGGATTTCTTAATTAAGTCACTGTTATCCTTATTTTAAAACAAGGGGGTTTAGCTGTGGGTATTTGGAGTGGTTAATCACACAGTGAATGCAGCAGAATCAGGATTAGAGCAGGATTGTCTCATTTCCTGTCCCTGTTTTAATCAACTTGGTATTCTTGTCTGTCTAGACCACTCTGTATTTAATTTTTAATCCCATTTCTGTTGACAAAAGCTAGACTCCCATTTTGATAGAAGAGTAGAAGTAGCATCATTTTGATAGTAGCAGTGTTTCATTGGTTCCCTCTGTCAAATTTTAGACTATGTGCTTATTTTCCATGCCCCTTTTTTCTTAAGACATCTATTTCTGTCCCAGTTGCTCCAAATAGGATTGTTATCCTTGCATCTACTTACAGCCCGTTGCTTGAATTTAACCTTGCATTACTTGAAGCGTGTTTCTCCAGAGGCAGAATTTGCTATCACGTTTCCACGCAGTGGCTTTTGTTAGGGATGTCACATCAAGTAGAATAACAAGTACAAAAATATATGAATTTTGCAGAACAGATAAAAAATTTAACCACTGTTTAAAAGGTAAAAATTACTAAGGATTTCTTTG
>VZTH01006982.1:117471-171947 GCA_013397815.1 Aleadryas rufinucha | reverse complement strand
GGGGGAAGTATGCAGACACCTGTGCTGGGATTCCCAAACAGCCAGGGTGAAACACTCCTGCTGATGGATTTTGCTCTTCTTTGTGAATATCACTCAGATCTCCACAGGCTTAGGAAATCTGCGAATAGTGGACAGTTTAGCACTCTAAAATCCCTCCTTGGGAATCCTCCCTGGTACAGAAGTGAGGATGAGTAGAAACCAGAGCAAGCTAGGGAGAAAAACAGAAGGTTATTGACAACTGTGCTTCAAGCGCTTAACTTGCTGTGTAGCTTGGACGGTGAAGCTGCACAGAAATTAAGGAAAGGCTTGGCTGAGTAAGGAGGTGACATTTCCTCAGGGTCAGGCAGCCTCGGCAGCCCTGCTGAGGAGATTTCCTTGCTGAGGGAAGGGGGCAGTGGGATAAAGCAGACACTTGGGCAGATAAAGCAGACACTTGGGCAGATAAAGCAGACGCTTGCAGTGTTCCGCTGCCAACCCCAAATCTCTCCTGTGCGACACAGCGCGGAGGGGGAGCTGACGAATCAGCATGAGAAACGAGAGACAGAACAGAGAACAGCGGTTTGAGTACTCATGAACAGAAAAGTTATGGAATTTGTAACCAGTGAATGCTGACGCCTTTGCTGAAATGTATAAATAGCGTAAAGTTTTGCTGATCGGTGAGTCAGCCTTCCGCGTGTTACCACCCAGCTCGCTATTTTGCGCAAACTCGAATAAAACACAGAAGCCACTCTCCTCGGTGTGCGAACTGGCGCCCGAGGTCGGGACAACGCCGTGGCATTTAACACCAATGAACGAGGCGGCCACGAGCCCGCGGCAGCACTGAGACACGGTCAGCGAGAGCGCTCCGGGAGCGACGGGCACGAACCGCCCTCACGGGAACCTCACGGGGACCCTCACGGGGACCTCACGGAGACCCTCACGGGGACCCTCACGGGGCCCGCCCGGCGCTGGAGGCGGGGTGGGAGCGGGTGGGGCGGATCTCGCGAGACTTGGGGGGCGCCGGGGAGCCGAGTTTGAACGGCGGCAGTCTCGGACGGCCGGTACGGGGAGAGGGCGGCGGGGGAGCGGGAGCGGGAGCAGCAGCAGCGGGACGGGCGAGAGGAGTGAGTGGTGCGGGCGGTGCCGGGGGCGAGAGGGGTTTGCTCTCTGTGGAGCCGCCGCCGCTGTGGCGCTGCCCCCGTTCCTTGCAGCGGGTGTGGCCGTTTGCCGCCTCACGGCCCCCGGTGGAGCGGGGCGAGCCCGTCCCCGCCGCCCTCGGGGCCCGTTTGGGCCGTAGCGGGTGTGGGGGGTCACGCCCGGTCACCGGCCCGGTCTGCAGCGGGTTGGGCCCGGTAGGAGGGGACAGCGGTGACATGGCGCTGGTTGCACACAGCGCTGGTTACACACAGCGCTGCCGGAGCCGGCCGGGCTCTGTGCTGGCTGAACGATGAGGTTATAGTGTGCTATTTGTATGTTCTCTCCAGTACTGATCTGCTCAAGAACCCGTTTGTGGAAGGTGATCAGCTCCGGAAATCTTTCAGCCTGAGTGTGCAGCGTGGTAGGCGAAGATATGGACTTGTGTAAGTAACTGGGTGGAATTGTCGGGGGAATACCCGGGCTGAGGGAGGGAAACTACACTTAATTGTAGAGTATTTTGTACAATTGTTATTATGTTCCTGATCAGAAAACTGCACCAGGTGCTGCTGGCAGGATCAGGACACAGACAGCTGTTACGTGTGGCCCTGGGGAATAGGAGTTTAACCAGAAGAACTGTGCTAGAGTGGGAGCAGCTTTGCCTGCCAGGAGAGTGCCTTTTATCTCCTACCCTATTACTTCTATTAAGGAGTACTTGAATGGTTGAAAAATCGATGTCTGCAGCTCTCAGCATAGAATCTGTCATAAAATGTTTGAAGATATTTAACCAAAAGCGAGTAACTCTTGTGATTCAGTTGCATAAATGAAGACCGATTTCTGTTATTTCCCCCTCATGTATAATATTAAATTGCTGGCAATTATTTCTGTGTATGACTTCATGAACAGAACTACCTGGACTTCTTTGATTCATCCAGAACTGACAATGAAAAATTGAATTTGGCTGTGCTCCAAAAGGTATACTTGCTGTTTTCCCTAATAGTCAGCAGGAGTATGAGAATAGGAAAATTATTTCTCCTTTCCTCTGTACTTTAACTATAAAATTAAGAAAAATCCTATAAGATTTTTTTTCCTATTGTCTAGTAAATCATTTATTGAGAGCTCAAATTCTTGTATGTGAAACTGAAGAGAAATGCAAAAGAGATTGAAGAAGTAGGAGAGAGTGGGACAAAAATCCCCTCCAAAAAACCCTTAAAAATTACAGGTGTACCAGAAGAAGGTGACCTTGGCTGTAGCCTGTTTACCTGCCCCAGAGACCAGTTGCAGAGCATCCACCCTTTGGCAGCATTGCCTCGTCTGGCTGTTGCTAAACTGTCTGACAGCAGCCTAATTGAGATTTGAATAAGATTTGCATTTATGTGGGGGTTTAGCTTGTGATCTGCATGTTCATGAGCCAGCCAGCAGGGTTAAGCCTGCTCTGAACAGGGACTGCTCTGAAGGGCTGTGCTGTGGTGGCAGCTCAGACTCATCCGGACTAGACGACTGTTGGTTTTTTTTCTTTTAAAGCTGGCGTGCAAGAATAAGGTCAAGAAATACTTCAGTGGGCTTCTGGAGGTGAGTTAAACAAGGTATTCATTTAATTTAGTAAACTAGGAGCTGGCAAATGGCCATGTTGCCTCTATACTGTTGTCTGATCAGAAAATAAAGCTGTCTTTACAATTCTGTTTATGTAAGTGAGCAATGATTGGTTCATCCTCTTTACTAATGGAAATACGTGCTAGAAGTTGTTGCCTTTGTGCTTGTGTTGCTACACCTCACTGTAAACACTTCATTATTAAATTGTATGTGGTGTCCCTGTCCTTGCACTAATATAATACTGATAGTTCTTAATTATTGGCATGCAAAATTCCTGTGTTTCACTGGCTTATTTTAGTATAAGTGCAGAGCTCGTATTTCAGGCATTGCAGTGGTTAGAGGTGAAAACTGAAGTTTCAAAGCCTGGCTGGATAAAGTCTCTTTGTATGTGTTAAACCTGGATAGCAACAAGTGAGGAGAAAATGCAAAAACCAGAATGTGATAATTTCTGTCTTGTGCCTTGGGAAGGAATTGGCACAGTATTGGCACGATGTACTTTTGCATGTTAATTAAATTCTTTTCTATTAGCAGAAGCTGGATAACTCCACTAGGAGTTATTAATGTTGAATAAAAGTTAGCAAAAAGAAAAGTGAAGGATGGATATTACAACATTCATAATAATGATGTATGTGCCAGTAAGAAATGGCAACAAATAAATTGCTTCTGTGAGAACAAAAAGCAAGAGTTAGATCTTTGATACAGATCTACTTCTGAAATTATATAAAAGTTATGAACCCTGACTTTAAAAAAAATCAACAGCAACTTTTTTTGTGTGTATGTCCCACTGTTATTTCCTACTTGCTGAGACTACTCCTGGCATATGTTGTTCAGAAGCCCGAGTTGCTTAGCATTTTGTGTCTTAATAGGATTTTTTTTTGCAGCGGGCTGATTTAGCAGATTTGGGAGCAAGCAGTTGTACAAGCTTATGGTGTTAATTTGACTTGATTTTTATTTTTTTAAATATTTGGTTTGTTGGATTTACCTTGACTAACTTTTTCTGCAAAATTCACCTTCTGTCTTCAGTTGTACTGTACAGTTAGAAAAGGATGAATATTTTGAAACGTGAGAAGGAGATGATTATTTACAAATAGGTTGCCTGCAGCAACTAAATGTTGAAAGACTCCATTAAACAAATAAATACAAAGCCGTGTGTTAAAGTCCATATATTTTTACAGGGCTTCTATTTTTGACTCTTCCCTTCCCTACCTTTTATCTGTTTCTCTATCCCACATAATGTTATTAGGAGCACACTGTCCTGCTAATGCAGCTGCCTACGCCGATCTTAAGTGTTATTTGTGTACACAAGAAATGCTGTACTTGGTAGGGCTTGGTTTATAATAGAAAGGAAACTGTCTCAGCCATGTGCATAGCAGTGTTTTTCTAGGGTTATTTAATTGTTGTCTCTTGGACTTGGCAGGAGAGCTCTGTCCTAGATTAACTCTGGTTGTGGTGTACAAAGAAACCAGGCTGGGTACACAGGAGTGCTTTTGCTGCATGTTAGACGTAATCAAGAATAAGGCAGTAACCAAGTTTATGAAGAAATAGCTATTATTTTACTGTTCACAGGTCTGTTTGTGAGCTTTTTGTGTATGTGTGTGTCTTGTATTAATGCAAAAATATATCATTCTATCCTGATTAAGATGGGAAATCCAATAATTTCTTTCACATAACTACTGTAGTTTCCAGCAATATATTTTTTCAATAATTTTGTGTTTGCAGTGTTGAATAAAAAAGGAAGAAAAATGGAGACAGAGACCATTTTAAGTCTTAAACAGCAACTGAAGGAAGCAGAGAACGAGCGAAGAAAGGCAGCACAGTATGGTTTGCATTTGCTGGAGTCCCAAAGTGAGGTTCAGAATCAGCTGGATCAAATACGCCGTGAATTGACTGAGAAAACTGAGGTGATGACTGCCTTTTCTTCTCAAAGTTCAAAACCAGAACTTTGTTTTATTTTAACTATTTTCTGAAAGGCACAGGTGTTTTAAATGCCTTCTAACATCTAGGTTAACTTTAATAAACCTCTAAGTAGTTGTAGACAGGGCTTTTTTTCTCGGCTTTAAGACCTTGAGCGTAATTGTATCTAACTGGGGCAGGGTTTCATAGTTAATTATGCATCAAGTGTTCAGTATCATGTAGGACTAATTGCCTTTAATGTAAAATGAATGCTAAATGCTAAAGTAAATTTGCTTCAGAGCATGTGTTTTGTCTCTGTTCAGCAATTCGTTCATGTATGCTCTCCCAGTCAGCTTTATATCACTTAAAAGCTGTGAGAAGAATGCTAGCAGCAAGACTGTAAAATTGATTTCTTCTGTAGTGAAATTTTCAAATTTTCCAAATACTCAGGGGTTCTGAACTTATTAGCACATTTCTTTGCAACTCAGGAAAAGGAGTAGTATAGTGCTGAATTATAGAGGTATTATTTAGTCAACCAGTTTTCTTCTTAGTAATTGTTCGAGAAAATTTCAGTTGGGAAAATCTCTTCCACTTTTCATAAAGGCTTTAATTTTCCTGTTTGTATTCAGCCAGCCCATGTTTCAGATAAATTATTTATCTTCATTTAGTCTGTTTCTGGTTGTGCATCCCTCCCTTCTCCTGAGACAGAGCTAAAACGTTTGTTTTGTAGCAGCTGGAGGGTTGCAGCACCCTGCTATTCTGAATGGGCAGAATTTTTTATTCTGGTCAGTTCACCATTAGTAAGCTTTGTGTGAGAGGCAGCTGAAGGCACAAGTGATAAAGAAGCCGGGGCAGGATCATCCTTTCCTGCTGAGCAGCAGAGAGGGCAGTTCCTGAGCTGTCAAGCTGCTCCCACAGACTGTGATCCTGCGTGAGAGGCTGGAGCCAACTTCTGAGCCTGTCTGGTAACTTGGATTCCAGGGGTGGAGGGGAGGAATTGTGTGCCTTCATACAGTAGAATAACATCTCATGTGGGAGCTGTGCTTACCCAACAGATTCTTTAGAGCTTTTGAATCTCTCTGGCTCTCCTCTTTGCAGTCTGGGAGCCAAAGCAGTTACTGTGAGCACAAGTGTGAGTTCTACCAGCAGGCACAAAAGGCTTTCAGAAAGCTCTGTGTACTCTTCTGTACAAGTGTGCAGGCAAGCTCTTGCTAGGATTTTGTTGTTCTTGGCTCTGGCCAAGCAGTGCACTCCCAAAGCTGTCCTGTGCACAGTCTTCATCTTTGTGTTAAAGCTCCTGCCCTGGGTATTTGAGAGCTAAGCCTGTCCTTGATAAGCTGTGTCTCGGCCACAGAGGTCACTTTGATACCTGACAGCTTTTAGTTTTTTATTTAATTCTGGTTTGTGTCTCAAGATGAATGTTGTTTTGAAAAGGAAAAAAAATCTGCATATTTAGATTAATTTGGCTTCCCTATTACCATTTTTGCATTCAAGACTCTTTTCCTTAATTGCTGGCTGAATGGAAGAGTAAAATGAAGCTGCCCTTGGTAATTAGCAAACATGCAATCAAGCATAGATGGAAGCTGTTTAAAAAAATGATTCTTCAGTCTGGAGGGGTTGATGGGATTTATTATGAAACAGACAATTTAGCTGTCTTAAAAAAGCTTTTGAACTCAGCTGTTCTGCTTGATGAACTGTAGTAATTTTTGACATAATTGGGTTCTGTAGTGGTAGAAAGGGCATATAAACTCTGGCTGAATTTGTGCCACTTGCAGAAAAGATAACCACACCCTTCTTGTTGGGTGTAAAGAAATATAGAGTTTCCATGAAAAAAAGAATATTGCCCAAGCAAATTGTAATCATAACATTTATAGATCGTATTTTAGAGCAGTTATTATTGAAAAAAAAATGGGTACTATTACAACTCTCTAATTGGCACTCCCAACAAAAGACTAAATGAGCTACAAACATCTTTGTTCCAAGCCTGTGCTTTTTCATAAATGGCTAGGGAGCAGTGTACAATTACATCTAGATTTATTAGTGTGTTATTTCTTTCAGAAATTTGAGCAAGAGAAATACACTCTTCAGAGAGAAATTGAACTCAAGAATCGAATGTTGGAAAGCTTGAATTTTGAGTGTGATTCCCTTAAGCAACAACAAAATGTGCAACTGGATAAACAGAAAGAACAGCTTGACAGAGCCTATGGACAGGAAATCAGTGACCTTAAAAACAAGGTTTGGTAACTAATATATAGCTAAAAGGTTGTTAATACCATTTTAGATACTGTATGCTTAACTTTTAATTGTACTCCTAATTAATAATAAATGGTTACAAGGTATAGTAGCTTGTGTGGTTGGTTTTTAAAAAACATCTGTGTAGTTTCTTATGAATTACATTAAATTTCAATGCTTATTTTTAAAAGCTATTCTTGTGTTTCCAAGACATTTTCTGTAATTGGAACCGTCAGAAGTATTGTGCTTTTCAAGAATTTACCATGAAATGATACTACTTAGTTGTCAACTGTTTTTAAGTTGGAGAACCTGAAAGCAGAACTGGATGAAACCCGACTCTCAGAGAAACAACTGAGACACAAGGTGGACCATCAGAAAGAAATAATTGCTGCCAAATCAGAAGAACTGCACATGATGTCTGAGCGTGTACACGAGACCATGTCTTCAGAAATGCTCAACCTTCAGATAGAGCTCACTGAACTCCAGAGTGAGAAGGTGTGTGAGTAGCACTGAATCATTTGCAGTGTAGCCTCTGCTGTTTTGCTCATTTCATTTTTAGGTGTGTTGTCCATAGTGCCATGTTAGGATTGACTTTTATTCAGACAATGTGCGCAGCAAAGAATAACAGCCTTACTAGCTAGGCTTTAATACCATCTCCTCTTCAAGATAACACATTGTATTAAAACTAGTTACTTCTAATAAATGTGTTTGGTTTACTTGGGCCTGCTTGTCTTCCAATTGTTTTAAATGCTTTTTGTTTCATACTTGTTTTTTGTTGGTTTAGGCCAATGATGAAGAAAAGCTGAATGAGCTGCAGTGCAGTAAAGAGCAGTTAGAGCTTGTGAACAGTAACTTACGTAACCAGCTGGAGCGGCTGCAGGGGGAAAAAGAAGAGAGGGAAAAAGAAGTTGTTTCTTACTGTAATGCATTAGAGGTATTCTCCTGATTTTATTTGACAGTGGTGCATAATCCCCACATTGCACAAGTTGTGTTGCCAGCTTTTTGGGGAAGTAGGAGTTTTGAGGACTTGTCAGAGGGAGGGGAAAGAGAAGGATGATGGTTGATTGTGTTTGGTGTTGCCTGGTGGTGAAAGCTCTCTGTTGGCACTGTTTAGTGGCAGTGGTGGGAGGAGAGCCTTTGCATGGCACAGTTCTGCCTCTTAGGGACCTTCCCACAGGTCACTGGCAGAATTCTCATTTTTATTTCAAGTTTCTACTGAATGCCTTGGAGAATCTTGTACTGGGGAGTAGAGCATTTGTGACTAATTAGTGCCAGGAGAGTGATCTGAATACCCTGAATCCAGTTGACAAGCATCAAAGCTTATCCTTAAAGGCTTTCAGTTGTGCTCTTGTCCTGAAGAACAAGTGGAATATTAAGTGTTTTAGTGAAATGAAATGAATTTGTCTCTTAGTTACTAGAACTGTCTGTACAGTTAAGTACTTCAGTACAGTATAATCTCTGCTAAAGTGTAGGAAATTCAAAAGAGTTAAAGCTATCTGATTAAATTCATGTATGCAGTACATCAGGTGCTTAAATGACCAATATCCTCTTTGCTTTAATCTAGAAAGCTCGGGAGGCTAATCAGGAGCTTCGGGTTCAGCTGGATCACGCAGTGCAACAATCTTTGGACCCTACAAGTAAAGGCAATTCTCTCTTTGCTGAGGTACAGCTATGCCACAAGTGCCTGAGAATGTCCACAAGCCAGAAGAAGTATTTTCAGTTTTCTTTCTTATATTGTATTGAAAATAGAGTATCTGCGGGTGATCTGGCCAGCATGTATATCTATTCCTCAAATATGACTTCAGTGTTGATCTGACATGTGGAAAACCATTTCATGCTCTCTCTGAAGATAAGGAGTTAGTAAATTTAATGGAATCACTTTAAGTTATCGGACTATCAAGTCAGTAGTTGTGACTGAGGATTTGTGATGATTCTGTCTATAGCTCTTGACTCTAAGTAGTTTTGCTCAGATGATAAATCCTTCTTTAATGTAGACGACACTATGTGAAATATTGACAGATGCTGATAAAAGCTGTCTTGAAAAATTCCTGAAAATGTCTGGATGTTTGAGCTTCTGGGAGAGTTTTAGAATTGGCTTTTGAGTAAGAGTTCAGTTGCTGTTAAATGCATAGGGAGCATTGTGTTTCATGACAGCATCCAGGGGATGAGTGAAGTTGGGAAACAGATCAGATTTTTTTAAACTGTTTGTTCTGTTGCCAGTGGGCAAAACTGTTGTACAGCAACACTGAAGCATGTGAAATGTTACTTTATTTTGATATGAAAAGAAAAATCTTTTGTTGCATTTCACCGATTGGGTTTCAGTAGCACTGTCTATTCACTTCCATCCCGGGGAGTGACAGTAACCTGTATTTTCAAGTACTGTTGCTGGAAAAGCAGTATTTACAGACTGAGCACCAATTTCCAAGCAACATGTCCTTATCAAACTCATCATCCAAGTAACAGCAAGTGTTGTAATTTCACAGTAATAATTGTTCACAATGTTCTGTAGGTGGAGGACCGTAGGGCAGAAATGGAACGACAGCTGATCAGTGTGAAAGTAAAATATCAGTCCCTGCAAAAACAGCATGCATTCAGTAGAGAACAATTGCAAAGAATGAAGGTATGATGATTCCTGTAATACTCCAGGGTGTCCTTGGGTCTGATAAGGCACTGCTTTAATGCACAGGCCAGGGGATTTGTTATCTTTAAAATATTATACAGTAGTCTGGAGGGAGGGAAATGGGAGAAAAAGCAAGTGAGATGATGTTGTGCTGTTTGACTCCTATGGTACAACAGTGAAGGCACCATGTTTGCCTACTTTGGCAGTAACTGTTTAATGGATTAAAAGTATTACACAACTCCTGCCAATCAAACAAGCATTCAGTTTGTCTTGATAATTGTTTTTTCTTTTTTTGTCTAATTCTTGTATTTCATAAATAAGTATTTGTGCATTAACTGTGGTTGTCAGGAATGAGCATAAAGAAAAGGACAGGCTTTTATCCCCATCACACTATAGGTTTTTGGGGTTTTTTTCCACCTTTGTGTTGCTTTCTTGTCTTTGTCCATATTTTTTTTTCTTCCTTTTCCCTGTTTTTGCTGTAAGAATAAGTCATAACTTTCATCATAACCCTTTAACTTAAACTCCACTGCTATAAAATGGAAGCCTATTGGTTAATATTGTTAAGGACTAGATAGCAGAAGCTGATTTACAAGATAATGTAAAGGGGATGCTGCTGAACTGCCAACTGTTTTCATGTTGGTCTCATGATTTTTCCAATGCTAAAGTGGATCCTTTCATTTTGATCAACTACTTGGTCATGCAGTTTGAGGAGAGTGCTTAAATATCAAGGGTGATGATCATGAGTTGCACTGAAGGTTTGTGTTACCTAGCTTTTGTGGAGTAGGTTGAAAATAGTTCAAACAACAGTTTCAAAGGAGAAGAAAAACCCTACTGATACAGCAAAGATTTGAGTGGGGAAAGTCATTGGGTAGGACCAGTTCCTTTGGAAATTTTCTCCTTGTAATATGGGATAAGTCAGTCATGCTGATTGAATGGTATAAGAAACACACCTAATACTAAAAGTACCAAAAATGGAGGCAAATTGGTATCCCTGTACTAGTAGTTAATGCTTTTATTTGGAATTTGTTTGTACTTGTTTATATTCATAACATTTTTTTCTGGCATCAGTAATGCAGAAAGGTAGTTTGTTAGGACAGCTGTTTTGTTTAAGCTGCTGTCTTAGATCCCTGTTAGCATCCTCTCTGTGCTGCACTGGGATGCTGCCAGGTAAAGCTCAGCCTGTGCTCAGCTGATCTCTCCATTCACAGCTGCTTCCCACAGGAGAGGTAACTGCTGTTGCAGCTTTAGTTGAAGAATCTCTCTCTGTGTGGTATTTACTGGTAAATCCTGAGGATCTGACTCCTGAACAGAATGTTCACAGCACTCCTGGGAAAGCTTTACCACCTCTAGTGTAGTTTTCCCAGTCCAGAGCATCCTTTCCAGTTTCTTTAAGTTCCTGTTCTCTGTTATGTAGATCAGCTGCAATTTGCAATTCTGACAGCTGGAGGGCTGAAAAGGGAAAAGGGAAAAGGTTGGGTGTCTGTGCTTGGGAACTGAAAGGATAGTTTTAGTCAGCCAGTGGGGAGGAGTTTGCAATTTTGCCTCCCTTATATCCTGTAGAAGCTGTGAGGAGATAATTGAATCTTTCACTAGCTTTAACTTGTGCACAGAATCATCAATACCCTTTACCTGACATAGGAGATTGTGTAGGATAAATGCTCTTCTCACTTTTCCCTCAGTCCAATCTAATTTTTTCACTTGATTGTTTCCCTGTGATTTCTCCCAGTGTCCCAGTGTTACCTTATCCGTACTGACTAGACTGATAAAAATGCCTCAGTTTTCACTAACACTTTGTGAAGTCTTTAATTTATTGTATTTCCTGTTGTTTAAATGTCTAATGTATCACCTGTAACTGAATGTGTTACGACCATTGTATTTCAGTATTATGTTAACACCAACAGAAATATTGCTCTAAATGTAAGATTTTTATAACTTCTCTTCTGTAATGACAGAGGGTGTTCTTTTGCTTGAAAGGATATATTCCATTGGAGAAGCAGAAAAGCTGAAATTCTTGGGTTAATACTGTAGCAGGCAAACATGGTGGTGAAAATCAGAACTGAAAAAAGTGGGGTTAAACTTGTGGGTTTTCCTAAGTAAGTTCTCAAGATGCATTTTGGCTGTGACAAATAAGCCTGGACTGTGACTGGATTCTGGCTGACTTGGTGTTGATGGTGTGACTGTGGAATGCTGTGTGTGTCCTTGGCAGTGTGTTTGTGTTCCTTAGCCAGTGCAGAGATGAGTGGGACACCTCAGGGCTGCACTGTTCAGTGAGATTTCAGCTGTCCTCATGCCTTGTGGTGTCTGTGGTGATAATTGCTATGGTGATGTGGTGAAGACTGAGTTTAAGCATCCAGTGCACTTCTGTATTCAGGTTTAGAATTACGAGGCTGGAGTGCCCAAACAGTTTTGTGTAAAAGGCTGGGATTTTTAGTCACTAATCCCAGTACTTGTTGTAAATAATTTTTTTTCCTTTTTTCCAGCTGCAAATGGCTACACTGCTGCAGCTGAAAGGCTCCCAGGCAGAATTTGATCAGCTGGAACGCTTACAGTCGATGTTGGAGCAAAAGAATGGTGAAATAGAAGATCTTCTTATGAAAGTGAGGCAGCTAGAAAAGTTTAAGGTATGTGGGTTTTAATTAAGTAGAGAATTGTAATTGGAAGCTAAAACATGAGAACAAGAAGAATTACAAAAACTGAAGTCCATGCTCTGGTTTGAAAAGGGATCCGAAAGCTGACTCATATCTTTGTTTGACCCGAGTTGTGTTTTACAGCTGGAGAACATTAGACTGCTCAAGTGCAGAGAAGCAGAAAATTGTACACCACCCATCACCTGGGTTAAAGAAACAATTTTTTGTGGATTCCTGTGTGAAGCACCTTCATATCTTATATAGTTGCTGATAGCATTTAAATTCAGTTCCTTGGTCAAAGCTTGCTGAGCTGTGACATCCAGTTTTTCTCTCGGAAGGTGTAGCCATTTGGCACTTTTACTGTGTGTACTTAGGCTTTAGCCTTTTTTAGTGTCTCAGCTCTATTGCATTTTCTGGATATTTATTTTCTTGATGTGTCTTAAATTTGCAGCTGAAGCATGCTCTTCTCTAGCAAAACCGAATTGCTTAATCATCCTTGTAAAGCAGTTTTTTCAGTCCTCTTATGCAACTTGAAAACATCTTGTCAATATTTTGAAAAGTGAGAAATACATGAGGATTCCTATATAGACCAGTGTAATGCTACTGATGTTTGTGTGTTTCCAGAGTGAAGAACTGTAGCCTTTCTTACTTCTTGCATTTTTCTGCACTCATTTGGCCCTTTCTTGTCACAGCTTTGGAATGTAAACTGAAATGCAGTAGGATTATGCTTTCCAGGATAGCCTCCTGTATTCTGTGTTTAACCCAAGTGGTGTGAAGCCAGGCTTAATCCATTCTAGCAATAATTGTGGAAGCCTGATGGTTTTACCAGTTTTGTCATGTTTAAGCTTGATCTGTACTTATTTCTGTCTCTAGGCCATAAATGGGTAATGTTGGGAAATTGAATGGTTGATTCCAATAACCATCAAAAGTATCTGTAGTCAGTGACTGCCAGAGGCCTGTGGGGTCTGTGGGACAGGATTCAATCTGAGTACTGCTTGTTCGGGAAAAAATCACCAAACAAAACCCCAGTGTCACATGTTGCTGCATTTATAACACCTTTACTACAGACCAACTTCCTCATCTGAAATATGCAATTGATTTTGAGATTCTGACTCTTGATTAGCATGGTTTGTATTCCTCTGGGGTCCGGCTGCTGAAGCCTGGAAATAAATGCTGAAAAAACTTCCCTCTGGGTTAACTAAATATCCTGTATTTTCAAGTAAAAAGCAGGAAAGCTGTTCTGCATTGCTACTTGCAAACCTTCTGGAGCTGACATAACTTACTTTTGTCCTTTTTTCAGTGAATGAGAGAGAGCTGTCAGTTTTAGTGCTATTTGACATTTGTAACAAATGAGAAAGTTCTTGGCACAGCTGAGTTTTATCTTCTGTGTTTAAATCCCTCTGTGATGAGGCTTCTCCATCAAAATGCATGGGAAATGTCTCCTCAGAACTAAGCTAATGTGCTTCTGAAAGGTCACTGCTTGACAACCTGATACTTTTTCTTTATCAGAGTTTATATGAGAATATGGAGGAGTCCAGACCTCCTAATGGTGCAAAAGGAAGCGATTCTGAAAATGGTTACTATGCAGATTTACTGCAAATTAAACTTGACAACTCCAAGTAAGTACTGACAGCCTGAGGCCTAGAAGTTGATTGTAGTAGGGTTATCTTCTAGGTACTTGTTTTTATCCTCCCTTTTTTGTTGCTGTTTGTGTGCACTGACTGCATGTGCAGAAGTGTTTTGTTCTTGTTGCATTTTCTAATGCTGTGGAACCAACCCGACTTCATTACATGACTGAGAGGGTTTTTTTTGTAGTTTCATTTATGTTTTAAAACATAGCAGCAGAAATATTGTTTATAATTCTTTCTTTCTTCCAGAAATCTTGGTAATACTCTTAATACAGGGTGGTTGAGTCCTTGAATCAATTAAAAGTTAATCTGTAAGGAAACTGAAGATTCTTACTCTTTAGGCTGTGTATGTTTATGTCTCTTATAAAAAGAGAGATAGTAACACTTGAACTGTTTTATAGGATAAAAAAGCTTGATTTCTCCTACTAATGTGTAAATACAGAGTTGAGGTGAAGTTGAGTACTTAGTTGTCTTCACACCTATTGCTTTACTAAAAGAAAAAAACCCAAAACAATCCAAGTCTGACTGATTTTTATAATTTTCCTCCCACCCCAGCAAGGAAACTGAAGCACTGAAAAATGAACTATCCCTGCAGAGAATGAAAGCTCTGTATGAGAGCCAAAGGGTCCTGGAATTTGAAAGGAAGCTCTTCACAAATGAGAGGCATTTGCAAGCTTGTCAGAGTGAGAATATGAACTTGCGGGTTATGCTGGATGAGCTAAAAATGAAATATGAACCTGAAGGTAAATACTTCTTTTCTACCTGGGAAAATAGAAAATTTCTGATTTTCTCAGCCTTTGGAAATGGACTGACATTAAACAGGAAGACATTGGTTTAGTTCCAGAATTTAATGCTTAAGTAGCTGCCTTTCTGAAATAACCTAGTCCAAAACCTGCTGAGCTGAAGTAGAAAAGCTCTACCTTGCTCCAGACCTCACTTGAATATGTGAACACTAGCTTGAAAAGGCTAAAGAATGCAGTTTTTCAGCTAAAAATGAGTGTGTTTAGAGGCTTTATAGAGCATAGGTAGATAACCATACTCAAGGAGATGGGAACAAATCTCATGTGTTTCCTATAAAAGCAGCAGTGTCTCTGTGGTGATGAGCAGCCTCGGCTCTCTGGGTGTAGGCAGCTGAAAGGAGCTTTGTAATAAGGTGCAAAGCATTTAGAGGAAAACTGTTTAGTAGCTCGAGTTAATATGGATTAAGTTTTGACTCAGAGGCCCACCTGACACACAGCTGATACCTGAGTGTGTGCAAAGCAAGGGAGCTGTAGGCTGTGGAGGGAGATGATTCTGTTTAAACTGAGGGAGAGCAGCTTTAGATGAGTTATTAGGACAAACTTCCCTGTGAGGGTGGTGAGGCCCTGGCACAGGGTGCCCAGAGAAGCTGTGGCTGCCCCATCCCTGTCCAAGGCCAGGCTGGACAGGGCTTGGAGCAGTCTGGGGTGTAGTGGAAGGTGTCCCTGCCTATGGCAGGGGTTAGGAGTGAGATGATCTTTAAGGTCCCTTCCACCCCAAACCTTTCTGGGATTCCATGAATGGGGAACCAGATAGGTAAGTTGTTTTTTTCCACACACAAAGGATTTAACTTGAAAATGTTACTTGTGGAAGCTTACCTCAGCAGCCTGCAGTTCAGGGCATTTAATTTAAAGGCTTGGTGAAAAGACAGAGTGGATGAGGAGAAAGATGTTGTCTCTTTTTCAAGATAACTTCTGTTGGGATTATTAGATTATATGAAGAGACATTCTTTAAGGGATATAAATTGTATATTAAGAATTATTCCAAGCTCTTTCATCATGTGAAATGTTCTTATTTCTATTATGAACATGTTGGGGGACAAGTTATCTCCAGCTTCTCTTGTACAAAAAGTATATTCCTTTTTTTCCTTAGAATTACTTAAAGGTCCTAAAATTAAAAAGAAGAGGGAAAAAATTCCAGTGAACGCTACTTGTGAATACTTTGACAGCAAAAATACTGCTGTGAAAGAAACTGCCTGCACTCAATTGCCAAGTAAGGAAGGGAAAAAGGTGACTGCTGAGAACTTGGAGCAAAGTGATGCTTCTCCAAAAAAACAGCCTTTCCAAGCATCCCCACTAAACACAGCTCTCCAGGTGATACGAAACATTATTGAACCTGAAAGAGAAAGAAAAAGAGTTAAAATTCAAGATGAGAATCACGTTGCCTGTACTTCGAATAGCAGAAGTGGAAACAATTCCTTGGCTCCAGCTGCCCCCAGGTCAGTGTCAGCTTCTGTCTCTGCTCCAGGCAGTCAGCACAGACCTGCATCTCTTTTCTTTCGCTGCATGAACTGTGCTCTCCACTTCTTTATCTATTTCCTCAGTGTTGCATGCAGTGTCATTCCTCAGCTCCGGCTGCCCGCGCTGAACCTCTCACTGCCTTTTAGGAGGACTAAAATGCTGACTAATAAAAAAGACTCTTGAAACGGTCTCTGAATAACTTTCCCATGGCTTGAAGACATTTAAGGTGTGCAGGTAGCATGACTGCTCACTTGGTTTGCTCCAGCATCAGAAACTTTGTGTTCTTGGTCCTTTCAAAACTGCCACAGGGCTGAGTGTTACAGCTCAAGGTAATAAAGGCAGCTGGAATCATGCTCCAGTTTTATACCTAATTTCAGACCCCAGCAACTTCCAGATTTAGCTAAAAGCCTAAAAATTATTGCAGTAATTCTTAACCTGACTTGTGTTAACTTTCATTGTACAAGATAATGGAGAATTAATTAGCTGTCTGTGTTGTCAGACAGATGAAATGCGTGATCTGGATGCACGATAGCTGAAAACATAACTGCTAAATTAAGATGAACTTTTTCCCTTGAACTGAGCATTGAAGTTACTTTTTGCTAGATGGTAAAGTAACTGAGAACAGTCATTATCTCCAGCTTTTTTTATCCTGGTGAAAAGAATGTTGACTTTAATTTTCTACTTTTCAACTAATGCTTTTTGTATTCTGTTCATAGTCTTTGTAAACACATATTCGAGTGTTTGGGTGTAGAAAAAAGTCTAGGCTAGTCTAGATGTTTTGAGCTTGCAACTTGCTAATATCTGCCAGAAGAAATGGCCAAAGTTAATGGCATTCAGGACTAATTGGATTGATGCTGTGGCTCTTAGATCAGTTACTCAAGGTTGCATGGAAGTAATTAACAGACTTAAAGCAGCCAAACCCTGCAGTCTTCTTAAACTGTAGAGAGAAAATGGCAGAAACAGCAGTTTCAGCAGCTGTGTTAATGTGTAGGGACTGCTGGTGAGGAGGGAAGATCAGGAAGGTCAGATGTGGGTGAAAGTGGAGAGGAAAGATTGGGATGATTTAGTGATGGTGTTGTGTTCTGACAATGTCCTCTACACATAAAGGAACAGGCAGAATGGAACCTGTTCTGGAAAGTTTAACTTCCTCATATTGCTTTTGGAAAAGAAGGTTTAATGTCTGCTAACAGGAAGCTGTTGGAAATAGTTTATGTGAACTGAAGGGGGAAACCTTCTGCAGAGGGGGTGAGGAGTGGAAATTATTTATGGAGCTGATGCTGGAAAGCAGAGAGAGTAGAAAAAGTGGAAGAGGAAGATGAAACCACAGTTCAGAGGGAGGTTTCTCATCTTGTACCCATTGCTATTGTTTCAAATAAGGAACAAAACATGAAAAATAGTTGGAAAATAAAAACCACCAACCCAATTAAGTTGCCATGAAACTCCATATAAGCTGTTTTTTTCAGTGATGGTGTGAGCCTGTAAAAGGCAAATCCAGGCAGAAAGTTCTGTTTGTTTCTGATTGTTTTAATGAACTATTAAAACCCCAAATCATGATGTTAAGGTAACATTGAGGATTTACTTGCTCCTGATCTGCTGTGATGTGTTATGAAATAGGAAGTCATGTTAAAGTCTGAGAATTTGAGAAGTTGGATTTCTAAACCCTGAAAGAATCTCTGGACTATTCTGTGATGGATGTGGCTGAACTCTAGGCACAAAAGTTATTGGCAAATTGATCAGGAGTGGGGACCTGAAAATGGAGAGTTGGTGGGAGGAAAAAACAATGGTGGATAATTGTCAGTGTTTCATCTTGAGTTAACTAAGATGTGATGCTCCAGCTGGAAAGGCTGTTGTGGTCCCTGGGGGTTGGTTTTGTGCCTGGAATAGTTTTTGTGCCATAATTAATGGAGCTCTGACATTGGCCCATGAATTGTGGGAGAAAAGAGCCACTGTAGCTGTGAAAGGGCTGCAAACTTCATTTCTAGAGAGTGGTGTTTGGAATCTGTCATCTCAGCCCAGGAGCGATGAGGAAGTGGTCAGAAGTGATCTGTGTGTGCTCATGGAGGTGACAAACTCCTTTGTGTGAAGAGACTTTGTTGCTGAGGTGATTTAACCAGGTACAGCTGGATAATCTCAGCCAGAACCTGTCTCTGCAGGGCACTTGTGCCCTTACAGAGCTCTGCAGCCAGCACTGGAGTAGCTCATTAGGTGCTGGTACTGATTAGGTTATGATATGAGAGTGTTGAGACTACAGATTTAAATATTCAAGTAGTGATTATTAATTGTCAATGGCTGCTGGAATTCTGGCAATGCAGAGGTTATGTGCAGTGATATCTTTTGTTTGGCCAACTAACTGGTCAATAAAAAGATACATTTCTCTATTGAAATGCTTTTCTTCCCTTCTGAAACTAAAATATCAGATTCTAGCCCTTGCTGCACAATTTATTTTGCATTTAGATTTGTGGTTGTTTGCTTGAGTTTGATTAAAGAACTCAGGTGCCTAAGAGCTTATTTGCTCCCTTAAATTATTTAGTTGGATTACATATACCAAATCTGCTTCACTTGGGCTTTGTCCAATTGCCTTTGGCCATTTGGCTCAGCAGGAGATCTGGATAACTAATAATACTCTTTGGGGTTTTAGGCATGGCCCTGAGCCTAAAGTAAAGCTCCACCTGATGAGACAAGTTCATCTTCCTTCAACAAGTAGAAGGAGCCCCAATTATATCTCAGTTTTGGAGTCTATACAGTCAAAGCTTGATAGAATCATGTCATAGTTCCACAATCATTTGCTTAAAGTGGAAGTGTTTAACCATTGTCTGTTCTTTCTGATCCATTTCCTGTGCTGACAGCTGATGAACCAGCACGGTGCTCTAAGGGATGCTCTGGAAGGGCTGTGGGAGTGAACCTCAGCCTCCTTTTGGCTGTGCATCAGCTGCTCCTCCCTCTCTTCCATAAATGAGAGCACTGGATGGAAAAAGCTTGTGGGTAGAGATAAAGATGCCGGAGTTCAGCTGGTCGTGGGCAAACCAGGCTTGGGGAAGACTAACTCCTTGCCAGTTAGAGACAGTGGGGCAGTGAGAAGGAAAGAAAACTGCCCCAACCCTTTTCCCCAGGCTCAGCTTCCTTCCCTCAGTCCTGGCTTCTGTATCCTCACCAAGAGGCACAGGGTGAACTTGATTGCCAGAGTTATTACATTATATGCTAACAGAATTATTTAATACTGTAAAAGGGCAATATTTTGTATAAATCCAGTTGTGCTGCTTTGGGACATAATTTAAATGAATGTGGTTTTTATTTGGTCTTTTGGTTTGAGTTCTTTCCACATGTTTTTGGGGCTCTTTGTTAGCAGTTTTGGCCCCTAGAGCAGTTTCTCTTGGCCTTGGACAGATGCTGTTTAAGGCAGAAGAGTGGAGGGACAAATGAAGGGAATCTGCCATAGGAGCAGGTTTGTGGACAGAAGGAATGGAACTCTCCATCCCTAACTGCAGCTGCTGGGGGAGTGCAAACCACATGATGGCTGCTGAGAGTACACTTTTTTTCTTCCCTGAATAATTCCTTCATGCTGTAACCATGTGGGAAAGGTGACCATGGACAGGAGGTGCTCAGCCATGAGTTACAGGTGTGGATTTAATGCAAAGCACACGGTGGAGCAAACCCTGATGTAGAGGAGGTGCACAGCAGAGCCTGTGTTTCTTTAGCCTGTTGAGACAGTACTTACAGGGAATAACAATGCACATGGCCTGCAATATACAGTAGTTTGACAGCAGTTTGAATCTGTAGCTAAATTTCTCCAAACTTTTTTGTTACAGCTCCTTTCACAGTCCTCATGTTAAGCTGCACCTCTCTGTATTGTAAATAATAACAACTGAGTAGCAGCTATTTGTGTTTGGAAAAACATCACTGACAGCAGCTCTCTGTGGTGTGGGTTGCTCACTAAGGGCTCCTGAGACCACTAAAAATCCACAGGGTCACCAGAGAATTGCTTTAATGCGTGTGCTGATAAATGAGTGTAGAGTTTGTGTTGCTATGTAAAGTGATGTTGAATTTGGAACTTCATTTTCCATAATGTCTTTCTTTGTGAAAATAATCATGTGTAGCAGTCAATGGGCTGTGGGTGATTTGCTTGGGTAAAACATCACTATTCATCAATTGTTCTAATGGCGTGTTTGCACATTTATTAAATTAAAAACAAGATTTAGGCATCTGAGCACAATCTGATATTTTGATTTCAGAATTGTCTTTTTAACAGCAATGAGACAGTTTTATCCCCATTTACATTCATAGCAGAATTAAAACCTGTCAATGATGTGATTTAGAGCCTGAAAAGAAATCTTCCCCCAATTTAAGATATTGAAGCACTGAGCTAAAGGCAGCAGTAGTGTAGAGCTAGGTTGAAATGAGCATATTGTTTTAAAGGTAGTCTTTTTTGGTGGTGTAGAAGCAAGAGGTTTGACTTCATCCTATTTGTATGATGTTGCTCAGACTTTTCATTGTGAGTTGTGCGTTTGGGGACTGGATCTCCTTTCTGTGCATGACACAGTCACTGGTGTTTTTAAAGGCTGATCTCAGCCGCTTAACGCTTTCAGTAGCCTTTCTTACCAAACATTTCAGCAGGTGAGGTGTGGGGGGGGAGGCTTTAAGTGATGAAATGTGATCAGGACTGATACAAAATGCTTTGGTTTGGTCTCATTTTCATCTTAAACCCTGCTTGCTCTGTCTTTGTATATGGATGGTCTTGTATGCCAGTTGGCTTGTTGATTTTTGCCTAAAATTCTTATTTTAGTCCTGGTTTATATTAACTAAATATGTATTTAGAATGGTTGCTTTGCCTGTAGGTTAACAGCTGAATCCAGATTTGAAACTACAGAAGAAGATAAGAGAGAAAATAAAATCTCAGCAGAGAAGAAAACACAGAAGAAAAAACATTCAACGTTGTATGTATCCTCCAAGGCAAGTCCTGAAACACAATGTGCTCAGCAATAAAACTTCTGCAAGGAACCTGGACATTTTGGGGTCCTGCTTCAGCAGGAGCTGCTGAGTGGACTTCTGTCCCACATCAGTGTACAGGTTGCTAACTGAAATATTGGTCTGCCTGGTGTTTTGAAGGATTTTGAAGGAAGTCTGGCAGAGCTGCACTTTTGATGACTTGTCAGAGGGCACCTCTTGTGTTCCCTGGCACTTGACCTGAGGTGTGGCCTGTTCCTGACTCTTGGCAAAGTCTCTAAACACATTAATTGCTCTTTGTTTGAAGCACGAGGCTGTTGTGGAGGAGAAGTTCTGGCTAACAGAGGTTTTATTATATGGTGAGACAGACTAGACAGGATTGGTGGAGAACCCAACTAAGTGATGTGCTCCTAAATTTCTTCCCTGTTCCCAGATTCAGAATTCTTAATATTTTTCCTCCTAATGTGTAACTTTTCAACTTCCAGGCTGACCTAATTGCAAAAGTGCATGTGAATCACTTTGTGTGTTTCATTAGTCAGTGTTTGAAACCCTACAGATTCCTGTATTTGTACATTAATTAAAATAAAGGTTTCTTTCTTCCTTTATAAAATGTGGCCTGTATTGTATTTGAGAAGAAACATGTATCCATTTTTTTAAAATGAAGGTGATGTCTTTTGTAGAACTTTTTGTTAAAAAAAAAACAATCTCTCAATAAATGATAAGAAAGTGAAATACAGATGTTGTGTGTCATGTTTTTAAGAGACAATTCTGTAACTTTCTGAAGTTCATGCAGAATAATTCTGGGGAGAGCTTTTAAGCTAGTTCCAATAATTTTTGGAGTGTTTGTATGGAAGTTGGATTACTTCTTTTGAGTCATGATACTATAGTTTAAACTCCCTCTGGTGAGTGGATTAGCCAGTTTCCAATTAAAAGACTCAGTAGTTAAGATGAAAGTTCTTTAAGACTTCTTTTAAATCCTTCATGGAAAAAAATACATTGGGGAGCAATCTTGCAACCCACTGGTTTGTTTACAGTTCTGCCAGGTCTGAAGTGAGGCCTGGGACGTTGTTAACTCTGAGCTTGTGGGTGCCTTTAGCTCATCAGTCACTTATCTCAACAAAAAATGGGGTTCTGGTCACAGCAGAAGTGGCTAAAGAAGTGGGAAAGTCACCTTAAATGACCACGTCTTCTCCCTTCCAGGGCAGCTCCCTCTCGTTATCAGACCATTTCTGCACAGTTCAGTTTTGGCACAGCCCGGGGGCTGCTGCTCCTGGTGAACAAAATAATCAGAAATCCGTGTATCATAGAACCAAATCATCACTTCATTGATCCAAGTAATTTTCTGTGTAGCTAAGTTTTTCAGTCTGTTATTAATGAAGTTACATAAACTGAGAATATCTTCTGATAACTTCTACTAAGGTGTTTTACTGACAGCAAATGTATAGCCATGAAATAGTTCTTCTTGACTTTGATCTGTGAACTTAAATGATGTTATGTTGAAGAAATCCTGTTTTTCATGCTACAAAATGTTGGAAAAAATCCTTTTTTATGCAAATGATGAAAGTTGCATTTGTTTACTGTCACTACTCTGAGACACAAGAAGCATAAAACAACTGAGGCACTTGATTGTTCTGCTTAGAGGAAAACCTTTGGTAAGTTGACATTGGAGAATGTACTTTAAATGGCACTACTGAGCTGTAGATTGTCTACTAAGACAGTTAATTATATGTTAATTGTGTTGATTTGTGTTATAGTTAACTATATGTTGAGCTACTGGGCATATGGCATTTCTAAATTATTTTTCTAGATTGAAATAACTTGTTAATTTATGCTGCAAACAAAACTGGGATGTCATTTCAACAAATGAATAAAACTGCTTAGGGTTATCTAATTACCCCCAGGCTCTGCTTTTCAGCCTCTGCTGCTGGAGTTCACTTGGAGCATGCAACTTTTACCACCTTATGCAATACATTTGTGTTTACACATCCTCCTGCAGGAGTGCAGCTGGGGGAACGTGGCTGGGATCCAGGCTTTGGGTTTGCCATAACACACTGGAGGTGCTGTGCATGAGAGTACTTGCTGTGTTTTCTTATTTGGTTCTGTTTTGTCTCATCAGTTGCTTTTCTGCAACTGCACCCACAGATCTTGGCGCAGAATAGAATTTAGAGGCAGTTAAATGCAACTTCTGTCTTCTGCTCAAATTCTCCTTTATAATGGAAATTAGCATAGCTAAAAATAGATAATTAGCTAGTCAGCATTTTAAAGGTCTTGTTTTCTGGAACTAATAGCAATATTGAAGGAAGCAAGAATTGTTTTATTTCTCCCTGTCCCCAGCCCCCAGAAGGTAAGTTTTTTGTGTGAGCTTCCTGCATAGAGAGTTTCATCTTTTAGGAAGGCAAGGTATTTTCTATTTTCTTTAAAAGACCTTTTGTGTTAAAAAAGACTTAAGGAAGAAGTGATGAGGTATGTGAGGGTGATGGATCTGTTTTCTGTGGAATATCAGTGTGGAAGTGATGGCACAAATAAACCAATGTGGAATAAAAACCTCCACGGACAAAGGGTGTGACTATTACCCACCTTAATTCTTTAGACCCGTGTTGGGGTTTGTTCTCTGCTGTAAGAACAGGATTTTAGGGTTACTGTGTGTGCTTTGCTCTGAGTGCACTTTCCTCTTGCAGCTAAGAAAGGATTTTATTCCCCAATCCATTCATTAGGAGTTACAGGCAGGAATCTTTTCAGACACAGTCACACAAGGTGGGAGCTGAGTGAGATGAAGTGGCAGTGGGTTCCAGCAGCTGAGGAGTTGCAAAAGCATCATCATGAAAGTCTGCCAGGAGGAAGCTCCAGCAGCTGAGCGCTGCTGTGGGGAAGGGGATGGCAGCAGGAGGCAGCAATTCCTGGGGGAGTGTTGGCCCTCGAGTCAGTTTTTGGGGTGAGTCCAGAGGGGATGTGAGCTCTGGCCAGAGCCCAGTCCCTTTGTGTATCCTGTGCTCTGCAGGATCACATCAGGGCATCAGAAAATCACTGCAAATTGGATGCCAGTCTGCAGGTGAAATTTCTGTATTTTACATCATTAACTTTCAAAAGACAGTGGTATTAAGTAGGTGTGTTAGACCTCTGTGGAGAAGCAGGTTTGTAAATGAGTGCTGGAAAGGAACAGTTTTCCATGGGTCTGTTGTTTTACAGGGAAACACAATGAGGAAGAGCAAGGTAGAACAAGAAAATAAAAGCAAGGCAACCTTTAGGCCCAATAGTGAATGGGAAAGGGGATTTGCTGTGACAGGGATTGGGAGGAGTGAGGAAGATCCTAACCAGTGGTGGTTAAATTGCTACTTAAAACCCATATTAAAATAAAAGATGACATTGTTCAGCCTCAAGATCTGTTTTAGACAGAGTAACAATATAAAGTGCATTTTCCAGGGACAAAAAAGATTAAGAACTTTTACATGAAGCTTGTTGTCTGTAAAGGGAGATAATGGGAGTTGCTGGGAATTTATCCCACTTTAGTGAGCATAACATGACTTTCAATGTTATTTTAGGGGAGAGTAATGAGCTAAATCCTTTTCTAAGCTAGTATGGGTAAGATTGGACCAATTCAAGCAAACCTGTAGTAAAGGTGAAAGTCATTTTCCTCCAGAAATATGTATCAGAATTCCACATGCAAGGAGAGAGACTGGCAGTCTGTGCTCCACATGATTGCTAGTTAAAACTGAGAAATAAAATGTCATGTGTTATCAAAAACAGAGGGGATGATTATCAAAAATCAGGAGATGGATGTAGCATGTTGGATAAACAGTGATTGCTAAACTGCAATGGAATATCCAGAGGAACAGGATTGTCAACTGAATTTGTTGTGCTAAGCAGAAGATCAAACAAACAGTAAGACTTGCAAGTATTTTGCTTGGGGTTTTTAAACTCTAAACTATGAGCAAAGCACAGACTTTGTGCTTTAAGGTGACATACTGCCTTCAATTCAGTATCTTGTCCTTAATCCACATTCCAAACAACTTGCCTTGGTCTTTGCACATCCAAGATGTCCTCACCCAAGCTGGCTCACACAGCAGCCTGTGTGGAGGCACAGGTTGTAAATATACCAAAAATGGCTTTTGGCAGTTTTGTTTTGACAATAAGTCTTTAAGAAGGTACTGCTTTGTTTAGAGAATAGAGAGAGTCTCCTACTTCTTCCCCCAAACATAAAATGACAGAAATTAAAAAGAATGGGTGTGGTTTGAAATGTGGCTTTGTCTTCACTCTGTTTCGCTTTGGAGAGGTGACACGAAAAGTACAAATCTGTGTTCAAGGACAGGTTGGAAAAGGGGAGTTTTTAAGATGTAGTGTCCTCTGAAGTCAAACCTTTCAAACCTGGTGTTGGTCTGGTGTCCAGAACTGCCCTAACCCATGGTCAGGGATTGTCACTGCAGTCAGGCCTTGCACAGACCTGGAGTCCAGGGGTGATGCCACACAGTCCTGAGGAGGTTTTGGTCCCTTTTTCGTGCTTATGTTTACAGCTGACACAGTGCAAGAGAAACACCCAGTTTGGGATTCCCCTCCCCCATGACACCAGGGTACAGTATCTCGAGTCGAGAAAAGAGGAAGGAAGCTCCGAGAGGCAGCAAATCTCACAGAGCCCTCGCGGCTGCCTCCGCCTGCGGCTCCTCCGAGGGCTGGGGAACGCCGGCGCTTCCTGGGCCTGTGTTTGTCACCCACCCCCGGCCCTGCATCCCATAAACCTCGGAGTCCTTGGGGGTGGGCGTCCTTCGGAGCCTCACGGGTTCATGTGTGATGGCAAGATGGCACAAGACAGAGAAGAGCGGCGTGGGTAAGTGACTCGGGGAGCTGCCCTTTGAGCGTTGTCCTCCTGGCTTCCGAGCAGGATGTGGGCAGGTGCTTGCTCTGGTGTGATGAGTTAACACTGTCCACTTCACCAGGGTGGCTAAATTGAAAGGGTCAACTTTGCACAAAGTTTTGATCTTTCAAACAGGATGGCGTGAGGTACATGAGAGTTGGCCTTCCTGCTCTCACAGTAATGCAGCTGGTCCCACCTTGGTG
The DNA here is from genome assembly GCA_013397815.1 of Aleadryas rufinucha. Taxonomy (NCBI): domain Eukaryota; kingdom Metazoa; phylum Chordata; class Aves; order Passeriformes; genus Aleadryas; species Aleadryas rufinucha. The sequence goes on along the minus strand of VZTH01006982.1, from coordinate 145,993 downwards.
GGCTAGAGGCAGACTGAATAAATAATGTGTCATACAATGTACAGCAGCCAGAAGTTATGGGGAGCAGATGTAGGGGAAGGGGAATCCTACAGCTGCTTCTGCAAGATTGTCACTTGTGGTCAGTGTTACAGAAAAAAATCTGTATTTGAGTTGGCAAGTTGTACTTTTTGGAAGGAAAGTAATCTTAAAATGAATGATGTTATCTTGTACGAAGGACTGAATTGCTGTTTAAAAAAAGCCTTAAAAAAGTAGGGATCAAAGCTGAAGCACTTGAAAGATGCATGCCAGTACTTAGTTATTAACCTTCTAAATACTTCTAAAAGACTTTTTTTATTTTAGGTAGGCCATAGTGTTGTGTGATGTGCATTAAAAACCCAACTGGCTTCATGAAATAAAATGTAACAGCAAGAAATTAACGAGAGGAAAATAACGTCTTGTTCAACGTCCATGTGCAGCAGTGGCAGAATTGCAAAATGGAAGTAGCCTGTTCTGGTGGCAGTTTGCATTACAAAATAAAAGATGTCAGTGTTTTCTGTTTCAATTTTACCAAGAGTAGAAAGCACCTAATTTTTGCACTCGTAGTAGTGTCTGTGGTACTTGAAGGGTTCAGCAAACCTCACGTAGTAAAAACCATCTTGTGAAATACATTGCTTCAAAAACTAATGACAGTCCAGTGATGTTTGTTTTCATGTCCAAAACAATATCATTTACTCCAGAGTAGGTCACTGGGAAGAGCTGACACTGCAGACCTGCTGGTATTTCCTTTCCCCTCTTCTTGCTCCCCTGCTGCTCTCACCTGTGAGCACAGAGTGAGTTTGGTGTAAAAGAGAATCTGGGCACATTGTGTCCTGCAGTGGGGTGATGGTGCTGCCACTTGCTGGCCCCAGGTCAGTCCATTTCCTGGGTTAAAGAAGGGATTTCTGTTAAACACGTTGTAAGGCTCTTTGTATTTGTATGTGAAATCACAGTTGTAGCAGTGTCTGTGGTTTAGTGTGTTACAAAGCAAAATAAACAACGATCAAATGGACTTCCCAACTGTATTAGAGTAGTAATTTAAGTGGTCATACGTGTGACTTTATGGTAGGTTTTCTTCAGCAAGAGTATTCAGTCTCTGTTTTTGCACAATTGTTTGAATTTGGCAGATGAGTACAAATTCACCAACCTTTAGCTTATACCCAGAAGTTCCTTTTCTTAGCCAAACTGTTTGCTCCCAGTTTGTCTTGTTTCACCTTATCTTGGAAACCAAGTGTATTCTTTCATTATATACACTGGTGAGAAAAATGGGGGACTCTTGCACCCAGAATAATTAAAACAATCAAACAAACCCAAACAAGCATGTACCACCATCACTGATTGTCCTGTCTCATAAATTAAATAAATTTATGTTCTTGGAAGTTGGCAGGAAAATAGTGTAATTGCTAAATTTCAAGTAAATTAAACTCAAGGAGTAGTGAGGCCTGGAAAAGGGGTATTGACAACTCTGGTCACAAACAAAGAGGGTTTTGAATTTACAGTTGGTTGTAAGCATGCCTCCTGTGTCTGAGGGAAAGGAGAAAAATGGGCAAACTCAGCCTCCTGAGTCATAAATTCTGTGAAAGTTGATGAGCTTTTGGAATAATACACACTGGAAGCTTTTTGACCACATAGGGCTGTTTTGTCTTCTGTGTTTCTGAAAATCTTTGGGTTTAAGTCTCTGGTTACAAACCTCAAGCTGGATTTTCAAGTCTCCTGTTAGAAGTGTGCCTGATGCCTTCGGTTTCTGCTGATGAGCAGAGTTTCAGTTTGAGAATACTGGTCCCATCATGCTTTGGATGAGCAGAGTACACTGCAGGGTAGGTCTGGAAGATCACACCATCCCTTGGTTATGGTAAATTGTGCCTGTTGTGTCACTTTTGTGTTTAACTTAATTAAATGGAGTAGTCTGGGTAGCAGATACTCAGCTTTGCGCTTGGAAACTACGATCCTGGTTTTACACATGATACCTGTTCTCAGTCCTGCAGCATTCCCAGCATAAATTTGTGTTATTCCTATGGACAGGACAGGATGGAAGAGTCATGGCAGGCTGGTGGCTTTCGGTGGCAGTTTCCTGATGGAAAATCTTTGCCATTTGCTCAGACCTTGAGCAAAGTTACAGACTGGTGAAATATTATATTGGCATTCTAAACTCAAGCATCTGATTTACTCCTGCTCTGCTGAATCTGAAAATGAATGTTTGTCCTTTTGAAGCAGAATTATGGGGAGGAGTGGGTGACTTCTTTGAAGGTGTAGAAAAGTCCAGGCTCAGCCTGGGTGCACAGGGCTGAGGCTTGCTTGTCTGATTTCATCTGCTGAAGTCCCCTGAAATTATTCTACATCTCTGAAATCTGAAGAGATTGAGGCATAAGGGGGCAGAGCTTTGTTCAGGGCAGGTTTCCTCCATGAAATTCACCCTCTGAACCCAGCAGACTCTTCCAGCTGCTTGGGAAACAGCAAACTGAAGGGGTATGAAGACAAAGCTGGGGAAATAATATTTTTATCCATGGTCTCTCATGAAAAGAAAAAATCACAGCTAAATATCCTTTTCCTCATGAAGAGTTCTAAGAAAAATGGCTGTGGTACATTTTTATATGAGAAGGTAAAGAGTCAGAGACAATATCTTATATAACTAGTTTAGTTTGTTAGAGCTTCCTGGTTCTTTTAATCCATACTGGCTTTATCGAGTCTAAGAAGGAAAATAAGTAGCTCAGGTCAGCTAAAACCTCCATCTGGCCCCAAGGTTAAGCAAGTGAGGAAATCTGTATTCAATTGTTTTCTGAGATAACAGCTCATTACCTGAGAACTGCAGAGTTAGCCCTTGAGCATGATTTGCAATAAACTTAATCAGCTTCTAACCCCCCTAGAGGCTTAAGGCAAGTCTCTGACCTGTGATTAGAACTGTGTCCATGCTGTGGTCATTAAGGCACACTGGCTCTGTGAGATTTTAGGGGAGATCCTTAACCTGGAATACTGGAACACATTTTTTACAGGTTTCTTTCCAGAAGTCAAGAAATCCTGCTAGGACTGTATAATATTTTCACCCGGGGTTTATCTGTCTTCTTGCTGAATAATTTCACCCTGTTCTCATGAGAAGAAAATGGTAACTGAACACTAAGAATTGATCATTTATGAGTACCTTACTACCCATAAAAGTAGAGCTGCATATTTTAAAAATAAAACAGGGTGCTTGCTGAGCCCATTAATTAGAAACTGTTTGAATATGCAAAGCACATAATGAGTTATTGCATCGAAATCATACCAAAGTGTCCTTCTGTTGTGGCAAAGTGAAATTAGGAGCTAGTTCAATAATACCTTAAAAAAAAAATTCTAAACTTCTGTATAAGAGTGGAAAAGTAGCCAAGGAAAACAGCTTGAAACATGGCTTGTTACAGAAAGGTGTGTCTCAAAATGAAACAATGTAATGCTTGTATTTTTTATAAAGAGTAGGACAGGGACTGCAGGTCAGGGAAAACAGGCAGCAAAGACAGGAGAGATTATTAGGCTGGTAAATAGCTTCAGTGTTTCAGGTTGTGGGATTTTCCTCATTTACCATTCCCATCTTGCAGCAGTTTACAGGCTAATCATGTAAATAGTGAGAATATGGGGCTTTAACACTGAGGAAGGTGTGGAAGGTGTTCTGTTACCTGGGTTATTGTGACTCTTCTAAAGTGTTTTGTGTGTGAAAGTTCCCAAATGAGGTCCACAGTATGAGGGTTTTTTTTCTGCTGGCCATTTTCTGAGTGGAGGAGGACGTGTAATTGAAATGAGGAAAGGTTACCTGTTTCCTGTCTCCACAGCCATCCCTCTGCTCAAGAGTGTACACACTCCTTTATCTGGAGGGGGGAGTGTGCATATCAGATCCAACAGCTCTGGCTGCAGTAGATGAGTAGAGTTCAGTGGAAACAGAGGGATTTTCTTCAGCCCTCAATTTTTCCTGCTGGGTTGGACACTGGTAGATAGATGTCTTCCCTCAAGCTCTGGGGGTGAGGGTGACAGCAAAACCCCAGAGAAGCTGCTGAGAGTCATTGTCTTTGTGGCACGTTCTGTTTGGCTGGGCAGGAAAGGATTCTTTGGTCACACCTTTGGACACGATGGGAGTTATTCCCATCTTCCTGAGGTGCAATTCAAAGCCCAGCTGGGCTTGAATGGGGTTCATTTTGGAAGGCTGGCTGTGTCAGCAGCCTGACCTGGCATTTTCCATGTGCTCTCTGAGCAATATCGATGCTGTGGTGCGCTGGCCTTCAGCTCGTCTCCTGAGGGAGCTGAGGATCTCAGGGGGTTTGCACTGGGCTGTTTGTTTGCTTGCCGAGTCGTGTGTGTGCCATAAAATTACCACAGAGGTTGTGGAGATCTCTAAAAAGAGAGTTTTTATCCTTTGCTCACTCAGTGGAAAATTTTCAGAATCACAGAATCACCAGGTTGGAAGAGACCTTCAAGACCATCGAGTCCAGCCCATGCCCAACACCTCAGCTAAACTAAACCATGGCACCGAGCGCCACATCCAATCTCTCTTTAAACACCTCCAGGGATGGTACAGAATAGCTGTGCTCTCAGTGAACTGTCAAGTCCCTATTTAGGAACATTGTCATAAAATCAGAGTTTCTGGGCGTTGTCTGTGCCATCCTGGGAGAACCTGGCAGCACCTGTGTGCAGAGACACTGCTGCTGGGAGCACCTCAGCCTGGGGCTGGGGAGGGCATCTGCCACCCAAATCTCTCCCACTAATCCTTTTGCCATGACTTCAGTCTCTCCTGAGGTCAGTAATTGCTATCAGGATTTAGAGTGAATGCTGGGGTCTTCAAGCAGGTCACTTTCTGTGCCTCAAGGATACTGACTCAGTTTGTATTTATGGGATGCAGGATGCCAGGGAGAGGAGCAGTAGGAAGGTTCTTCAGAGTGATTTGAAAGGGCTTTTATTTCTACTCACTGGAGGGTTTATTTTTTAAATCCAACAACCCGTTGTGAGTGTCCCACCAAAAAACCTGAATTCCAAGTGGGGTTTTCATGTGCTGTTTTTGAAGAGAAAAATGAGTTAAATATGTTTGTGCACACACAACCCTGAGGATCTCAAAAGAGGGTGGAGGAAAGGGAACCCTCCTTTTGGCTGGTGAACTCTGAGGTGACACTCAAACACAAGAGGGTCCTGGTTTGTGAGGGAAATGACATCACTTACAGATGACAGAAAACATAACTGGATATAATAGTCAAATTTTCATTCACAGTTAATGATTAAAATAATAGCAGATGTGGTGGTTAAGCTGCCTGGTGCTGTAGATAAGACCTATGGCTGTAGCTGATAGCGTTGGGTTATTTGTTACATTTTTTTCAAGGTAGTTTGGGAGGTGGTTTATCACAAAATGTGTGGGTAGGTCTGTAGCCTAAAACTTTGTACAGGGATTTTTTAAACTCATCCTACCAAACAATCCAAGTCCTTCAGCAAAATCTCTCTTGTTAACTTTCCACTTACTCATTTAGAAATAACCAAGATGATGCAGCCACTTCCTTTGCCAGTTTGTTACTGCATTTTTCAATACATTCAGGGCTGTTAAATGAAGTTTTAAGAGAGTAAAACTGAAATGCAGTGTAAATAAATGACTCAGTAATTTGCACCTGTGTTTTGAGACAGCTACAACTAAGTAGAGCAACACATATTTTGAAATCTAAAGTATTTGCTGGTCAATAGTAACCTTGATCTCCATGGACTTTTCAAGAAAATAGTGTAAGAGCATGGGAATGCACACACATCCCCCAGATCCCAAACACTCCAGGGAAATGTCTCTTGAAATGTCATGATAACGTTCCAGGGTTGTTTGTCATTCTCCACTTCTGGAAAAGAGATCAGTCAGAATCAAATTACACATGTGCTACACTACGTAAACTCAGTTTTGTGTCGGGCTAAGGCAGTTCCAAGGAAGTGTTTTCAAGAGTCTTTTGAATAAATGGCTGAATCTGGGCAGCAGAGCCTCACTTCAAAGTTATACTTCTTTTATTCCTCCCCATATGTTGAATGATTCAAGCCTTGCTCTCCCCACTCAGGAGGAGGAACTGCTGGGAGCATCTTCATGTCAACAAAAAGAATTTATTCTTGGTCCAGTAAGCCTCTTCAACCTGAAATTCCTTCTAATTTCTGTTCCAGAAATATAACAAATACAATGATGGCAAAAGAAACATAATTTATGGAATACTTGTAAAGTGAAGAGGATGAATCTATTTAGCTCCACACTCCTACTCGAGACATTTTCCTGGAAGGCAATTTATTTTGAGACTTTAATAATTGAAGTAAAATAAGTAAAATGTTTAAATCAAATGTATCATTATACATGTTGGCCTAGCAAAGATGAATATCCTGCTTTAGAAACCTGGAGAGGGGAGCAGAAGGAGTGCAGGAAGATGCTGAAGGTAGACTCTGCTTCCACCTGCACAGTTTAATTTCAGCTGTTTGCATTTGAATCCATTTCCCTGTGTGAAGATTGTAGCTTCAATAGTCACTTCTGCTGTTGTAGAAATTTGTAACCAAGCCCACAAAGAAAAAAAATTGACAGAAGCATGGTTACCATAGGAGCCCACATCCTGTAGCCCTGGAACATAACTGATGAAGAGGCTTATTTTCTTGAATTCTCTCTGAAACGTTGCTGTTTCTTAACCACATGTAGATAAGTTTCTGATTAGAACACTTTTAAAAACCACTGCTCCTGTGTTCTTTACAGAGTCATACAGAGAATGCAGAAAATTGTGAAACTTGGCACTGTTTCCATATGAAATGCAGTTTCATGTTAAATTAAAGCATCTATACCCAGGAAAGAAGTCAGTAAATTCAGTTTTCACAGGCATCTCTGTGCCCTTTCACACCAGTGTAACCGTAAATTTTGGTAACTGTGTTCTTAAATCCTTTGGGCCAGTAGACAAACAATTCCCCAGCACTATGAGTGTGTATTTATCAAAGACCTGCATCTGAACAGAGCTCCTAAATCCTGTGCAGAGCAGAGCTGATCAATAGCTGGTGTCCCCGTGCTTGCTGAGTTCTCTGTGGGGTTGGTTTGTTTGGTTTTTGTTTTCAGCACTGGCCATTTTCACCATCTTTCCATTCTCACAAGATAAGAGATTATTTAATGGTGACAAATGGAGCTTCTGGATAGAATGATAGTTCTGTTTGTCTAGCCTAATGTATTTATCCCAGTATCCAAACCTCAGTAACTGTGTCTGGTTTTTAGTTTAACTGTAGTGTGTGGCTGAATTGAAAAATAGTGTTTTCATCCTTTCATTTTCCAGCTATATACAATTTCAAAGGCACAAGGATACAACACCTATCTCTGCAGGTTGGTGATGTGGTCCATATCCTGGAGTCCTTTGAAGGTAAGTCACATTTCCCATTTCTTTGTGAAGAGCATAATCCTTTCACCTCACAGCAGTTCCCTGTATTACATCAGTAGCTGTCTAATGCTCTTATTTTTAGTGGTGGTGGTGGTCTATTTTGAGGAAGAACCTAATCTTTTCTGAAGAGCCAAAATTAGACATATTACAGTACATGTGGTTTTTTGGGAAGCCTTCACCAAATGAGGAAGTCATCAAGGTGAACGTAGAGTTCGTGAAGTTTGTGCCAGCTTGTGATGTACCTCATGGAATTTACACTAAATTTGATTTAAGATTTAAAGGAGTACACTTTTTGCCTCTAAACTAAGTATTTGTTGCTAGGAGATACTCAGCACCCTTATCCTGTTGTATAATGAGGAAACCCAGTTAAAGAAATCTGAGTTTGTCAGCATGATAGAAACAGTTCTGAAAGCTGTCCAACTCACTGAACATGTTAAGCAGCAGAAGTCCAACTCAAGTTGTGCATGATGGACTGTCAATACCTTCACAATCCCGCTGATTCTCTGCGGTCTAACAGAGCTACTGAGGTTTCCATCAGTATAAAGCAAGCAGAGTGGAGTTATTATTACTAGCTCAGCAGCTGGGTATCTGCAAACATCCCAGTAAGAGTGATTTATTTTCAATTTGCAGTGATGCTCTTGACCAGGTCTAGAGTTCTTTAAAAAATTACAAGTTGCTTAATGCTTTGAAAAATATATTGTAAAATTATCTCCTTCAACCTACTCCTGCTGATAGAACATGTGTCTGTTGTACCTTATTAACTGTAGTTGTGTTAAAACGGGAGCTCAGTTGCTGCATTACCCAGTGGCAGAGCCAGCTCAGCGTTGAGACACTTGGTTTGTTGTGGTCACAAGGCTGTGAAGACTCTGAAGCTGCTTGAACCCAGCCCATTCCACCACACAGAGCTCTAGGTTGTTTTGTCCGGAAACAACAAGGGATTTGAGGGAGGAGCACCTGAAAAATCACATTTACAATGTACTGGAGCACAAAAACATAATTATTTCTCTTCTATTTGTAAGATTAATTCAGTATCTTTAAGCATCACTGAAAACATTGATGTCACTCAGCAGCCAACAGTCACAATGATTCATGTCCTCTCCTAAAAAATGTAAGGTCTTTAATTCTTTAAGCCTCCATTCTAAACATTTTGGCTAAGAACAAAGCACACAGACAAAGCAGGAACCTCCTCATCCCTGTGTTGTCTGTTAGTCACAGAAGCAGCATTTCAGGCTTCTGATTCCTGTGGCACATTTGTTGTCAGCCCAGCCCGGTGAGCTGAGTGCTGACCGTATGGGGTTATTTTTTGTCTAAAAGTCTTTTCTGAATCCCCTGCCCTTGACCTGCTCTGTCATACCTTGCTTTATGAAATATGTTTGTCAATGAAGAAGTGGAATCTTTCTCATTGTGTGAGTGAAGTTCATCTTTTATCAGATATCTTCAAAATATGCTGCCAGCTGCAGCTGGCGAGTAACCAACGGTGACAGGATTCTTCCTGTGCTCCTTTTATGTCCTGTTTTAGTTGGTTCTGCATGCACAAAATTTATGCACAGAACATACATGTGCTGTCACAGCAAATGGGATGAAACCAATTTTACACACTTGGTTGTAAATTGAGACTATGTGCAAATAATTCAGTTTTAGCCGTAAGATGGAATTTTATTGTTGAGAAAACACTGGGGAAAAAAGAATCCCAGTGCAGAAAAACCTAAAAGAAATCTGTCCTGAGTCTTTCTTTGAGGCCATCAATCATCCTGTGACTTTTAGCATCACCTTTCTGACTGTACTGTTTGGTGTTTGGGATTTATTTTTATTATTTTATGCTTTGTTCGCATGGCTGCAATGCCTGTGATAGAAATGGTGAGACAGAAAGGGTGATAGCAAAGAGATCAAATCTGTTCATGAAATTACAATTAGGAAATGTATGCTTTTAGTCATAAATTCTTTCTATGGGATGAAGAAAATGTAGTATTCAACAGAGTTAAACATTGCTGCTGTGCAGGTGATTTTTCATGATGGGGTGTACACGCAGTGGATGTGGCCCCTGATCTAATTTAGTAAGGTTGAACTCTGCTTTTTATGGTTTTTGTAGTTTATTGAGACTTAGCTGTGGAACAAGGCCTGAATTAATTTTTAGCTTTCCACTACTGCAATTCTGAACTTCCATCTTTTGGAAAGGCTTTCTAGTTACAAATGGAGCAGAAGCCAAATAATAGGCCTGAGTTTTCTTGAGATTCCAGCTTGAATTTACACCAAGAAGCTGCTTATTATGGTTGAGCCTGAAAGCTATAATTCCTCATAGCAGAAAAATTACTTAATCTTATCACATTGAAGGAAATTGGGCATGTAACAACCTATATTGGATCAATACTGGGCCTAGAACACAACAGGAACTTCGTGGGCTATCCAGGACCATGGGTGATCGTGGCTGAGATAGATATTTAAGACTGTGCCCATATTGCTTTGCAAAACAACTTATTCTACCTTTTTGATGTGAGCATGGGGTGTCAAATTCTGTGTACAATTATCTGTGCTTGCTGTGCAAGGCTCAAAAGCAGACAATACAATCATATTTGATAACATGCAAGTCGTGCTTGATACAATCCCTGCTATTCACTTTAATCTATGTATGTTTGAAGTAACTATTAATTTTTAAACATACAATGCTAGGTGTTTTTTGTGTGAAATAAACCCCATGACTTTGTTGTGTGCTTTGTAATGCATGGGGTTTTTTTGTCATAACAAGTGATCTTTCTTCCTTTTAGATTGGTACAGGGGTTACCTGGTAAGGTACAAAGGAGCAGAGGTAAGATCACACTGTTCATTCCTGTGAGGCTGTGCTTAAGGGGTCAGCCCCTGAACTGGGTTTTTGAGCATCTCTGCCTAGATAGTCCTGACCTCTCTGTTCTGATCTCTCAAGTCAGCTTTTGTCACTCTTTCCTTTCGAGATGAATAAAATGATCAGCATTCATGGACAGTGCTGGTAAATAGAAGTGAGAAGGGGGAAAAGCAGATCAATGGAGAAGAAATGACTGTGCTTTCAGGTTGATGGTGTTGAAGACACCATTTGAATTTAATTTTGAGTTAATCTGCTGCTAGATGTGCTTGTTTCTGTACTTTTTCCAAGGATTCTTTAGGCTACAAACAATATAAATAATTCGTATGAGGCTTAAGTTCTTAAATATCTGTAACACACAAAAATCATATTAATTTTTTTAAAAGTCAGTATTCTTAGACGTGAAAATGGAAAGCCACAGATGAACAGTTTTTACTCTGGGTATGACGACTCCTGAGTTAAGCAGCAAGAAAATTTTTAATTTCAAATGCACTTTTCTGGAAGAAAAGCATTTTTGTTTGTAAATTCCTCTTGGTATAAGATTTTCTAGAGAGAAGCAATTCAAATGCACTAAAACACTACACCTGTGTGTCAATTACTTTGAGATTTCTTTTGACTGAAAATGTTATCATCATTTATTCTATGTAACATTATTTTAATCAATTAAAATTCAACCTAAAACTGAAAAGGGAAAGTATTTTCCAGAACTAACCACTTCCTTTTAACTAATTCTTAATTAATTCCTAATATTGCTAAAGGGCTTCAAGATCAACATGCATAACATGCTTTAAGAAGTATTATTAATTACATGTCCTAAGATATCACTAAATTTGCCATTTCTGGGACGTTCTTCTTTTACTTTACTTATTCAAGGACTTTTTTGAACTTTAATCTTAATGAAAAAAAAATGGAAGTGATAAGACATGATTGTGTTTTGATTAAGATCCAGTGCTTAAAAGAAAATGGTTATAAAAGCTGCAATCTAATTCAGAGAAAGGCTTTATAAAGTAGCACATTTGTTATTGAATTATGGGGGTACTTGAAGTACCATAAGTGAGTTATTGAATAGTGAAGAATCCAGGAAGAAGCCAGTTAATTACCAAGGTGAGATTTGCCAGTTCAGGGCAGGATTGTCATGGACAGAGTGATTGTCAAACATTCCTTTAGGATGACTTCAGACATTTCAGCTTTTGTAGACCAAGGACACCTGACATTAGAACTTCTTGTCTGGTGACCATTTGTTTTCTGCACAGGTCAGTTAAAACAGATGTTGAGAGTGTCATGGAATCTGGTGTTTCCTTGGCTGCATCTTGCTGGGCATCTCTGCACAGGCCTGGGGAGCAGAAAATGAGACTGCAACCTCAGCTGCACTGGGGCCACAGAAACCTGGCAGAGCTGAGAGTTCATGGCTTTACTTAATGTCTCCCTTCCTCGTGCACTGCAAATATCTTTATCAGTATTCAAAGATCCTACATCAGTGTTTCTTCTTTGGTTTGATAATCAAGCTGATCTCTAAATTAGATTGTGTTTTTGTCCAGGAAAGTGGAATGTATGAGGTGGTGCACAGACAAAATGTTTCTTTACTGAATTTAATTTGCATTTTATTAAATTGCTTTCAATTGGACTGTTTTGTGGAGTTGAAAATTGTGTTTCTTATGAAGAAAGATGCCTCTACATTCTATATTTGCAGAGATATGACAAACTTCTATTATTTGTCTGTCAAAAAGAAATGCATCCATCTGAACAGAAAACTAAATAACCAGCAGTTAGTTTGGGTATTACAGTTTGTCATTACAGTTTATGTTCATAGTCATGGTTGTTACCTAAATGTTATTGGAGAATAAGTGTGGATTTATAATTTTTTTCCCCTTCAACAGGGAATATTTCCTAAATCCTTCATCCATATCAAGGAAGCTACTGCTGAGAAGAAAAGGTATTGAATTTGTCTGTTTTATTACATTATTGAGCCTGTCTGCTAAAGAATGAATGTTAAGGCATTTATGTACCTCACCCACAGTAAGTATAATAAACACCTGTGAAATGCAGGCACTCTGTGATAAGTTTCCTTCTCTTTCCTAGACATACAGAACATGTCATACCTGCCGAGATACCCTTAGTCCAAGAAGTTACCACTACTCTCTGGGAATGGGGAAGCATTTGGAAGCAGCTCTACGTGGTAGGATGTTATTTGTAACCTGTTCCTCAGTCCTATTTATGCCCACTGGGGCCTTGATCAAATTAATGTCTTTTCCTGCATTCAGGGCAGGGTCTGGGTGGATTTAAGAAGTGGCTTTCTCACACTAAGATTTTTACTAAGATTTTCTTCAGTGGCTTTAAATGCCTAGTGGCTTTAAATCTAGTCCAGTCATCAGCCTTGGACTGGATGATCTTGAAGGGCTCTTCCAACCTGGCTGATTCTGTGGCTCTGAAAAGGGAAAACTGACTTCCTCCTGAGGAGTGGTGTAACTTCATGCCTGTTGTTTCAACCTTGAGGATCCTGTGCCTGATAAATTTTTCATAATTTTGTAGTGTTGGAAAGTTTCCAGGTAGGAGTATAAAAGATAACTGGGATGCATTTGAAAAGATTCATGGTGCTCTTGGAATGCTAGAACAGCAGTTGTTCAAGGGTTACTGGGAGCAAGTAGCTATTTACGATTGGCTGTTTCAAGAATTGTGCTGACTGTTCCAGGATCCCAACCCTTGGATTTTTCTTTATCTCTTCTGGGGCAAAAAGATCTTGAATGTACTGTAGCTTTCTGAAACATGTCGCTTGTTAGTCTTCTTGATTAAGTCAACAATGAAAACCCTTCATTTTCAGTGAATGACACTAGAACTGCTTTAGTGACTTCTGTGTATTCTCTGATTTTTCTCTTAATGTATTAATACCACAATCAAGTGTTGCTGTTCCCATCAATAGCTCATACAGAAGTTAATTGTTTTTGTAATGTTTTCTCTTGATGAGAATTTGTTAAAGAATTTTAAAACAAGAAAATTATAAATAAAACAAAAACACCGTAATTCCCTATCCTGATACAAACTGCTTAAATTTCATGTCATTTCTTTATGATCACATGGGATATTCTGTCCTTAAAATTTTGTGGGATGAGACATCATTGTTTTGCCTACTTCTTGTTCCTGCTGTCATTTAGCATTAAATATGACATGTGGCCTTTAGTTGTCAAGACCAGAGTTTCACTTCAACTCAAAGCCTGAAACTTAGTGAGGTTTTTTTCTCTCCCAGACCAATAAGAAAGCCCGGTTCCAGCAGGTGCAGTCCATGATGTGTGACCTGATGGAGTGGCGGTCACAGCTTCTGTCCGGGACTTTGCCAAAAGATGAGCTCAAAGAGCTCAAACAGAAAGTCACATCCAAAATTGACTATGGCAACAAGTAAGTGGCCTACACTGCTTCTGGAAAACGTGATTTATTTTAAAGCTCAGCACCAAAGAGATGATACTAAAGTTATATTTACAGGTTTGGAATTGAAAGTTGTGGTTCATGTTGAATCTTCCTTTTCAGACTTCTCCTTGTTACTCCTGTGCTGGTGGTGGATACCACGATGAAGCTTTTCATAGCAAAATGATTTTCCAAAATATTAATTTATTTCTTAATTATAAATACACCAGCTTGTCAACTGGGAAGATTTGAGGTCAGATAACTGACCTCTATGTACATGTGTCACCAGCATACTTGGGGCCCAAAACTTGTCCATCTGTCACAAGCATGGCCTAGGTGCAGTAAGTGACCCTCAAAAGCAGGGCTGGCAAACTGTTCAAAGTCTGCAAACAAACACATGCACACCCATACCCAAATCTCTGGTGAATTTCCAGGCAGAGCTCTGGTTCCAGTAATAGAAGTGAAACTAGCAGGGACAGAATTGTTATTTGACAAAACGTCTTGCCTGCTACTTGCTAATAAAAAGTCACTGCAGCACAGTTTAGCTATTTTAAGTGACTGTGGTTGCTGTGGCCTGAAGGCCTCCATGCAGCTGAAAGTCTACAATTGCCTGTGGCTACACATACAAAATGACCATGAGGTGTTATAACACTCTTAACTTGTTCACTGTGATTTGGATGCAATTTTGTAATAAATTGTACTCGTACAGAGCACACCATGGAATATATGTATCCTACAGCACTGTGTGGAGCTCAATGCTCACTCAAAACCAGAATTTACTTTGTAGTGCTCCAATCAAAGAAGCCCAGCTGTGATTAAGACAAGATTAAAACTCATTTGCTTTCAGACTTCTGTATTCTCACTCTTGTATTCTTTCTGTATTATGAGACAATAAGGTGCTCCCTTTGGAAGAGTAGAGGTAAGGAGGATGTTTATAATTATTTGGATCACAAGCTGGATAGTGTTTGTAAGCTCCTGAAAGTGTGGGGTTGAGTTGTGTGGTGAGAAGGAAACTTGTCAAACTGCGGAGAAGAAATAAAGGGGAAATTACAATGGAGGCTGAGGAGGTCGCTGTGGGAGAGGGAAAAAAGAGTGGCAGGAAAAAAAGGCATGATTTGTATGAGAACAGGGCAGAACACAGCAGAGTTGAGGATTGGGACTGAAAGGGTGAGAGAGCAACATGAAAGCAGAAGGTAACAGGAAGACCCTACACATCTTGATTACAAATGTTGAGTGTTAAAAGGTAAAAGCAATGAAGAGTGATAAAAGTCACTGAACAGGGTGAATCTATTTTATGTGAGAGGCATTTCAATGTTTTGGTGACATTACTATAAATTCCTAAATATTGTACAGCAGCTTAAAGAAGAATCATGGTATGTAGTTAAATTTTTCTTCAGTGAAATACTATTGCATATATAACTTTAAATCTTTAAGTGCCTCCTTGTCTGTTAAATTTCTAAGCTTTCTTCATATAGAAGGAAATAACCCTACCATTATGCCTTTTGTTTTTTCACAGAATTCTTGAGCTAGACCTGATAGTTAGAGATGAAGATGGAAATATCTTGGATCCAGATAAAACCAGTGTTATCAGCCTGTTTCATGCACATGAAGAAGCGACTAATAAAATCACTGAGCGAATTAAGGAGGAAATGGTAGGAATGGCTGGCTAAATTTTATGCTTCCTTTGCTAAAATCCAAACAAAAACTAGTCTAAGGGTTGAAGGATGGAGTAATAAAATTTGGTGGAAACTTTTTCCTCTGACTGATAGTAGATCCACAGAGTTGTGTTGTAAATATGGCTAAGCCTCGAATTGCATTTGTGCACTGGATTTGGGCTGAAAGCTTGTGTCTAAAGCTGGTTCCAAATCCATTCTGAATTCCTATAAGGAAATATGTCTCTTCACTCCATCCATGGACTACTCACTAGGCTGCACTGCATAGTGAAGAGTTGCACACTTGGAGGTCAGGCTGCAAACCAGGACTGACCACATCTTGTTTTAGTAAGGTCTTGTGACTGCACTGATTGTTTTCTAAGTATTGCTGCTTGCTAGTTAGCCTGATGAAGTGGAAGAATTTAAGCTCACTGAAGAGGAACTAGGGTGAACTCCGCATAATCTTGTGGACACCAGAAGTTCATGTGCCAAAGCAAAGCTGACAAGTGCATAAATTAAATCTTTTTTAATGCAAAGCAGGCGACTACACTTCCTTGACCTTTTGCAGTATTAAATCTCTGCAGGGATTTGTAAGGCTCTTCAGTTCTTTTCTCCATTTATGAGAAAGTAAACTGTAAAAAAGCAAGTAAAACAACAGAAAATAGTTGGTTTGTCATGACACTTCAATAACACCCATGACAAATCACTGGAAAACATCTTGTAATTAACTGACAATATAAGGAAAATGAACCTTCAGAGTCTGCAATAGACTCTGATGACTTAATTTAAAAATAGAGACAAACAATGGGTTTAGAAGTGTTAAGAAGCTGCTTCTTGGAGGTTAAGATGGAACCTATTTTTGAGTCAGTGAACCTGCTCAGCTGTGTCCTGATCTCAGCATGTTATTTGTCTCCTCTTCAAAGAGACTCCATTTTGCTATTGCTTCTGGCACACTGAAACCCCACTGTGATGTGGATCATGGGCCTTCTGCTACAGCTTATGCTGTTCAAAAATATATACTTTCAGGCTTGTAGGCTTGTCTCTGTACTGACATTTTGATACTTGCTCTTCTCTTTAAGAGTGGGGAGAATATTTCCCCCTTTCCATCGTTGCCTACTGGCTGAAGGACTGGCCTAAGGCATGGGAGTCATAGAAGAGCTCAAGGTGGAAGAGAATAGTGAGAATTATTCAGTCCAACTCCCTGCTCTCTTTTTAAAATTTTAACCGTTACATATACTAGAAAGTGAAACTGCTTGTAGTATAGCACCATTTCAATTCATGGGTTGTTAATAACTATTTTTCCTCCTCCTGAGTAGTCAAAGGATCAACCAGATTACGCATCCTACTCCCGAATGTCTTCATCCCCCACCCACAGCCTGTATGTCTTTGTGAGGAATTTTGTTTGCCGAATTGGAGAGGATGCAGAGCTCTTTATGTCACTCTATGATCCACAGAAGTCAACAATTATAAGGTAAAGCTTCTTCCTTTGACTGCAGAAGAGTCAGGGGGGCAAATGGGACAGGCCAAATTGAAGTAAAATATTTGCCAGTGTGCTATAATAATATGCAAAGAATATATAAGTTAAGGGAAGGAAACCAGAAGCAAAGTGAAGCATGGACAGATCTTGTTGCTGGCTGCTGTTAAAGGTTTCTTAGTTTACAATTATTTTTGTAGGTAATTCCTGGATTGAACATTCCAGAAGCTTGGAAAAGCCTGAGTGCATTTCAGATTTAAGAGATTGTTCTAGATGGGCAATATTGTTATGTTTGGAGTAAAGTGCTCAAGGGGGAGGGAGTGGAAAAAGAATTAAATTTATAAATTTGTGGATAGAGTAAGATTCTGTTGAGTATTCCCATCAAACAGACTATGATGACGGTAAACTTGCCTCAAAAAAAAGGTGCCCATCTGTATTATGTTCAAGTTACTCTTTTAAAACTCACTGTTGATACTTGTATAGTGTTTTTCTTGTCTTTTTAGTCTGGTCTTAGATTTAAACCATCACCACAGACTGTTTGTTATGCAGCTTCTGTACTGTGTAAAGGGAGAATTTTTAAATCACTTGACAATGAGATATTTATCCTCCAAACAGCGAAAACTATTTGGTGAGATGGGGGAGTCGAGGCTTTCCAAAGGAAATTGATATGCTCAACAACCTTAAAGTGGTGTTCACAGTAAGTGTTTCCCAGTTTACTTCCCTTTGTATTTGCAAGTGAAATTGTCTCTTCTCTGTGGTCACTGTCAGACCTTGGAAAGAGTGAGCAAGATGAAGAAGGAAGCAGAGGTAACCTTAGAGCAAGGTGGCAAGTCACAAAGTTCTTTAAGGCAGTGGCAATGCTTCGGTGACCTTTCTTCAGACCAGTTTGCTGCCTCACGAACTTCTTGATGACCTGATTTATTTATCTGCTGTATCTCTTGATTGTTATTATTCCCTCTATTTGTCGTACCTTACATTTTTTTCAAACTTTAAACTGTCAGTTTTTTCATCCCTTTGATGTGCTCAGGTTCTTTTGTTTGTTGAGTTTTTTGGGGGTTGTTTGATTTGGGCTTTTTTGTTTACTTTTTTCCCCCCCATTGATTGCTAAGTTTCAATTTATTACTGGGGGTCCTCTTTCAACTTCTCAACTTGTTTTTTCCCCAAGTAGCACTATAATTCTTTTTTGTTTGTATCTTAGGATCTTGGAAATAAAGACCTTAGCAGAGACAAAATTTATTTAGTTTGCCAAATAGTCCGAGTGGGAAGGATGGACCTGAGAGACAGCAATTCAAAGAAATACACGCAAGGGCTCCGGCGGCCCTTTGGAGTGGCAGGTACCTGGTGTCTCCTGTGCTATGGCTCAATCAGGGTATCAGTGATTTTTGCCAGCCCTGGACTGTTAAAATCTCTACCAACACAAGAGCTCTAGCAATTGTTTTCTGTGCTTTTTCAAGTCTGTGAAGACTGTACCTACATTGGCATTTTAGTTCAAGTCAGAAATGCGCTTTTGAATTTAATTTCCTAATTATTCATATGGTGCCAAGCTGTGCGAGCGAAAGCACAGCACCGGTTTAATAATAGATTCCCTTGCAGATGAAATAAAGTCAGAAATTATGTCCCAAAATCACCACCAAAGCTCTGACACCTGTATTCACATGTTTATACTAAAACTAGTCTGAATTCTCCCTCTCTCTCCACGATATCATGTTTGTAGTGTGGACTTTGCCCTAAATGCTCTGCCCCACAAACCCAGCCCTGCTGGGCTACACTGCTGCTGGTGCAAAATCTGCATTTACCTTGAGGCACAAGAACATTCATAGATAAGAGAAGCTATTCTGAAACTCTTCTATGTGTTCTGATGGTTTTTCTTTTGTTCTTCTAGTCATGGACATTACAGATATCATAAAAGGAAAATCTGAAAGCGACGAAGAAAAGCAGCATTTCATTCCCTTTCATCCGTAAGAGCGTCATCGATATCTTTTTTTATATGCAAAAGAAAATATCTATTTATCTATCTCTTTGGCTGTAACAATCTGTGAAATGGTTAAAGAATAAGAAAGTTTTCCTTAGATGATTCTGTGTTGTAATAGTGCTAATTATCCAAGTATGACTTTAAAAGGCATTTAAGACTTGCAGAGGTACCACAGCACATTAAATTAGTGCATAATTCCATGAATATTCTCCTTCAGACAGATGGCACCATGTCTGATTTCACAAACCCAAGTCAAATAGTTACATGTACTCAACAGTAAGTTTTAAAAGCAAGGAAAACTACTCTTTTATGAGCTTGGTTCTGTTTTGAATTCGAGAAAAATCTGAGTAAAAACTGTTTCCTTTAAAAAGTAATAGAATTATCACATACTGTCTTCAAAAGAAATGCCAGAGCAGCTGCCTGAAAACGTGATGCTCACAGATCAAATGCAGAGATACCAGTGGAAATACTGGAAATAATTCTGTGTGTCCTACATAGCACTGCTGTTGTGTACTGTGGAGGGTAAATTAAATTCTGAAAGACCCAGGTATGACACACTGGTTTGTTTTTTCACTTGTTTCCAATTTGACCCAACATGTTTGCCGTGTGAGAATTTGCTTCTAAATTCAAAGGTAGCTGATAAAAATTTCAACTTCACTTATCTGGCTATTTGTCAGGGAAAGTGCTCTGAGCTGGAGTGGCATGTTGGTGAGTGCATTCATATTGTCACTGTCACAAAACACCATTCTTGGTGGTTGACTGAATCTTTTTCACTTCAGTGTGCACACAACTGAATGTGAGTGGGCTGCAGCTTGAGTGAGAGATAATAAAAATACCGAATGTATCACAAGAAGGCAATATTGCAGAGACTGAGGCTCTTTGCCACTTATGTTCTAGATGGTATCTGATATATTTAGCACTTAATTCCTGAGCAGACATTGCTGTTTCTCTTGCAGGGTAGTGGCAGAGAATGACTTTTTGCACAGTCTCCTAAGCAAAATCACTGCATCAAAAGGAGACAGTGGCGGACAAGGTAAAGTATATTTTTATTATTTTCTTTCAAGTAACACAGTATTTTTTTGAAACTTCATGTGATGTTGGAGCTGTAGTACCACCATGGAGGTGGATCAGCTTCGAAGCTGGAATTGAGGAACCATGAGTTTGTTACAGAATCTTAGGGGCTATTTAAATTAGTAGCAGCATTTTGGCATTATAGAGGTTTTACTTTTATCTACAGGAAGTGGGAAAAGTGAATTCTTCTCCCTGTTTTGGTGGGTAGAAGAGGCAATCATCTGAAGACAGATTTTTTTTTCCCCCTACCAAAAACGTAATCTTTTTTTTTCCTTTTTTTTTTTTGCACTTAATAGGTCTGTGGGTAACTGTGAAAATGCTGGTTGGAGATGTGATTCAGACTAGGAAGGATTACCCACACCTTGTAGACAGAACCACCGTTGTTGCTAGAAAGCTGGGATTCCCTGAAATAATCATGCCAGGTAGGAGGTGCTTTGTTCTGTAATAGGAAGGGATTTCTTCTCATTTTCTATGCTAATAAGCATCAGCTGCTGCCTTACTTATTTCTGTGATGGATAACTCAGAGGCCCTTTAGAATTCACTCGTGTTAAGTTTTGTTCCAATATTAGAGGCTTATATAAAATTGTGAAATCCTTGGAAAGCAGTCGCTAGTACTTCAACAGGAAAAGTAGAATCCAGACAGTGAGGGATAAACCTATCTCCTTGTACAGAACTTTCTTATCCTGTAAGTAGATTATGGTGGATGTCACTTGAATTTTAAACTAACCTTGTTTCAAATGTAACTTATCTCTTTCCTTTAATAATGATAAACAAATGAGTGTGCAATCTCTTGATTATTTTTTTGATTTGTGACAAGGTATTTTCCAATCGAAATCACTCACAGTCTGCTGTGCTCCTTTTCAAAAAACAAATAATGAAGACCTCCCTCGCCCCAACTCAAGTAAAATCTCGATCTTTTTAAAAGTCCTATGAATTAGTTCAGAGGAGAAAATTAAAATATGAAGCTCCCTCTAGAAGCCGTGTATTTTGAGAAAATTCCTAATAGGATCATCCAGCACCTCACCAGCAGGTGTCGGGGCAGGACGGGAATTGCTTCGAGCCACTCTGAGCTCCCATTTGCTCCTCCTCACATCGTACTTCTGCCTTAGCAAAGACAAAGAACTGAAATTTTAAGTTCAGATGGAAAATAATAATTTTTTATCCATTTCACAGCAAACAGTGAGGTACTTGTGTGCAGTGCAGTAAATCCTATGCTCTCACAGCATTTCAACTGATTTTTAACCTTCCAATTTCTCTTTTAGGAGATATAAGAAATGACATATATATTACCTTGCTGTATGGAGATTTTGATAAATACAATAAAACAACTCAGAGAAACGTGGAAGTGATAATGTGTGTCTGTGATGAAGAAGGAAAAGTGTTGCCTGTAAGTTTTCTTTTTTTCCTGTGTGAGGGGCATAGAAACATGAGCTGCATTTTTGATGCAAGGATTAACTTACACAATTTATAAAACACCACTACCCAAAACTCACAGTTCCCTTCCTTGTGTCATCCTGTGACATCTTGTGACAAATAAGTTTTATGATTTTTAAAGGGATCTATTAAAGCCCTATAAAAGTTTTGTATAAAAATGTAACGAGGAATAACATTGAATGACCTATTTTAGCTGTGCCAAGGAACAAATGCTGATTCTGACAATTACTGCATTCTTACTCTAGGGTTTTTCTTGAGGAAATTCCCTGAGGAATGCAATTTGCACACTGAAATGTTAGAAGTACCATTTCTTCTTTATACCAAACCCTTGATTTGTGCCAGGAAGTCTGTGTCATTGTCCCTTGAATTAAGTACATGGCAAATAATGAAATTAGTGACAACAATTACATATGCAACATAAATATTTACGGTGTCTTTTTGCTTGTCTATTCCCATTTTGAAAATCTTTTGTCTTTTCCTTAGGGTTTATCACCAGTTTGGCATTCAGGGGGATTTTTGACCTGTCATTTTCTAAGCTTTATAGTGTTGGGATTGTGAGGGTGAAATCATAAAGACATTCTTGAGATAAAATAAAGATGGAGTGAATCACTGTGGTTCACGACTTGTTTATGAACTGCAACTGACTGCTTGACCTAAAATGTAACTTTAAAGCTCAAGTAAAGAAAATTCTAATCCTACATAATGTTTAAGGTCCACACAACAAACTATAGCCCTGATTACAAAACACTGCCTGTACCTATGACAGCACCTGACCATGACTTTCATGCACAGAAGTTAACTCTGTTCTGTATTCTGTCTAATCACAGTTAAGATGCTTAAAATACATATAAACAAAAATATTCCTTAAGGAAATAAACCTATTACCATCCATTAAATCTTGCATTCCAATATTATGTACGCTCAGTTCTGCAGACGTATCACTTCTGCAAATATTAGAGAAAGTGAATTTGTCATGTTGTCTTTGAGCTGAAATACCACATCTGGTTTCTATGGGTAATATGCCTTAGACACGTTTAAGCAACGATTTCAAGGAGTTAATCGAAGTGCTGTGGAATGCAAATAATAACAAAAGTGATTGGGTTTTCCTTTCAGCCTATAAAAAACCCCCCAAACCAATAGACACTCGAACCCATGAATTTATATTAATGTTCCTCCTAACAGGTATGTGTTCCCTACAGAGGAAACTGCTGGGTTCTGTTTAGGTATCAAACTAATTCCAGTCGCAGAGCTAGCCCTTGCTTCACTGTTACAAGGAATAGGACTTCTGTTCCAAGTGAATGTCACAGAGGTGACAAACAAGTAGGTGCATAAACCTTGAAAAATCTCTGCTCAAGGAGATGAGACATTGGTTTCTGCAGTTAAATCCCTCTGACCAGACCATACAAATCATCTTTTGGTATCAGCATCCTACCCTCCTGGTCACAGGGCATCCTGGTGTTTGAATCATTCACTGGGTTTTCAGCAGGATTATTGCACCTTTGCAGCAGTTAGTACTGCCTAGATTGGATTCATTGAATCTGTGCCTTCAGTAGAGAATTTAATGTTCACTTCCTTCAGGGACTTCAGTTTCATGTCTGACAGGTACCAGAGATGTTGGTGCCTCCCTGACCAGCAGCAGCTTTTACTGTGCGTGTACAACTCAGCTGCAGTCAGCCAGAGCAGACAGATGCAGGCCCAGACCACAGACTCACCAAGAAAACTGAATTCCTAGGAAACCACAACTTCTGAAGTCGATCAAATATTTTACTTGGCTCTGTCCTAGTTCTGACAGTCTTTAAAGAATGGGAAATTCTAACTGTTTATTGTTGGTGCCTCTACAAAGTCCAGTTTGGATGTCACCTCTGGTGTGCGGCCTAGCGCTTCTAAGACTCTGGTGGAAGAAAGTATTTAAAAGTAAATGGAGAAATAAACAGAATAATGAAGCTAGATTTAATTATTTTTCCTTTGTGTTTCTTCTACTAATTGAGATGATGTGTTGGTTACTTAAATTCATCAGATAGAGAAATCATGTCTGTTATGTATTCCTCACACATCTCTTAGAGCCCACTGTGTGACCCCTGTAAAATGCAATTATACTGGCCCTACCCACAGATTATGGTAAATGTTTATTTTCCTTGTGTTCAGAGGCTTGGAAAACGCAGTATCTTCACGTTAGTGCTTCCCCTCTGTCGGTGCTGTCATTATGATTTAATCCTGAATGATGCCAAACCCAAATTCAAACCCGCAGTGAGGGCGGGAAGCGGAGCCCGTGAGGGGGAGCCGTGTCCCACAGCCGGGGTGGAATTCCCGGGTCGGGACTCTGAGGGGAGGCTCTCTGGTGATTTTTTTTGGTTTTGCTCATGTTAATTTATCCAAAATTGCTGAAAAATTTACCCAGATCAGTGAGGCACTAAGCACTGTTTCTTCCCTCCTTTTGTAAGCATGCCATCTGCCTGGGAGCGGGGGACAAACCCGCGAGCGAGTACAGATCGGTTGTTTACTACCAGGTCAAACAGCCACGTTGGATGGAGACACTGAAGGTACGGCGTGGATGCTTCCCTCTTGCTTTTTTCACTTCTTAATGCCTCACACAGAAAGGTTGCACAGCATCAGCTTCTTCCAAAAAACATCTTGTCCCTGACTGCAGCTGAAGGATGGAGTTTTAGTCATACATCAGTTATCAGAGATACGTGATCACTGAGGCTTGAAATTTGGCCTAGAAAATGATGCGTAGATTTTGTTCAGCAAAGCAAATGAGATCATCTTAGATAACCTTGTGTCCTAACAGGGCTCATCAAAAGTGAAATATTGCGTTTGTTCTATTGTGGCCAAGCAACGGAGATGAGGCTCTTCAATTAAAAAACAAACAAACAAGACCAAACCAAAACCCAAATGAAAACATCCACCCCCTCTTTTGAATTCAAAAAGAAAAGACTGTATTGCATCTCTTTAGAGACACACTAATAACTATCTAATCAAGCTTTAATGTCTATGATTGGAAAATGCCCAGAAGCTGCCAGAAACAGTTCTTACAAAGCACTGTCAAGCTTGCATGGTTTTTTAAGACAAAATAACCATGTGTGACAAGCTTGCAATCATTACCTTAGGGTGGGTTACCTGCGATGGTGCAAGACAGGGAGGGAATGGAAGTGTGATTTCAAACAGAAGCTTCTTTGTTGTTTTGAAAACATTGATCCATTCTGTTTATTGCTTATTGTACTAGTTCCTTTTAAAAATTATTCTAAAATACTTCAGATTTGTGTGCAGGATCACTAACAGTTGATCGTGTTGAAAAGTATATTTTATGTTAAGGTGTTGTGAAGTAAGATTTGTAAAGGGAAGTTGTGAATGGACACAAAAGTGTGCAATTCCTTATTTTTAGAACTATAAACTTGATGATATGAAAATTTGTGCTTTCCCTTACACAGTTGGCCTTTTCTGTTGCATGTTTGACCTAAAGTAAGCTGCTTTAAGAATAATGCACTTGCAAGTTCCTGTGGTTCTCCTCAAGGCTTTACACAAAATTTAATCACAAAAATACAGTCAATTTATTTTGCTGGAACTTTCATACTCTTTTCACCTGACATTTAATGAATTGGTTGTCAATTTCTGTATCTGAAATGTGGAAGTTGCACAGTGCAGAGGTGATGTTTAATTCTCTGTGTTAACAGGGTGAGCAGTAGGACTGCACTGTGCTTATTTTCTAGCCTGCAAGCACCTGTGTGTTTTAACTCACCGGGTTTTGTGCTTCATTTCTTTGCTGGTGCAAGACTTTCAGCAAAATCTAAAAGATCAGACCATTGCTTATCACCCATCTCTTCTGCTGTTGTGATCACGCTCAACAGTTTTAAATGGCCTGTGAAAGGCACTATGGAAACAGCAGAAGTGGGGCTTATTTATTCTAAAATAGGAGTTTGTTACATGTGAAACCACCCCCATAACTCTCCTCATTATTTTCTGGTTTTACAAAAGGTAGCAGTCCCCATTGAAGACATGCAGAGGATTCATCTGCGCTTCATGTTCAGGCACAGGTCGACTCAAGAGTGTAAGTAGGCAATTTTTACTTTAGTGAATTTTAATTTGCTGATGGGTAATCAACTCAAAATCTTCTGCTTTGCAGCTAAAGATAAGGGAGAAAAGAATTTTGCAATGGCCTACATAAGACTAATGAAGGAAGATGGAACAACTCTCCAAGATGGCATCCATGACTTGTTAGTCCTGAAGGTATGGGCTCAGTTTGCTTTCTTTCTTTCTCTCACAAAACATCTTTTCTCACACTGTTCCGTTTGACTGCACTGTATATTTACTTAGTGCTAGATTGGTTTTATTATTCCATCAAAGATAATACTGTGTTTTTCATCTGAATGAAATGAAAAGTTGCAACCTCTTCCATTGTCAGTAAACATTGCTCTGCATTTTAATGACATAAAGATGTTATCTAAGCACAGTGAGAGATGATTGCTCTTTTTACTGATATTTGTGCTTTTGGCCTTCTGTAGCATAGAGAAAGTTGTGCTGCAGCTCTGTACCTGGGTGGGTACCATTCCTCTTGCTGGAGATGGGAAGTGTTTGATCCATTTGGCATCTTTGTCACATGAATAATCTGGGAATGCAGTCTTAGGGAAATGGTTGTTTTAAACTGCTGTGTAGTTCTCAGGTACAAAAGTCAAAGTTTCAGCAATTTGGTTTTGGGTGTGAAGAACAGCTTTAGCTAGGCCTGGCTGGACACAGGTAACATCTTTGGTTTTGTAAAGGAAGCAGGGAGCAGATGTTTCAAGACTTTTGTTTTATTTCCCCTCTTGGAGAATGGTGTCTAGCAGGAGCTAAGAACCAGAAATCACTTCCAATATGAAGGAAACTTAAGTTATTTCTCATCACTCTTCTCAGTAAACAAATTTGCTGTAACATTAATGCCAAGTGAGATGCACGCAACTAAATCAAGTTGCTTAGGCAAGCCAAAAGAGATTAATGGCAGCATGTAGTTATTTATCTTCTCTTCATTGAAACTATAATTTATAAATATTGAGACTAGAAGGAAAATTGTGGACTGTGTGGTTAATGTTGGCTATGAAATTCCACGTAATTCATATCTGCTTCAGCTCAGTAATTTTTTTCCTGAAGTGACAGCGTGGATGAGAAATGCTAAATGGAGTTGACCTAGTTTATGGTTGTGAGAAACAGACAGATTTTCTGACATATGCTTGCCTATTCTAGTATTAAAAACAGTAATTGTAAGCTGTAAGTGTTTAAAGCAGTCATACATCTGGCCTCTCAAAATAAGCAATTTGAAAACTGCTAAGTTTAAACTCTCTTTAGGCATTGGATCTTTTTGAGAGACTTTTGGATCAAAATTTCACGTCTTTTACCCATTGTCCGTCTGACTTGTCCCAAAAAGAGGAAGTCAAGAGTTTCTTTTGCTTCCAGAAATTTGGGAAGTAATTATTTGGCAAGCCTGATACAACCATAGATGTTAGTACTGCTGTCTGTTGTGATGCATGAGGTGTTTGCCTCTTGTCTGTCTAGGTCTCTTATAGTCAATTTTTAACCTTACCTCTTGTTTGATAGGAAGTAGAGACTGCACATCTGCAGTCACTGAACCAGATAAAACTGCAGAACTTTAAAATATCTTTCTAAATTATGGTTTTTATAACTCCTTGTTCATGCACATTTGTAGACTAAAGGTCTGCAATTGAGTCATATCTGTCACAGTGTTGTAGCTTTAAGTGACAGCTCAAACTCATCAGGGAAATTTTCTGGAATAGTTTTGTTAAAGAAAAACTCTGTTCTCTAAACAGTTTGAAGAGCATGATTTTTATTGCCTTTGTCTAAAACTACTTTCATGTCTGGGGAATCCTAAGGTGAGACCCAGAGAATCTATGGGACTGTGGCACACAAGCTGATGAAAGAGAGGAGGGAAAAATATCTGTTGGCTCTCTGGTTTTGTACTGTTCATTCTACTGAAAAGCACTTATTCTATGTCATTTAGTTCCTGCAGCATACTGTCTGATTTAAAATATACTCTTACCATGCCCTGATCTTTTATGCTCGAGGTCCAGGTATAAAGTTATAATGGGGATACCAAAGTAGTGCTGCTATTCTTTCCTTACTCAGTCCTGTTTTCTGCTTTTAAGTTGTGTGCAGACATCATAATCATGCTGTCTGTGTCCTGTGTACAGTCTTCAAGGTGATGCTCAATATTCTGCTGTGTTCCACATCTCCTGACATTTTAATGAGAGATTGGCTCTTGCTTTTACTCTGCCAGTGGTGTCACCCCTCGTAGTCCCTTCCTACACCTTAGTTTTGTTTACTTCTCTAGAAAGCACAAAGTAAGTCTAATTTTAAATCCAGTGGTGTGAAATATGTAATGAATGGTGTGTTGTTTTCCAGGGGGACAGTAAAAAAATGGAGGATGCTGGTGCTTATTTGGCATTGCCTTCCACCCGTCAGCACACGGAAAACAAAGGAGCAACCTTAGTCAGGAGCTCAAGTATCGTTGGGGGGCTTTCAGTCAGCTCTCGAGATGCATTTTATATTTCTACTCTTGTTTGTTCTACAAAGCTAACTCAGAATGGTATGTACCTTCTGAACAAGTGGGAGTTTTAGAAAGAAGACATCTGCACAGCTTGATAAATCACATTTGAAATGTTAATGTCTGTCCGTTTATTTTCTCTTAGTGGGCTTGCTGGGTCTCTTGAAGTGGCGCATGAAGCCAGAGCTGCTTCAGGAGAACCTGGAAAAGCTGAAGATTGTGGATGGAGAGGAAGTAGTGAAGGTATATCTTTAAGCAGTTATTCTAGTAATAGTTATTCTTCAGGCCCCTTCTTACCTAATGCCTTTGTTTGCAAAGGACGTGAGCAAAGCTCTTCATTAGAGGGAGCAAGAAAGAAACACCTGGACAGGATTCTTCACAGTGCTGGCCAGCTCTCCTTCTACTTTTTGATCTCAAATATCTCTGCTTTTGTTGGGCTGGGGGATTTGCAAGATTATTACTAGGAGATGAAGATAGCAAGGATAAAATATTTTTTACGATCTCTATTCGTCTGTTTGTTCTTGTCTATCTGAAGTATCACAGACAATTCTTGCTGCTTCCTTTGTAGTTCTTAATATTAATTTACATGTCGATATTTAATCCAAGAAGTGTTATGTACCCAACAAAGCACTTTCTTAATTTAATGAGTATCATGTGAATAAAAACTTGTTATTACTTTGGAAAATGGCAGGCAAAATTTATTACCTTTGTGTCTTTAAACATAAACTTTAGATGTCTCTGAAGAGAAGGAATAAATATTAAAAAAAAAAAAAAAA
>VZTH01006982.1:0-117375 GCA_013397815.1 Aleadryas rufinucha | reverse complement strand
GGATTTTTTTAACCAAAGATTTGTGTCCCAAGTCCCTGAGGTACTTTTCTTTGATTTAGAGCAGAATTTGAATTAGACCACAGAAATAGGAAGAGTGTTTTTAATCATCATGTATATGTGGAAATAGCAACTACTAATCTGTGTCACTAAGGAATGTGGTTTTAACAAGTTTTGTCATTTATATAATATTTTTATCTTTTCCATAAGCTTTGAGCTAAGCATGTATTATTGATTGCTCATGTGTCTGAGGATGTAGATTCTTAAAATTAAAGCAACTGGAGCCTAAATCCTTGGAAATGTTTTCTGAATTTAAATGATGCTTCAGTAAAGGAAGTAAAATTCTAACTTGAGGGAAACCAAATCCATTATCAGAAAACTTCCATGTGAGGTTTTCAAGTTGAATTGGTTATCAGTTTGTCCTTTCATGTTGTTCTATAGTTTCTCCAGGATACATTGGATGCCTTGTTTAACATCATGATGGAACATTCCCACAGCAATGAGTATGACATCCTTGTCTTTGATGCACTGGTAAGAACCAGCACCAATGATTTTATTTGTCAAAGTAAAGAACCTTAGAATTTTGAACAAACTATAAAGTTGTTAATTTCAGAGAATTAATCTTAAAGTCTCTATAGAACAGGGGATATTACTCATTGACTAAAAGTAAAATTTCTTTAAGAACTTAAATAGTAAATTATCAGAAATATTTTAGAAAGTTAATATTTAAATTTGAAATGTGTCTCTGGCTAATTGTGTCTATGTTTAGATCTATATCATAGGGCTCATTGCAGACCGAAAGTTTCAGCACTTTAACACTGTTTTGGAAGCATATATCCAACAGCACTTCAGTGCAACCTTGGCATACAAGTAGGTTTGTTTTCTCTTCTTTCTCTTTTTTCCTAAACCTCCACCATCACTTAAAGGAAAGTAAATTCTGCTTGTGACTTTGCTGATGTAATTAATGGTGACTGTTGTTTTGATGCTGCTGTTTGCTTATCTGCCTCTGAGACACATTTGATTATAAGTGGAATTAATGAACCAGTAGCAAATGATTTGGGGTTAAATGATGCTTTGGCTTTTGTTTTCTGTTGCCTGGATTTTGCTGTGTCTGAGCACTTCACCTGTATCCTGTCAAATTTATCAAAAGATGCTTTGCTGTAAAGCCTCTCCCTTTATATCCCTGGCCTCGGGTGAGGGAGGGCTTGAGGATGTCCTTAACCCATTTACATGGGTTTCCCATATGTATTTCACATCAAACAAACTCGAGGGGAAAGGATTTGTTTGGGAGCTGTCAAGTCTTCATATGCATTTTAGTCTGATGATGTGTCAGGAGGGGTCCAGTGCAGTGAACTGGAATTTTGGTATTTGTTGCGTGTCCTGCTGTGAAATGGAGTTTTAGTATTTGTTACATGGTCACGCCAGTGGGCAGGTGGATGGACTTGTGGTGGGGTTTTTATTTCTTTATTTATTTGTTTTCAACTTTTGGAGCTTCCTCATAACTCCCAGATGGGAACATATGAGCTCATAGAAGAGAGTAAAAACTGTGAAGACATGTTATACACCAAATTTCATCCTGGATTCCTACTTAACTTAGAATAGGTTTTTGCAGATGATGGTAAGATAAAATGACTGAACTATGAAGGAAGGCAACATCTTCAGCTGGTGCTGATCCCTGGATGTGCTATAACAGGATAGATGTGGGTTTTTAATCTACCTGATATCTTGTTCTGGCAGCTTAATGGAGTGGCAGATTGAAGCAGAACTTTAATTTGGAATATGAATAGTACATGGAAGACCTGAGCTGAAGGTTTGAAATAGTTGAGGATACCTTCTAGTGCCTGTGCTGAATTTGCCTCAGTTCTAACTCAAGAGGAAATGTTACAAAAATCGTGCTCTAGAACATGAGTTTCCTAGAGTCGAAAGGCAGCAGTGAAAAATCAGCCCTTTCTCACACCCCAGGAAAGTTGAAGTGAGCATTAGTGGGCTCAGAAAGCTCAAGCACAAACTATGAGCTCTTCTTCAATTCTCTCTCACTCCACAAATAATAAGCACATGTAATTTAATGCTTTATATTACTTTGAGAGAAGAGAAGGAAGGGTACAGAACCTCTCAGGACAGCCTTATTTGCATAAAATATTTCTAAGACTTACCTGGCTGGGAGTTTCTGATGACTTAATTAATATGGTAGAGGAAAAATAGTAATGTTTATGATTGTTCCCCACATCATGTGTTTTCTTGGCATTATTGATTCAATGCACGTCATGGAAGATTTACTCTGTTTCCAGAATCATTTATGAAATAAACACACAAGTGTGGCCTAATTCCTGACTAGGAAGGAGACACTGTGTCCCAGACATATTATAACCATGTTAGGGTATGGTTGGTTGGCCAAACTGTTACCTATTTATTCAGTTCCTGTTTAGTCATCCTTTCTCCTGGCTTTTAGAGAGCTCTGAGAGGGCTCATCGTGCACTACCCCTATAAAAAATTTGGGTAAATTTTGTTCCAACTCAGAGAAGCAATAAAAAGGAGTAAATGGAAACACACAAAGGATGTAATGCCCAGAAGGCTGAGAGGCTGAAAGCACAGCATTTTGGTCCTGAAACATGAGTTAGGCTGGGGATGTGTATTAGTTACACAGAGAATTGGTTGTTGGCTTTGTTTGTTTAGGGCAGGGGACAATAGATCTCCATTTTTATAGTGATGTATAAAAAAACCCCAACCACCCTTATCTTAGTTCTTATGGCTGCATTAAGATCAACGTTGCATTATTAGTACTGGTTTATTCATTAAAGATGATTCTATAACTGTAAATTAAGGGACTTAGTTTTAGGTGAATTTCTGCACTTTTGTAGCAGGCTGTGTGCTCAGCAAAAAGTTGCTTTTAGATACAGAGTAAGGAAGTGTTTAATAAAATCAATTATTTAAGCAGATGTTGCTGTGTACTGGAATGTTGTAATATTTACATGCAGTTAATTAGAGCATGGTGGTGTTTAATCACTGCTCAGTGTAGGTAGGCAGAAGTAATATTTTGTGTTACCTTATGCACATGTATTACAAACTTCTGTACAGGTGCTTCCAGGATTGTGTAAAGTCATGCTGCTCTTTTGGGATTGCTGATTGCTCTCTTGCTTTTGCAGCTAAAAATTTGCTCCTCATTTGTTTATACTGACAGAATTTGTGTGACATAAATGCAGAAGTACATGCAGTCTGTTTTGTTGTATGTGCTTGACTGAGCATGAACATATATTTAGAGTTGCCTAACAAGTTAAAGAAGTTCATTTTAAAAAAAATTAATAAAACCAAATTATTTTTAAAAATGTTTTTTAACTTCAGGAAGTTAATGAGTGTTCTGAAGACATACTTGGATACTTCCAGCCGAGGGGAGCAATGTGAACCTATCCTAAGAACTCTGAAAGCACTGGAATATGTTTTCAAGTTCATTGTTAGATCAAGGACATTATTTTCACAGTAAGTATCCAGCTATTTCCATTTAATTAGTTGTCTAATATCAGACATAGAAGGAGACCTGAGAAGTAGAAAAAGTTGATTCTAGAACAGAGATGGTTTTTATTTTTACAAATAAAACGTAAAAACTGGCAACTGCTCTGAAATACAGATATTGCTGACATATTTTTTGGAGCGGGAATAGTCAAAAATCTGCTTTCTGATTCTCAGTGTAAGTTCCAGAGATGTACTAAGGAATAGCAGCAGGTTTCAAAGGGTGATTATTCTTTGTGTCAGGTGGCTTGGCCTAAGACCAGTGGATGGCCAAACGTCGCAACAGATGGCTGGAGGCTGGAGACTTGTCCTTGAGAACACGGTGTTCAGCCCTCAGACTGTGCACGGAGCTGTGCCATTTCAGTAACCATGGTCCAACTGAATTAAGGGGTTTGGATCTCCTGTTGAGGAATTTGTGGGGAAGACTCAGTGGGCTGGATGTGTGCAGCTCAGGCAAACAGATGAGGTGTTGTATTTACAAGTGGAATTCAGGTTAAGGGGAAAAGGAGGATGGGAGAATGAAGGAAATTAAAAGTGGAAGGAGAACAATTACACACTGATAACTATACTCTCTCCACATACCACAGACCCATTTCCTCAATTCTTTTCTGCTTCACCTTTCTCCCTTTATCCTGAGCTGGTTTCCCCCTACAGCTTGTTCTGATGTCCCTTTGCTCTGTGGCTGAAGGAATGCAGGGGCAGAGGCCAGGAGGAGGCAGAATCAGACCTGTAGGGAGAGCAAGTGGTTGGGTGCTGTGTTTGTGGGGGGCATTCACCTGAACAGGAAGGTGTTCTCTTCTAGCTGTTTTTGCTCAGTGGGAGCTCTAATACAATTTTTCTTTGTTATTCCACTGTCCATTAAAAAAAAAAATCCATGTGGATTATAGTTTTGTAAAATCAGGTTTACTTGCTGAATTATGAAGTTTTGGTTGAAGTAGGAGTAGATTCAGAAGGTATTTGCTGCTATAGATAGTACCTTAGAAATATTATTGTCTCCAGGAAATTACTATTTATAGATGGATAGAGGAAAACAAGGTGTAAAGGTGTATAAGAAAGGAGATGCTGTTCAGGAGAACAGAATATAGCTTTATATTTTATATTTTATTTTATATTTTTATCATAACTGTCATGACAGAAGGGGATATTAGAGTTTTGGGGAAGGAAGCATTGTGTAGAGGATTATGGAAAATTTCTTGTCTGGATGAAGGTCAGAAGGCAGAAGGGGTTTGTTTCAGGGAGAACTTTGGTTCTCATTTTAATCCCTCGTGTTATCTTGCAGCTAAAATTGTTCATTAGACAATCTGTCATAAAGTAGGTTATTGCAATGTGTTGCACATTCAGATGATTAGCTACACATATCTACTCCTACTTAACTAGAGGTCTGAAATTCGAAATTCACTGGACAATTATTATTATGGTAGGCAGTCTTACATTTCAAGTTGAAAAGAAAAGCCAATGACACTGCAATACATAAATTTAAAAAGAGATTTTTCTCTTCTGATAGAGCAGGAGAGGCAGCACTTAGCTCACATTATTCTACTCCTGTTTCAGGATTCTCTTGTCATCTTGGCTTTTTTCTTAACTTGTTTTTCTGTAACTTTTGACAGCTGTTTCACATAACTAATTTCACATGTCACCAGTGTTTTTACTGTTTATGTAGGCAGTGTTTAGTACTAAGAGCCAGTATGAACAATACAGAAGAGGTAATCTGAGCTATTCAAACTTTAGGACAGGGAATGGAGAAATAATGGAGTGAGCTCAATTTAAATGCACTTTTAAACTTCTAAGTGTCAAATGGAGACTTTTTTCAAAAAGCAAGCTGGTTAATGGGGCCAGTAAAAATAGCTCTTGGAAAAAGTGTCAAGAGCAGCAGAAGACAGAAAGAGTCATAATTTGTGAAAAATATCCTAGAGTAGCTCAGTTGTAGTGGGGGAAAAAACCCCAATTTTTTTTGCATAGAAGTTACTTTGAAAGTAAAATGACTTGTATAAGCTCCAGTCTGGGAGGTGTCATGCTTTAGAGGCTTTTAAAACAATTGAAAGTGGTTGTGTAGAGTTCAGACTGAAGAATTTCTACACGATAGAGTGAATAGCAGTTATAACCCATTGGGGAAATATCTATGTACATAACATTGGATCAACTTCTGAAATATATATTTAATGTTACATCTGTTGCACTTGGGAGGATGGAACTTCCTGATTCTGAAAGGATAACCTAATGCATCTCTCAACAGATTATATGAAGGTAAAGAACAAACAGAATTTGAAGAATCAATGAGGAGACTCTTTGAATCCATCAACAACCTGATGAAAAGTCAGCATAAAACTGCCATTTTGTTGCAGGTTGGTGTGTGCTTGGAAACCAGCTGGATTTGGTTTTCTATATGGTTTTTGTACATGGGCTGTTTGTTTTTGTTCTTTTTAAATCGAGGAAAAGACACTCAGGAAATTTATCCAATATATGTCTTTTGTAATTCCCCTCTATTGGAAGAGCAGGTTGTCTGATAAATTTGAAGGCTAGTTTGAAAAGGTCACAAGATACACTTATAGAAATTCTATGAATGTCGTCAGTGAAAGAACCAAGATGTTGGAATCTTTCAAGCAATGTAATGACATGAAGCCACCAGTGGGACCTGAATGCTTAATTCTTCTCCAGATAATGTTAAACAGGGATTCCACCACCTTAGCTGGGAAAATAAATTTTATTGTCTCAGTCTTTGGGAGTTACATTGTTTAAACTGAAAATATGACCAGGGTTTGCCATTCATGTCAATCTTAGTTATTCTAACATTTCATAATCTGATGTTTTAAAGAAAACTAGAAAAACAGGAGCTGTTAATGTCCTTAATATAAAATAATTTGCAGTTCTGTATTAAGATGAAAAATTATCAAGATTTCCTGTAGAGTAAAATGTAGAAGATTTATTAGGCAGCTGCAATATTGATGCTTCATACATTCTTTATTAAAAGCTCATTGTATTTATTCGGCTCGAATTTTCCTCTGGTTTTGTGTTTTGATTCCTTTTGATATGACTTAGATTAGAAGTGGAAGCCTATGAAAAAGTCTGTCTTGAATAAAACCTCAGGTGGCTGATCTTGAGATTTGTATTAGCTGACACTTTGCATGGAGTGTTAATGTGCAACTGTAAAAGAGGTGAAGAAGTAAATACCAAGCTAATTATATAATACCATGGTTACAGTAATGTTCTAAATGCGTTGGAAAATCAATCAGATACACTGTTACTTGATAATTCTACAGAGGCCTTCCTGGGAATAGTTTATACATCTGAATACTGCATCAGAAGCAGGAGAAACTTCTGAAGAAAAAAAAAAGCATCTTTAAAGTGAGACTGAAAGAGTTTATATAAAAATGTTTGCTCTTATGGTACTTGTGCTAATTAGCAAAGAGATCTTGGAGGATTTCGTGCTCTTTGTGGAGAGCATGTCTCCACACCACTGCACTGTGCCCTGCCTGATTGCAAAGGGGCTGTGTGGGATTGTCCATCTGTGCTTCCTCTGATGAGCAGGGTCATTTCTTCTTGAGAGTGACAAGAAAGGGTCATAGGAAACTTTTTCTTCCTTAACAGTTGCTGGGTGTGCAAGTGGCAATAGTGCCTCTGAAAGGCTGGTGGGAGTGTTTCAGAGCAGGTTGTAGTGCCAGTGGCACCGTGACAGGGCATGTACTGAGGAATGTGACTGTGCCTACCCTCATTTCCATATTTGCATGTTTAATGCCAGTTCCTAGTGTTATACCTGCTTAGCAAAAATGCACCACATCTTGGATGATGTTCCTAAGAAATAGCAGAACCTTGAAAACAGAGCTGAGCATCTCCGAGAAGGACTAAAAGAAAGAAATCTATGCTAATTTTAAAGAGCACATAAATGGATTTCATAAACAGACTGGTTAGTAAACAGTTATGCTTTGATCAATACCATATTGAAAATGAAAATTTTTGATTTCTAGCGAGGGCTGTCAGTTGTGCAGAATGGGCCCTATTTATTCAAAACCACAAAGCGCTGGTGGGCTTTTGGGTATCTAAATCTGCATAAGGTACTGGGAGTTTTCTTTTTAGCAGGAATATTTTATGGCAGATGTGAAATACTGGTTTATGTCATAACTTTGCTCTTGTTCGAAATACTAATGACTCATACAGCTGTGTCTCTGAGGGAAGCCTACAAAGAGAATGCTTTACATACAGTAAATAAAAACGACTGTATTAATGTTATAAAATTCTAATGGGAGAGGCATGGAATGAGAAGTATCCAGCTGTGGTTTAGTGCTGGCTGCTGCAAATAAGTTTAGTGGGGGGAAAAAATATAAAATTAAGACTTCCTCCCACTTCATCATGAACTCCACAGGCAGACCCAGCTTTCACAAGGGACAGTATTTCTGTGCCTGATTGGAGGAGACTTCAGTGATGATACTTGAGACTCCTGCTCTGGTAGGTGGATGCAGGCCAGAAAATGGAGATAATTTCTGCTGAGAGGGAGGAGAAAGGAGTAGGAAGAAATTCATAAATCTGCCTCTGCCTAAATCTAAGACTGATTTCCCGTGGGGAATTTGAGATGACAGTGACAGATGTTGTAGTAGTACAAATTAACTTTGCAGAGTAAGGGCCAGGTGGTTATTCAGTGATTCTACAGGCACATGGGACTCCGTAGGTGTTACACTTTGCATACCCAGAGAGGGAAGCTCAGAGAATCTGTTGGAAAAATACAGGAATAATCAGAATATTAAAACTGACTTAAATCTGTCACACTTGGAATTATCATTGATAAGTGGAACATAGATTGGTAGGATCAATTGAAAATGTTCAAGTAGATTACGGTCTGAAGATATCAGAGAAGAAAGTTTTAGGAGCCCTGAAGAAAGTTAAAGTAATTGGGTTTCTCAGGATATTGAAACTTGAACTAGTTTGCTGAGCCTTTAAATGTGTATTTTTAACTCTTACTTCATCCTTGCTTGTCCAAATGCCTATCAGGTTTAACTGTAGATGATTCAAAGAATTATTTTGAAACCTGAAGTTTCTTGGTCTCTGCTATTTTTTTTTTTTTAATTTGCAGCTCAGTAGTAATTTCCCAGTTGTTTTTACTGATAGAATCACACTCAGACTTGCGTTGAAAATTAATTCACTCAGGAAAAGATTGTTTATAAAATTATATGTTATATGGAACAGCCTCATCTGTGCCAGAAGCACTTTATTGTTTGAATTTAACTTTATCTACTGAGTGATATCTTACTTCCTAATCTGTTAAATGCTGTATACATTTACAAAAAGTTAAAAATCTGTCTTTTCAGTCCTTGTTCTAAAGCTGGCTGAAGTGGATTGAGGCTTTGACTTACTGTAGTGCCTGAGCTTTGAGAAAGGCAGATATCTGGTTCTGTTTTGCAGTATTGTTCATATTAGCTTCGAACAGCTGAAGACTGAATTGTTAGTTTATTGTTGGTGAGCTGGAAATGTACATGTTAATCCACATTAGCCTTTTTAAAGAAAAACTTCTGGAGTTGGTCAAGTTATCTTTTTTTTTTAAAGATGCAGACAGAATGCTTCTCCACTTCTGCATTGCATGAAGTAATTAAACTACAATTAGGATTATATTTTCAATATCCCTACTGTGCTGATGTTGAAGAGCCACCATCTGAACTGCAGAGTTGCCTGGATGCAGATCCGGGTGCGGCACTTTGTAAGGCTGGCCCTTGTAGTGGAGGTTTGGAGTGTTTTAAGTTCACCAGTACAAGTTTCAATGTGCAGGTGTAGGGTAAGGATTCCTCCTTTTAAGAGTTTTTTACAGATTGTTCTTGTAATTATTTAAAACAATTAGTTCAGGATTTATACTGTCTTTATGGTGGTAGGACTTTCTAGGTACTAGAGTTAAACCTTTCTTTAATTTATTTTGGCAGGGATGATGTAGCAGCTTTGTTGCATTTATCAGTTGCTTTTCTGTAGCCATTGCTGGTGACTTTTGGAGATTTTAGAGATTTTTTTTTTGTTAAGTCTGTGCTTCTGGGGGAGAGAACCCTTGAAATCTGGAAACCTGGATATCAGTTTCCAGAACCTGTAAAGTGTTTGGTGAAGGGAGGCTTGGGGGTGAGGGGGAATAGGGAGGTATCAGTACCTTCTATCTGTTGTCTGGGTACTCAGGGAAAACCCATCATTTTTAGTGGATGTATTTTGTGTCTGTTTAAATCACCCTCTACTTCTGGGGAATAAAATAGAATGAATGAATTTTGAATTTCAGATTACATATTTTTCAGATCGTCCTACTGTTGACTTTTGCCTTGTGGTCTGTGAGTGTGCCCTTTCATTGACCAGCTTGTGCTCTCAACCTTAATTTACAAATCAAGCCCCTGCTCCTTTTCCAACTGTTCTGTGCCCTGACTGACACACCACATTTGACCTACAGATGGTCCTGTCTGCTGCAAATGTCAGCTCTCCCCAGCTCGCTCCTCGGCACTGATTTGAGAAAGCACAACTCCCCATGCTGTGCGTGCTTTCAGAAACCTTAGATGACATGTTCTCAAGGTCATTGAAACACAGGGAAAAGAAATTGTCTGTGGCATTGAAAAGTATGAAAAATAATGGAACATGAAGATGCTGCCTTTCTCTCATTCTTCCTCACGCAGTTTTGACTCACCCTACTGCTGCAATAGATTCTAAGGACTTTATCCATCTCTGTACAGTTTTCTTATGAGAGAATAAGCCTAGAAAGGTACTGATAGGGATGCTTTGCTTGATAGGGGGATGGGACAGTAACTTCTTAAAGTTTCCTTGATGGCAAGTAAAATTAGATTAAGAAACAGAGCACCAGTGATTTCTTCGAATGTACTTTTCATCTCATGGGTACTCGAATTTCATGAATATGTAAAATGTAATGCTGCAAAAAGAGGGCAGCTAAAAATAAGCTTGGTCAGGAGTAAAGGTTAAAATAAATTTAACAGTACATTGTATATGTAAGAAATAATTTTCTGCAGTGCTGTGGGTTTATCTGTATCCCGCTTAAAAAACTAATCTCTTAAGGTTTGAAGAATGCAGAACATCTTGTACTGCTGACTAGGAGATTTTTATGACTTCATTAAGGGCAGTGCTCAATTGTGTCCACAGTGCATCATTTGAAGCAATTATTGCAAATGATACTTGGGAGTCTAAAATAGTGCACGGGATATGCTTGTAATTGTACTTCAGCTGGAACTGTGGATCTGCAGAGAGGTTGCAGCCCATCCTTCCCACTTCCCTCCTGTGCAAGTGTAGAACAGGGAATATGTAAAAGCACAAGAGACCAGGTGGCAGTGGAGTACTGCTTGAAATATTTCGTGGCCACTGGTGGCTCTGTCTTTTATCAAACATCTTTCACAGTACCTGTGAATTGCTATAAGAGGAAATTCAGATGCTGCTGTGCAGTCTCTCCATGCAGTATTTGTGGCTTGAAAAGTGAGGAACAGCACGTGTCTGAAATAAAGCTGGAGCCAGTTTCCAGCCCAACACAGGTATTTGTATGGGTGTTTAAATAGCCCCAGGATTTCCCAAGTTCAGTAGAAGATACAATCTCTTTGTTGAACATGAAACAGTTTTTAAACACTCCTTTGACCTTTCTAGGTTTTTGTATGAGTGTGGGATGAGATCTGCAGGAGAATGACTTTATCTGAAGGTATCTTAAGCCAGCATTGAGCATCTTTGAAATACTGTATTCACTCATGCTGCAGACTAAACTCTCTTTTTCAATCAAGACATGAATAGGTCTTTTTGGGGTTTTTTTTGAATTGGCTACTGCAGTGGAAGCTCACACAAATAAAATTATAGCTTTATTGTGTTTAAAAGGTCTAAAAGAGAGCCAAAGAAAGCTGTGCTCTGATTGTCTTCATTCCAGCCCCCCTACTCTCAAAAGTGAGACTGAGTTTTTAACAAGGAGCTTGCTGTGTACAGGTATAGAGAAATATTGAACCTAGAAAGGCTTCTATCAGATAGATCTGTAACAGAAGACTTCACATCAGTGTAACTTAGTTTTCAGCAAAATGTTAGTAGGAATATATACCCTAAAGCTGCACAGTGAAGTAAAGTAGTGCAAGTTAGTTTTTATGCATATTAGTCTTAAGTGTTAGTGGTGACTTTGAGCTTGAAATTGCCTGCTGAATTTTCCTGTCCATTTAAGAATAGTAACTTGTCTCTTACCCTTGTCAGGGTAAGGTTTGATTATCCCCCTACACTGTCAAAACATACCTCAGGAATTGATAGGAGGAGATAAACCATCACACAGCTTGGCTGCAGATGGTGGGTTAGGGACATGACATCCCTTTCCATCTCTTCTAGAGAGGGTGGCATCGGGGTGGGTGGGTGACTGTTACCCTGAGTTCTGCCTCCTGTATGGCACCTTTCTGGGATGGAATTGATACAGCTCCTGCTTTGATCAGTGCTTGGTTTACTTATTTGCATCATGGTGACACTTTCAGTGGTCTCCAGAGAGATAATCTACAAAGCCTGGACCCTTTCACTGGTCTGCAAAGAGAATAAGATCCACATGGTACCATGGTAGTTAAGTTCTTCTGCATATCCTCAGCACAAAAGCCCTTATGCAACTCTGTGATGAAACTTATCCAAATGTGATGTAAAATTTCAGTCTGGGGAAAGAAGTCCAAGTTTATCAGGTTTTTTTGTGTGTATCTGTCTCAGTGGTGTGCTCTGTACTGTTTATGTACATATATAGACACACAGGATTAACATGATCTGTCTGTCCATTCAGGTTGCTGCCTTGAAGTACATACCATCAGTTCTTCATGATGTTGAAATGGTTTTTGATGCCAAGTTACTGAGGTGAGTCAGTCTTGAACATTTCCTAGTTATCAGCAATGAATTCTTATAGATCAGTTTAGGGCCGCAAAGCTACACCAGCTCCTACTAAACAAGACAGTGGTTGGTCTCTGAATACATGTTTTGTCAGTATTTGTGATATATAAATAAGTGTAAGTCTTAAAAAATGGTAAATGTTTAGAAATACATGATCTTTTTCTCTCTGTCCTTATTAACACATGAAGAATTCATCTGTATGGTATTTACGACACTTTTCCTTTGCATGCAGCCAACTACTGTATGAATTTTACACTTGCATTCCACCAGTGAAACTACAGAAGCAGAAAGTGCAGTCCATGAAGGAAATCGTACACAGCAACCTTTTTAAAAAACAAGGTAAATACAAAATGCCTCCAAGGCTTCGAATAAATGTGTGAAAATTTTCAGTGCCTTATGTGTTGTGCAATTCACGTTTGAAACTGAGTGAAACAAACACTGAAAGAGCATGAATGCCAGAAGTCTGAGCTCTGCAGGGGATTTGTCTCTTTCCACAGGATGGCAAGAGCTGTGCAAAGTGTGATTGCTGGCCTAGAGCAAGGAGCAGGTGGGGCTCAGAGGAGCAATTTTGTGTGGTTTTCTTATGATACAGTGCTTAGGTGGATGAGCTATATATCCTTTCAACCCATTTTAAGGTCTATAATGGAATAGGAACATGAAGTGAAGCCTTGTGAACACAGATGTTATATAAGACCTCTGCCTAGGAAGAGGACAAAAAAAATCTGATTGTGCTGTGGTGTGCTCAGCTGCAATGCAGCATTTCCACTTACAGGAATTACAGTGTTTCCCAACCTCGATCAGAATTTAGTGTCTTTCTCAACTCTCAGGTGTGTTAATGATACTGAAATGTCTTAATCAGCATTGTGCTCAGCTTTCCTTCATATCATCCCAAAAATTGAATTTTTGCTGGAGGAATCCTATCAGAGAAGCCAAGTTTTACATGATTGGCTTCATCTCAGTGTCAAGTGTTCCGACTCCTCTCTTACGGACCGGGTGGTTGCTTCTCTCTCACTGCCTTTTTGCTGTGTAGATAACCTTCAGAGCTTGAAAGGCACACAGACTACTCAGATGAGTTCCAGTTTCTGACAACTTAGAGATAATGATTCCAGGAACTTGACAGTACAACAGTGGGTTGCAAATAGTGCTGTGTGTGAGTAGATTGAGAGAGGATTGCTTTGCTCACCTCATTGTGTGTTACCAGGAGAGTGATGCAGTTCTAACTAGCCATGACAGATAAAAATTGCACTCTACTTTGAGACCTGTGTTGCATTCCACTGAGACTGAAATGTATATTGTAAGCTTTAACAATAACTAGCTGTGTCTGTTCTGTTTTAAGATCATTGTAGGTTTCCTGGGAAAAAAAAGTCAAGAAAATATGTAGTTGGTT
This sequence comes from Aleadryas rufinucha, assembly GCA_013397815.1. NCBI lineage: Eukaryota > Metazoa > Chordata > Aves > Passeriformes > Aleadryas > Aleadryas rufinucha. Next base: position 103,649 of record VZTH01006982.1, on the reverse strand, counting down.
TTGTTGTTTAGATTAAATTAAGTAATATTTTCACCTATCTTTGTTAATCGTTTCATGGTCAACAGCTGTGATATTTTTTAAACTATGTGTAAATTCATATTTGCTTTGTATTGGTGAAACCCAAGTAGCTGCAGCTTAGGTATCTCCAGACACTGATCCAAACTATTAAGAGCAGTTCCTAATTAATTTTCAAACAGTTTTAGTCCTGCATTCACGGTTTTCTCTGGTAGTTGACTGTATTTCTGTTTAACAAGCAGACTCTGATACATCATTGCAGTATGAGCTGCTTTTATTACTGCTGCTTCTAAGATCAGAAGTGCCAGACACAGTTTTATCTGTGGTGCTTGTGGTGAGCAGCGTTTAGACCAGAAGGAGAAATATTCTCTCACAAGACTGAAAGACTCTTGGGTTAAAATGAGGCACTGTCTTGAACTCTTGATCTCACTAGAATTCAGTCAGCTACCCTGTGTTTAATACTGAGGAATTAAGTGTAAGCTATAAACTTTTTTTTTGGTTCAGTGTTTTTTCTTTAAAGAAGCTTGTCTCACTGAAGCATGGTTGTTATAGGTTCATAGATCAGGTGTGGTGTCAGGACAGCAGATCCCAGGCTTGTATAATAAGGAATAAAGCCCTAATAAAGATTCAGGAGGAAAACAGTTGAGCATACAATAACTGTGTGCTTCACAGTTCTATTCACTAGTGTACATCCTACAGCTCCTTTCTTCCTTCCCTCTGCATGTTCCAGAAGAGAAAAGAGTGGGCTTTGGATTCCCAAGAAGCTTTCATTATAGTCTTAGTGTGGTGCTTGTTCCACTTGTTTAACAGGCCTTTCCTTTAGCTGAGGTCTGTTAATGCAAAATACTCTGTAAAGCTTTTACTGCTTGCAGATAAATAATAATAATAGATTGCTGGTTGCTTGTAAATGCAGCTTGTCTGATGTCTTGAAATATATAGCTGGTATATCATGGGGAATGTCTACCTCAGAATGTGTTGTGAATTCTAAAAAGAGGACATGGGTTCTGTTTCTGAATTTTTTAGGTGGTAATGAATGAGAAATTTTGCTAGGAGGATTTCTAATTCTGGGGACCTTTTACAAAATCAATAAATGGTGGGTTTTGCATAGTGCTGACCAGATAATTAATACATTTTAATTTTTCCCAGACAGGTAAGTAGTGGGTTCATTTAGTCTTAAATTTGTAGATGAAGAAAATGTATTGCCCAAAACCTCTCCTCTATTTTTTGCTAACATCAGACACTTGACAGCAAAACCAAGCAGCTGAGAGCATGAAGGCAGCACATCATACTTGATTCATTTGCCAGCTCTGCTGTTTCACCTATACCCTGTATATCTGGGTATTGTGATCCAAACTTGCACTAGTAATTGACAGTTAAAGTATATCCATTACATAATATGTAAGAATTAACTGCTTGTTTATGTGCTGATAACATGTGCAAGATCTACCTTAAAATGTTTTTCCTGTGATACTTAATATAGTAATACCTGGTGTATAATTATATAGTAATACTTGGTATATTATTGTATAATAATACTTAGGTGTGTTCTTTTTAGAGGAGCCTAGGGAAATGGATTGATCTTTTAAACATGTATTACTTTACAACAAGAGAAGTCCTCTGAAGAAGCACTTGCCCAAAACAGAGAATTCAAGTTGCTGTCATTCAAAAATAAAACTGAAATATATCCTGTTTATTTTAGCTTTACCATGGCATATTGTTTTAGCAACATCATGACTTATGTCATAATGGTACTAACCACAGGATATTTTCACTAACTAGAAAACATTCATTTAAACATTTTGTATGTCAGTAGTTTGATGGAGTGACAGAATAAAACAGCTCTTTGTTGGTAACGAAGGATTTAGAATTACCATTATTGTAGAATTTAAAATATCTGAAACTGACTTTGCTTTTTTATTTTGTTTTCTCTTATTGGAGTGGCAAGTGTACCTTTACACCATCCTTGGTGCAACCTGGTCAGGGCCAAACAGACTCTTGCAAATATATTTTCTATTTCCTGAGACCATTCCATGAAGTTGTCCTTCCTCTAACACAGAATGGCCAGCTAACAATGCCACTATTGCCTCAGTGGTGTTACCCAAGTATCTTTTAGGGCATTTAATATTTGAGTTTCTCTTTGGTAATGATCTTTATACCTTTCCTTTCACCCAACTTCTCCTACATTAGTAATGGCAGTAAATCATCCTTGTGATAATTATGGGGTGGTTTTTATCTAAATGATATTTTTTGATTATTTGCATTTATGTTTTGTTTTCAGCCTTAACGTTGTAATTACCATAGGGGGAGAAGTCCACATCATGTTTAAGTGCAGGCACTGAAGAATGTGAAAAGACCAATACACAATTAAGTATCTATAATTTAGAGTGGTATGACAATATTTCTGTATCACGCAGTTGTAATACTGTGCGTGGTAAATAGCAAANTCCTGTGATACTTAATATAGTAATACCTGGTGTATAATTATATAGTAATACTTGGTATATTATTGTATAATAATACTTAGGTGTGTTCTTTTTAGAGGAGCCTAGGGAAACGGATTGATCTTTTAAACATGTATTACTTTACAGCAAGAGAAGTCCTCTGAAGAAGCACTTGCCCAAAATAGAGAAATCAAGTTGCTGTAATTCTAAAATAAAACTAAAATATATCTTGTTTATTTTAGCTTTACCATGGCATATTGTTTTAGCAACATCATGACTTATGTCATAATGGTACTAACCACAGGATATTTTCACTAACTAGAAAACATTCATTTAAACATTTTGTATGTCAGTAGTTTGATGGAGAGACAGAATAAAACAGCTCTTTGTTGGTAACGAAGGATTTAGAATTACCATTATTGTAGAATTTAAAATATCTGAAACTGACTTTGCTTTTTTATTTTGTTTTCTCTTATTGGAGTGGCAAGTGTACCTTTACATCATCCTTGGTGCAACCTGGTCAGGGCCAAACAGACTCTTGCAAATATATTTTCTATTTCCTGAGACCATTCCATGAAGTTGTCCTTCCTCTAACACAGAATGGCCAGCTAACAATGCCACTATTGCCTCAGTGGTGTTACCCAAATATCTTTTAGGGAATTCAACATTGGAGTTTCTCTGTTTGGTAATGATCTTTATACCTTTCCTTTCACCCAACTTCTCCTACATTAGTAATGGCAGTAAATCATCCTTGTGATAATTATGGGGTGGTTTTTATCTAAATGATATTTTTTGATTATTTGCATTTATGTTTTGTTTTCAGCCTTAACGTTGTAATTACCATAGGGGGAGAAGTCCACATCATGTTTAAGTGCAGGCACTGAAGAATGTGAAAAGACCAATACACAATTAAGTATCTATAATATTAGAGTGGTATGAAAATATTTCTGTGCCGTGCTGTTGTAATATTGTGCGTGGTAAATAGCAAACAAATCTCTTTTCATTTACAGTGCCATGGCTTAAAACAGAAAATTCTAAAGATGCTTTTTTTGCTCCACATCAAATACAATTGATTTTAAAATTAATTGGGTAGGGAACCAAGTGTGTGTAGGGTGTAGACGCCGCCTGATTCATTACTGCACTCAATGAGCTGGAAGGTCATATACAAGAAGGAAAGCACATGTAGGCTATCTCAGAATAGGAGGCAGCATGATAATTAAAGTGAGATTGCCAACAGTATCATTAACTAAAGTTCACATTTATCTAGAACAGGTAGCATTTTTTCTGCCATGAATACGGAATATATTTAACTACACTGCTAATTACAGCAAAGTCTATTAATTTGAGTATGTTTCAGATTATCCATTATTCCTCCAGACTTTATTCTCTTTCCAGGTAGTTCATTGCAGTTCTAGTTCAATTAATTTACATTCATTCCCAGAGGTATTGTCTTTATAATTCAATTGGATTGCATATACTGGCATTTCTATTCTTTGACCCTTTGATATTCACATCATTTTCTAAAGAAGCAGACTTATGAAAACATGGGAAGGTCTTTTCAAAAAAAATAATAAAAAAAGCCCTTGAAATTTGTCTTTATTTAATAAGCTACATATGAACCAGAAGCTGGAAACCTTGAGGATAAACTGAATTTATTGGTATGTATTCCCAGGCATTCAAAAGTTTCCACTGTAGACTCGTGGAGTGCTTTCATCAGAGAGGAAACGTGGTCCCGTGCACCTCTGCTGTAATTGATCTTCAAAGGCCTTGCAGCACTAAAGCACTTTTAGAAGCCTTTAAATTACATTGCCAGTTTTTTTGTAGAGGCATTGATTTCTTGTTCCCACTCTGTAACTATAACACAGCTTGGAGAGGTTATGGTGGTGCAGGTATTTGAGTGTAGGATGATGGATACTTTCTACTGCTTGTGCACTTTCACTGTAGCATTTCAGAATGTTTTAACAGGATGTGTGAGCAGACTCTTATGCAGTTTTGTCTTTAGAAAATATTAAGTCCTTTTTGGTTGGAGGACAAAAAATCTGCTTAATTTTTGACACTTTGATATTTTATTATTTTAAAATATCAGAGTGAAAGAAATGGTTGCCTTGTCTCATATAAGCACCTCTAATGGGATTTTAGAGTCTCTTTTATGATGTAAGAAACTGTCTCCTGTCATATCTTTCACTCAGTATAGTAGGATGTAATGGATTATTCTTTCCCTCTTGTGAAAAGTTTCGTTAGAATTATTTAATTTCTACGTGCAACTACTTTTCAGGAGTTACTGTTTCATTTCTTTATTTTTAGGAAACTTACTGCCAAAATTCCCCCACCATCTCTCTGTTTTTGAGAAAGTAACAAATTAAGATATAGCTGTTTATAAATCACATGGAGTTTTTATTGTAGTTAGTGCTGCTGAGTTTATGGTATTTGGAGCTAGATGTTTATTTTAAGCTGGCCCTGGATTATTTACTGACATTATGCTGACATTTGTGAATGAGCAGCCTTGGGAGAACTGGTTTTTATTGGTGTGAAATGAACATAAAACACTTCAGCACATAAAATGTGTATGTTTCGATAGTGGTGCTTTGGACCTTGTATTCCCTCGTGGTCCCGTCCTGGTGAGGGGTTTGTGCTGTAGGACAAAGTAGCAGGACTCAGAGATGTGCCCCAAAGAACAGGAGCTCTAAGTAGGGCACACAGATGGTCACTGGCAGGGTGGGAACGGAGTTTCGGTGTCTTGGCTGGAAATGCAGGCCCTGTGCTCGCTGTGGCTGCAGACACGGCTGCTGCATGTTCAGCATATGCAAACCACTTGCTGATTTTGGAAGAACAGCGGTAAGAGACATATGTTAGCACCAGGGGTTAATTTGCCAGATGCCAGAAGAAATGCTGAGACTGTAGCAATGAGTTTTTTTCCTCACTGAAGAGCTCTTTCTATTCTGTTACTGTTTAAGCAAGAGAAGTACTTGCACACACCCATAATTACACTGATTTCCTAACACTCGTGTGCATTACTGAGTTTTACCTGTGAAATACTTTGTTTCATTTCAGGAATTGAATATATTGGCACTTTGTGTTGATACAGTGTATTGTTTTACCTTCAGGATTAAGAAAAAGGTTTTAAAAAACAAAGTAGAAGGAGGAGTAATTTCTGATTAAGCACCTTTCAGTTTAATTATTGTGGTCAGGATTGAGTTGCAGACATCGATTTTTACTATTATAATCTTACAATCTGGTTCCTACTGACGCGAGTTCCTAAGCGGAAGTTTTTGGGGTTTGGTGGGGGTTTTCTGTGTTTTTTTTTCCTCTTCCCTGTGTTCAACACGACTTCTCAACATTTTAAAATACTTGAACTTGGAGATTGTTAATGCATTTGACTCTGCTGACTTTAGCTACTGGGAAAAGTTTGAAATTAGTCACTGTTCTTAAATTCCTTGGAAAAGGTTCTGTATTGAAACCCAGTCTTGCCTTTAGACACAGTCACAAATTTTGTATTTAGTTCTCTTTATTTATTGGGGGTTTTTTTCAGGGGTACATTACCTCTAAGACATCCCTTTAAGTCCTGTATGCATTTTTTGCCAGTACTATTCCTGCAAAGCTTTGATACAGATGAGTATGGCTTAAGTGTGTCTGTAGGTATTTATCTGCATACATTTGTGATGAACATAGCTAGATTAAAGCCATTACTTGTGTTTATGGAGGAGTTGGAGACATGCTTGATGTTGCTACTGATAACTTTTTGTTAGACTTGACCCATCATGGCATTTTTTAGTTCTATTTTAAAAAAATATGGTTATATGGAGGGAAATCAAGTTAGGTGAACTAGTTTTAACAATGAACTTCTACACGTATATGTAAAATGTGGTTTACAATTACTTCAAATAGAAAAGAGAGACCAAAACCAAATTAAAGCAGTTGATGATGACACATATTGGGTGTCAGCTAAATGAAAGGAGGAAATATGTGAGTTGGAATTCATTAAAATTTACAGAATCATAGGATGGCCTGGGATGGGAGGGACCTTAAAGAGCTCAATCTGCCAGAGAGGATGTGCTGACAAGGCTGTGTGGCAGACTGCAATGACTGCAAGCTGGAAAAGGCACCAAATGCTGAAAATGCTGTTTTGGCTACAGCAGGGTGGTGTTGGAAGTCCTGGCTGTCCTGGAATGCCTGGCATTGCTTAGCCCCTCTGAAGTGGAGACACTTGAACATACACCTGGAAGTTGAGGTGGAGACTCGTGTAGCCACTCCTGGTGTCAGTGGTGTGCTGGGACTGCTGATGCTGTACCTGTTCTGTACCTGCCTCACCTGCTGGCACCGAACTGTCAGCACGTGTTGTGTGCTGGCCCCACAAGGTCCCTGTGTTTCTCCTTCCTTCATGTTCCTATTAGAGTGCAGGAGGCAAAGAGAATTTGCATCTTGCAGTGCTGTCAGAATCTGTAGGTGACCTGTGGTAGCTTCCCTTTCTCTGGCTCTTATCTAAGCTGTGAAATTTTAATTTAGATTTAACAATGAATGAAAAATATATGATTTTAAAATCATTACTTTGGGGCTTCCCAGTAAAGCAAAGAGTTCAATTGCAAATAACAAAGAAGAAAGACTTTCAACAGGAAGATTGCTGCAGTTGTGAACAGATGTCCTTTGTGAAGAAGCACAATGCTTTAATTGAGCACTGGCTGCCATCAGAAGTCTCACCTCGTTGAAAGAATGTTGTTCACTGGCTTTATTTTTAAGGCTTTGTTCTAAATCTGTAGTCAGATGACACCTATGTCCTTATTAAATTGGCATGCCAGTTTTTAAGTGGGCATGAAGCCATCCTAACAGATGGATATGACTACAGGCATGCCAGGGAATCAAGAGTAGTGTTTCCTAAGGGAGACAAAAGTGGTGTTAAATCTTTATTACCATTTTGGCTGCACATAGGAGGCAGTCAGGAATGAAACCCGTCTGTGATTTTTGCTGAAGGAGACCCAAATGTCTTTTTTAATGACATGATTGCATTAATGACTTAAGAGTTTGAATTTCATTTACCTGGTGCATAAGAAATCATTGGGTATCTTCCAAAGGGAATAAGGTGAATAGAAGGGTTAAAAAACCCAACCAAACCCAAAATAGAAAACATGTAGCTGATAATGGATCAGAATGATAATGATCATTCTTGGATGACAATGAATCTACCTGTCCTTATTCAGGAAGGTGCTGCCAGGGAACCTTTCCAAGAATGATGTTGGAATTTGGGATTGATGAATATGTATAATATTAAATCTTTTCACAGACCTTGATGAAGAAAATGCAAGATGCTCAGATTGCATGTTGATGTTTTATGTGTTCAAATAAAGTTGGGGAACCTAGAAAAAAATCAGAACAGCTGGGCTTTTTCATGCTTTTGAACATAAAGGAAGAATAGATGGTGTTGGCAATGTTCTGACATTATTTATCCAGCAGAAAAGAAAGCAGCTAGTACTTAAATAGGCATCTGCCCCCTCCATGTCTCTCCCTTGTCTGTCTTGAGCTTTCTTGGGGAATGGGAGGAGGTGTGAGAATGTGAATTGCTTAATCACAGACTGAGATTTGTTTAGGTTGGAAAAGACCCTTAAGATTGTGTCCAACTGTAAACCTAACTCTGCCAAGTCTGCCACTAAACCATGTCCCCACATCCACACATCTTTTAAATCTTCCCAGGGATGGTGACTCCATCACTGCCCTGGGCAGCCTGGCCTCTCCCACCTGGGCTCAGGTTCAGCCACTGCCAGCCAGGACCCCCAGGTCCCTTCCTGCCTGGAGCACAGGACCTGGCACTTCACCTTAATGAAGCTCACCCAGCTGGCCTGGGCACATCCATCCAGCCTGGCCAGGTCCCTCTGCACAGCCTTCCTGTCCTCTGCCAGGTGGGCACTCCTGCCCAATTTAGTGTCATCTGCAGCCTTGCTGAGGGTGCATCCAGTGATGAGTCTAAATCATCAACATAAAGTTTTACTTTGGCTATTTTTCTCAATTACAGTCTTCCACAATTTTCTTTATTCTCTTCTCCTTTTCCCAGGCCACTGAGTTGCTCATGTGTAAATAAGAACTTGGTTCATTTTCCTTACATAACTTCTGCAATGATACCTTAGTATTATAATCTGCAATTTATATACTGGTTCAATAAACTTTTCATTGTCCCAAGATAGTAAAATTTCATATTTTGTGTAATATTCTAGTGAAACAGTTTTAGCTGGGTTTTCAAAGAGACAAAGACACAACTACAGGTTTATGTTTACTTTAGTCCTCTGAAGATTCAGGCTCAGATCAGGCTTTCCTTGCTATGAATACTGGTCTTCTACAGTTGCTTTGATTGTCTGTGTTTTTGAGAAGATCTTGGAATTATACCCTCTTATGAGATTACTTTAACTGGTAGGGGTCTTATAAAACCTAATTAGTTTTCTTTTTCTTCTATATGTTAATAATGTCTTAGAAGTGCATTATGAAATTAATCTCCTGTGTTAACTAACAAGCTGAGTTTATCTAGCAGCCAGTCAAAAATATAGACATAAAGCTTTAATATTAGCCAAACTAATTAACACAAAAAATTGAATTTTCTTACTAAAATCTATTGATTTTTTCACATTAGTATCAATTCCAAGTTTGATTTTTTTTTTAAGGAAATAATATAGTTAAGACTAGTTAAACAACCTTTGAATTTCCATGTAGCTTGTCACTTCAACATTGTTCACATCTGAAAATGCACTGTAAATAATTGATCAGCTGCATATGTGAAGTCCTTTTAAGAGATTCTCTATGTATCAAATATGGATCCAATTTTAATTTATATTGTAAAGTACAACTGGGAGTACTGAAGCTTGCAGAGTAATTAGCTCTAAAATCTGAAGGAAATCAATTGTACCTTCTGCCTCAGCTGTTGTCTCAGTAGAACAGGAAAATTTGGTCCATGCAAGAAGCCCTGCTTTCTCCATGTTTGAGGAGTATGGAATGGCTCTACATAAAAGACAAATGATGTCAGAGACTTAATTCTTTTACCAAAATACACATATGTGGCTTTTAATGAGTTATAGACAGCAGCAGGCATCTTGCATTCTGGTAGGAAGCTTTAAGCGACCTCTGAAGGCTGGTAGGGAGGAGTTTTAAATTCAATGAAGTTTGCATCTACTCCTCTTCTAAGGTGTCCAGTGCAACTTGTTAGTCAGGATCTCTTCTGTGCTTCCTGATTACTGATCAAATGGGTATCACTGGCATGTGAAGTCACATGTAGTTTGGTGGTCAATATACCCATAAAACCTACCTTGAATCCTAGGTTTTTATTTTCTATATGAGGACAAATTAAAAATGTACTTCACCTAAAAGACAGGGTTCCTCTTGATCAATGACTTTGCTCAATTTAGTCTCTCACTTTGCTTTTGCAATAAAGCTCATTAGGTATAGGTTTTTATTCTCCAGTTGCTCCCTGTACCTTCGAAAGCTACCCAAAAGGAATTTTTATATTTGCTAACTGTCAGACAGTTCAAAGGGACATCTTAATAGCTTAAAATTGAGCTGGATATTATTTTGAAGGAGTGAGAGCAGTAAGTATGTTTATCCTGGCAGATGTGAAACTGGAATGTGCAAAGAACCTTCCATCCTCTTTGTGAGAGGTGAAAAGTGGCTGAGATGTCACGTAATGTGATGTGACTTTGAACTTTGCTGTTATGAACAGCCTGTTAGCATAGCACCACTCCCTGCTGATGTTTTTTGAAGTGGAAGTGTTTTCAAGGCTCTATTTTTTAGAATAGTAGTTATGGGGAAAGAGTTGCCAGCTAAATTTCTTACATGCTGTTGATTTGGACTCTATTTCTACACATCACTGCAGATTAGTTAAAGGCTGGATGTGTTTGTCTAAATACATTCATCTTCATGTTGTATTAGTTGTAGCTGTTACTGTGTCTGATGCAGATTGTTGTTAGTTATGCATCCTTATACAGGGTGTAATTTATACAGAGCGGGTTCACAGCAGAGGACTTGTGGCACAAGGTGTTACCATGGGTAGAGCTCTGCTGTAACTGCAGACAGGCACAGAGAGGGGTGCAGGTGAGTTTTGCTGCCAAGGGTTTGCTTGGTGTATGAGATCCACAATGCTGTAGGAGAAATGGGGTTTAGCTTGTGCTGAGTCATTCCTTCAGCATATCTTGCACCCAGAGAATCTGGAAAGGAACACAGGGATGGAGCAGAGTAGAGACCAGAAAAGAGATATTTTACTGCATGTGTATTTCAATACAGGTTAAATATGTGTGAAACAGTTTTTATGCCTTACTACAGATGCTGTGCAAGTGCTAAGGATTAAAATGACAAGAAATGGGTTTCTCCTATCTATCTTTAGAGTAATGAGTTTGATATCATCTCTTCTGATACAGGACACCTCATTTTTTGAGTCCATGGATAAAAAACTGACAAGCCCCAAAAGTGTCATTATTTACATACACAAGAATATGTGTAACTTTGTTCCTAACTTTCTGACAGTCTCTGTTCCTTTTTCCAGTGATTCAGGATCTCCTGTCAATTTCTTGTTGTGTTGTGGTGCTTACTCATTATCCAGAGTTGGCTGCTCTGTTCAGTTTCTGAGGATTAGAAACTGGTCATTTGCAGGGCACCAAACTGCTGCCACACTACCATTGATTAGCAGTTTCGGCAATCAAGAATCATAGAATAGCTGAAGAATAGCTGGAAGGAATCTGGGAGTGTGTCCAGTCCAACCTCCAGCTCAGCATGAGCTCAGCTGTGAGGTCAGACCAGGTTTTTCCAGGATAGAGTCTGTGCAACGTGTTAGTTCTACTGCTTGGCTGTCTGTGTGNTCTCTTCTGTGCTTCCTGATTACTGATCAAATGGGTATCACTGGCATGTGAAGTCACATGTAGTTTGGTGGTCAATATACCCATAAAACCTACCTTGAATCCTAGGTTTTTATTTTCTATATGAGGACAAATTAAAAATGTACTTCACCTAAAAGACAGGGTTCCTCTTGATCAATGACTTTGCTCAATTTAGTCTCTCACTTTGCTTTTGCAATAAAGCTCATTAGGTATAGGTTTTTATTCTCCAGTTGCTCCCTGTACCTTCGAAAGCTACCCAAAAGGAATTTTTATATTTGCTAACTGTCAGACAGTTCAAAGGGACATCTTAATAGCTTAAAATTGAGCTGGATATTATTTTGAAGGAGTGAGAGCAGTAAGTATGTTTATCCTGGCAGATGTGAAACTGGAATGTGCAAAGAACCTTCCATCCTCTTTGTGAGAGGTGAAAAGTGGCTGAGATGTCACGTAATGTGATGTGACTTTGAACTTTGCTGTTATGAACAGCCTGTTAGCATAGCACCACTCCCTGCTGATGTTTTTTGAAGTGGAAGTGTTTTCAAGGCTCTATTTTTTAGAATAGTAGTTATGGGGAAAGAGTTGCCAGCTAAATTTCTTACATGCTGTTGATTTGGACTCTATTTCTACACGTCATTGCAGATTAGTTAAAGGCTGGATGAGTTTGTCTAAATACATTCATCTTCATGTTGTATTAGTTGTGGCTGTTACTGTGTCTGATGCAGATTGTTGTTAGTTATGCATCCTTATACAGGGTGTAATTTATACAGAGCGGGTTCACAGCAGAGGACTTGTGGCACAAGGTGTTACCATGGGTAGAGCTCTGCTGTAACTGCAGACAGGCACAGAGAGGGGTGCAGGTGAGTTTTGCTGCCAAGGGCTTGCTTGGTGTATGAGATCCACAATGCTGTAGGAGAAATGGGGTTTAGCTTGTGCTGAGTCATTCCTTCAGCATATATTGCACCCAGAGAATCTGGAAGGGAACACAGAGATGGAGCAGAGTGGAGACCAGAAAAGAGATATTTTACTGCATGTATATTGTCATACAGGTTAAATACATGTGAAATAGTTTTTATGCCTCCCTACAGATGCTGTGCAAGTGCTAGGGATTAAAATGACAAGAACTGGGTTTCTCCTATCTATCTTTAGAGTAATGAGTTTGATATCATCTCTTCTGGTGCAGGACACCTCAATGTTTGAGTCCATGGATAAAAAAAATGACAAGCCCCAAAAGTGTCATTATATACATATACAGCAATATATGTAACTTTGTTCCTAACTTTCTGACAGTCTCTGTTCCTTTTTCCAGTGATTCAGGATCTCCTGTCAATTTCTTGTTGTGTTGTGGTGCTTACTCATTATCCNTTAGCTTGTGCTGAGTCATTCCTTCAGCATATATTGCACCCAGAGAATCTGGAAGGGAACACAGAGATGGAGCAGAGTGGAGACCAGAAAAGAGATATTTTACTGCATGTATATTGTCATACAGGTTAAATACATGTGAAATAGTTTTTATGCCTCCCTACAGATGCTGTGCAAGTGCTAGGGATTAAAATGACAAGAACTGGGTTTCTCCTATCTATCTTTAGAGTAATGAGTTTGATATCATCTCTTCTGGTGCAGGACACCTCAATGTTTGAGTCCATGGATAAAAAAAATGACAAGCCCCAAAAGTGTCATTATATACATATACAGCAATATATGTAACTTTGTTCCTAACTTTCTGACAGTCTCTGTTCCTTTTTCCAGTGATTCAGGATCTCCTGTCAATTTCTTGTTGTGTTGTGGTGCTTACTCATTATCCAGAGTTGGCTGCTCTGTTCAGTTTCTGAGGATTAGAAACTGGTCATTTGCAGTGCCCCAAGCTGCTGCCACACTACCATTGGTTAGCAGTTTCGGCAATCAAGAATCATAGAATAGCTGAAGAATAGCTGGAAGGAATCTGGGAATGTGTCCAGTCCAACCTCCAGCTCAGCATGAGCTCAGCTGTGAGGTCAGACCAGGTTTTTCCAGGATAGAGTCTGTGCAACGTGTTAGTTCTACTGCTTGGCTGTCTGTGTGTCCAGCCTCAACTGCTTGCTTGGGTTGTGAGTCCATTTTTTAATTTCATCTGATCCATGTGTTAAATGTGTGCCATCTTTCAGTAAGACTGTTACAGTCCTTCTCATAAGCACCATGAAATGGAACTAGGTTAGCAACAAATGCTATATCCAAAATATAGCTTAAGTATTTTTGGAGTGGTCAGAATCTTGATGAATGAATTCTGAACTGATCATGCTAGGAACTGTTTCCTCCCTGAATAACCTTAGACTGTTGAAGGAGTTTCCACAGATAATACTGAAAAGAAGAACCTAAGTTTGTTTAGTAGCTTTTTCTAAACTAGTGAGTGAGTTAATAATCTCTTTTATAACTTGCACATCTGTTGAACATATAAAACCTGTATTAAAAAGGTCTTATCAAATTTCAGCAAGTTTTAAGGTATTGCATGTAACTTTTTTGTTGCTGATGATGTTTCTTTGGTTCAGTTTTTGGTTAAGCTAATAGCATTGCATTTGTTGCATTTACAATTAGTTAGAAGCGGTTTGTATGAGCGAATCAAGAGAATGTTTTCTGAAACTGAGATGTAATTCAGTAACTAGCAAACCTATCATATTTGCTATCTGCAGGGGGTGATGAGCTGCCTGCACCGACTTGTGGAGGGCAGGTGTTCTCTGGACACAAATCCACGCAGAGGTGCTTTAGGTGTTGGTGTCCCCTGCTGCTGAGCTTCACTCTGTGGTTTGTGAGCACAGCCCTTTGGTTCCTGCTTCAGGGGGGTGTCTGTGGCCTGCAGGAAGTGCAGGAAGCGTGTCTGTGCAGAATTGGGCACATAAAGAACCGTAGGCTGTGTGAAATTCATTTTTATGCTGCTGTTCAAACAGGTTTTTTGTTGATATGTGTTCTTTAACTGCTGTCTTACTGGTGAGCTTGGAATTTAGTTATTGGGTTAGATTTGTCTGGTAGCTTGGAATGAGTGTTATAGAAATAGTTACCAAGAGTAGAGATGCTTTCTGAGGCAAGAAATTATGCTGCTCTTCAGACATGATTAAAAGCTCTTGGCTTTATGTAGCTTGGAGCTGTTACTTCAAATAAGAATAATCTGCATGGATTGCTTCTGTTGCTTCATCTGCAAAATTCAGTTAGTTATAATCTACTTTCCATTCTTTTATTTTTCTTTCTTTCTTACCCTTCTGTCTTTCTGTACTAGCACCTTTATTTTGGGGGGATTCTGAGCCTCTGGCTTGTTTTAAATCACATTAGATACAGATTCACCATGTCTCATAATGCATTTGTTTATCAGGGAGTGCACTGTGTGTCCAGGTGCTCTAAATCACCCTTAAAAAATGATATTTTTTATTCCTAGATAAATAGGAAATATCATCCTGGATAGATATTTCTCTCAATAAAGTTAATTCAGATTTGTCTATCTTGTACTCCTGACATTTCCTATAAGCACCTCTCTCTTAAAAAGTCAATGTATGTGTGATATTGGAATGTAACTTCATGTTTGTGTCAGCTTCCTTAAATGTAAGTAAGGATGGATGTATGCACAGCTCTCACTGTCACAGGCTTGGTAGGCCTTTCATTAGAGTCTGTTCTTTGTCTGCGTTCTTTTATGTGCCTTTAGAAGATGTGTTTCAAAATGATGCACATAGAACAGTTCTGTTCTACTGTTTGAGTCTTATTTTCAGAAAAAGTTAATAAGTACAGTAATTTTCTTACCTTAAAATCCTGTCATTACTTAAACACAATTAATTTCCAGATATTTTGTATGTCAATGAGTAATTTGTCCCCAAGTGGTTGATGTAGACTAAACAGCCTTCAGAATTTACTAAAGCAATTTATTTTTGTCAGGAACTTTTGGTTTTGATATATGAAAATACTGTTGACTTACGAAAATACCACACAAGTATGGAATATTCCTGAGGCACAATTGGAAAACCAACAATTCCACATTGGGACCGTGGCTGTTAAAGCATATTGTGTTTCACTGTTTGGGGGAGGGTTTATTTGCACATAGTATTTGATTTATATTTGTTGGTAAGATAATTTGCTTTCTTTCAGAATGCAGGGACATTCTGCTTCCTGTGATTACAAAAGAGCTGAGGGAATTACTGGAACAGAAGGAGGATCAGCAGCTCCAGGTCCAAGAGAGGAAGTACTGTGTTGAATTACTTAATAGTATCCTGGAGGTTCTGAGCTGTCAAGACCCTGTAAGTATTGATGATGATGTAGAGAGCCCAAGTCTGTAGAAAGCTTGAGCTGATTAGGTAGTAAATTATTGATGATGATGAATCTCTTTCAAATATTTAATACAAGTCAGTGGCAAATTGAACTTTTCTCCTATTTTTTATAAACCTAAACTAAAGGGCAGTTGAGATATTAAAGATGAATCCTGACATCTGAGTAACCTGATGCAGTTGAAGATGTCTCTGCTCATTGCAGGGACATGACCTTTCAAGGTCCCTTCCAACCGTAATTTTTCAATTTTTCTATAATTATTTTAATTTTTCAGAATAAATTTCAAATTTCATCTTGCTGCTTTCATAAAAACCCCTGCAGTTTCTGGCACAAATGCTGTACAATGTGGTAAGGTGTGGTTTCTGCTTTCAGCAATATCTGGGTAAAACAGATTATTCTTTACTAGATTTCACTTGGAGACTGTAATTTCTTTCTCCTCTGAAATTCTGGAACACTGAAATTTTCATCTGGGTGGTTCTTTTTTTTTCTCATTTGAGAGAATATTGAATTGACTTTTTAGTCCCTCACTTTTTAATGAGCAGTAGGTTGTTCAATGAAGCTTCTCAATAATTTGAGGAAATTATTCTGAGAAAACCTAATTAATTACATTAGGAAAGCTGTAATTTCTCTGGTGAATACGTGCTGATTTTTCCTCAGCTAGAGTTTTCTGACACATGTTCAAACTTTGCAGACTTTGGATTAAGGCAAGTTGTCATTTTAGGAGTTTTTCACTGTGGCTCCTTGGATCATTTCCTAGTAAATGGAATCATTACAGCATATATCTTGATTTCATGAAAATCTTTGATACCACAGAGACTTTTCCGTTTGCACAGGGTGATCTTTCCATGTGCATTATGAGCTATTTGCCTCATTGATTTAAGCAGTTCAGGAGGGATCAATCCAAAGGGATACTAAAGAGATATTGGAACATTTGGATTTGAAATGTAATTCTTAAGAGAAATGGTGAAAGCATGATAGGGCAAAAATTGAAGTTATCATCTCATAAGGCTATAATGCAAAGTAACCAGTTTTTTTACTGTATCCTTTAAAAGGTGAAACACAACTGTAAAGCATGATGGAGTAATACTCTCTATGTGTGTACCTCATAAATGAAGTTTATTTTTGAATTTAACAGTTACTGTCCATAGCAGCAGTTGCTGACATGTCAAAGACTCATTAAGGCCTACTGAAAATATGGGTTTGTAGCTCATCTTTGTGTGAGTGAGAACATTATGCAGAACAGCAGAAGAAATGCTGAGAATTTAAAACACCTGCATTAAAAAAAAAATACATTGACATTATTTCTACATAAGTGACATTTCTTCAATAGTTTCATTCAAGGAAGGTAAACTTGTGAGGTGTTTGGGTCACAGTTACCTACAGATTGTGCTTGCAGTGAATACTGATGCATTTCTGATATAAGGACAAAAGCCCCTTGGGGTAGGTTTAAATGCAGGAGTGGTATCAGAACATGCTGAGCCCTTTGGAGGCATCATATTCCTGAGTCTAAGAAATATTGTAGAATAGCTGGGATATCAATAAAAGAACCAGATGTTTCTGATGCAAAAAGTCCATACCCTGGCCTGCCTCTGGCAGTCCAGCTGCTGGTCAGAGAAAATATGGATTTTAGAATATATTGAGCATATGTCCTTAACTGTAACGCTGGGCTTTGTAACCTCAACAGCGAATGTGTGGCCATCACTTGTTAATTTTTTCTTTCCTTGACCGAGAATCCATGGGTTATGACCTCATTTTTTAGCCAAACACTGATCCTGCTTCAGTACTAAAAATCTGCTATTGAGATGACTTATCTGAAGGAGGAAAAAGGAGCAAAGGAAGGGAACACAGCAGCATCCAAGGATCACACATTTGTCTTCAAGAGCCAGTACAGATTTCTCTGGAGTGTAATACGCATGTTTATTTTCCAGCTAAAGTGAGAAATCTTGTTTCAAGGCTGTATTTGCTTTGCAGCAGTAAATACTTTGTATCCTGTAGGCAAATGGAAAGGGTTCACACTTAGCCAGGTTATTGCTTAGGCAGTGTCCTTCAGAATGCCTTTATTCAGTGTGATCTAGATCCAGACAATTGGTTTGGTAATTAACATTATTTTGGCTGGGGTTACACTGGAGCCCTAAGATGAATGCAGCTTTCTATTGAACAATTCATTCCCTGTATCCCTGAGCCTCTTTCTAAGAAAATGGATGTTTGACCTGCTGGAGGAGAAAGCTTCAGCCTTTAGTAGCAGAATTGCTTTACAATATTAATAACACCAATGCCTTGTCCTATTTCTTCTGTTTTTTCCATCTCAGTAGAGAAACCTGGTTTCAAAACTTTTTGGGAACTTAACTTTGATATGTTTGCATTGCATTTATTCTGTGAAAGTCACCAGAAATAGAACCCACACAAAGGACAGGGAAGAAAAAACAGCAGTAGTTGTTTCGTGTGGTGAAAATTTATACTGTGAGGTGATCTTTGAAGTTGTTACAGAATTTTTGAAGAATGCATTTTCTTTGTCAAAGGAGAAGATATTTTGATATTACCAGCTCTGCTCTATTGTTTTGCCTCACATTGTTTAGCAAGTAGGAACACGGGAATCATCAGATCCTTGTGTTCAAATGCTGTTTTCTTCAGGTGCTGCCTCACCGCTGGGCTCTGCAGGTAGCTTGTGTGTTGTTAAAACTGTTTTGTGCAGTGTTTGTGTGGTTTTTTGTATGACTAGACAGTCACTGTTGGGCATCTCAGTGAGATGCTGAGGTTTGATTTTAAGTTTCCTCTCCAGCAAACAACTTTTGGACATAGATGGCATTGTTTAGACTTAATCATGTCTAAAATTAGCTTCGTAGCTTGAGACTGTGCTTCAAGCACCTGTGAAATACAGTTAAATCTCAGAACTGCAAGTCACTGATGAAGGTCATGGTGAAATCAGAGACTTTTTGTTTCTGTTTTAATTAAAACCACTTCCCTTTTCCCTCCTTACATCTTTTCACTCGATCTGACAGTGCTTCATGAGGTGACTTTATCTCTAATCTGACATATATGATATGCTTCAATATTTACTGAATCAGAACAAGTTTTTATTTATAGTGCCTACAAAATTAAATGTAATGGTGAATGCTTTCTCTTGGAATCTACAGTGGAATCTTGGCTAAGACAGTGCGAGAGAGATGAAGAAGAAGCTTTTCCTATTCTGTGCATTGTCAGTAATTGGCAGCAGTTGCATTTTAAGCTGTTTAGCAAACTAGCCTGGAAGCATTTTAGAATTGTAAAGAAATTTTTAAAGCATTTACCTAACTTATGGCAGATCTTAGGCTTTAGCAGAAGAGAACTTCAAAGGAAGTTAGTCAGGAATACTGCATGTTCTTTCAGTTCCCATTACCTTAAGGTCCTCTGTGGAGACTTTTCAGCCAAAACAATGCAGGATTTTGAACTATGGTTTAAAAAAAAAATTGTTATCCTTTTACATGTGCCTTTATTTGTATGTGTGTCAAAGAAGGAATGCAAGTTACAGAACTGGGTGCACCAGAGAGTGAGCACACAGGATCTGGTTGGTGTAGAGTTCATTTCCTGTGGCTGCCCACAGGGTGCCATGTTTTAGATTTGTGACCAAAGCAGTGTTGATAATGCAGCAATGAAATTTCAGTTATTGCTGAACGGTGCTTGCACAGTGCCAAGGCCTCCTGTGTTTCTCACTGAGCCCCACACCAGGCAGGAGAGTAGAGTTGGGAGAGAGTCTGGGAGGGCACATGGCAGGGACAGCAGAAATGAATCGAGAGAAGAGTGTTTCCAAGTGGGTGTCTCAAGTACAGGTTGTGTAACTTTGGAACTCCCAAGCAGCCATTCAGTGAGTCCCTGTGTGCCACTGCCCAAATAAACGAACACTCCTGCAGAATCTGAAGTGCAGGGTTCACTCTGAAACAACAGAATTGCTTTTTCTGTCCCAATCCTGTAGAAGTTTAAATAGCAGATGAAAGCCAAATCAAAGCTGAATCAAAGCTAAATCAAAGCTATCTGCTTTTACCCTGCACACATATGTTTGAAAGAGAGTGAAATTTTGTTTGATTTGGATTTTCTCTTAACTAATCTGTGTGCCAATATGTGCCATCCAGCCCAACAAGGAACCCGAAGGTGTTTGAGTTCAGTGAGAACACTCCTTCCTGCTGACCTGCCTACAGAGTGTGAACTCTGATTGTTCCATGCCTTGGTCACCTGGAAAATCTTTTCAATAGGGAAGACAAACATACCTTTTTGATCAGCCTTTGATCATACCTTTTTTAATTAATTCCATTAATTAAATGGAATAATACAATTAATGTTTTCCAAGTGAACATTTATATACGACACAAGTAGTTAATTTTGCTCCTAAAAAAATGTTATGCTTTATCAATGGACCGAAGCCAAGTGATGGTGGGTTTTCCCATGACATCCTTGTGAAGAGAAATATGATCTGAAAAAACACATGTTGCAGTGGGCTGTTAGACCATCTTCTGGAGCTAGAAGCTTTAAGATAAAATAAAAGCTGAAATCTTGTGTTTTGCAATGTGTGAAAACAATTTTTGTTAATTTAGCAATGTCAGTATTAAATGCCTAATAGTTTCTTACATTATCAAGAAGAAAGGGAGTCTCAGTTTCATAAAGAAGCCATTTTATTTCATGTGCTAACGTTTCTCTGAAAATTCAAAGGTCTAGCAGAAAATAACCTTTGTGTGCTTGAGCATATGTAACAGTCTTTCCAGGAGAGGTTTGTTATGTGCTACTTGTGAATTAAGATTAGAGCTCATCTTTAATGATAGAGTCAGGGCTAAATGTTAAAACTCATTATGCAATGTTCTGAACTGTTACTAATTATGGTATAGCACATACTGAAATGTGGAAGTGAAGTTACATTATATGAGCCCTCATTTTTGAATTTGAAAAAAAGGGAAACGAATGAACAGATTACATCCCTGTGCTAAGTGCTACTACATAGTTTATCAGTTTGGGCTGTTGATATTTTTTTTAATTATAGTGGTAAACAACATTATAAAACTGACAATAACAAATGTGTCTTCTGTGCAGCTGCTCTCAAGTATAGTTGTGTTATAAACAAAGGACTGTACCAGAGAAAGTGAAATTTTAAAGAAGGAAACACCAAACACACTCAAATTATTCTGTGAATACATTGCTCATTTATAGAATGTAACAACTTCTGAAAAGCTGTGACAGGAGAGGAGATCACTTAAGCTTGTGTGTGTGGTAGGCAAAGGATACAAGAGGACTAAGTAGCAATAGTAAATAAATTGCTAGATGTGAGGAAGGTTCCTGTTATGAGGTGTGTGGCCTGATCCAGAGCAATCAGAATAGGAGAAAGAAAAAGGAGAAAACATTGGCTGACTCAGAGGAAAAACAGAACCTGAAGCAGTTTCTCCTGGAGTGGTATTGGGGCTCAGCTACCTAAAACATTATTAAGAACTTGCCGTGGTTCTGTGATTGTGGTGCTCTTTCCATACTACATCTGACATTAAATAAGGCTCTTGTTGTAAGCTAAATATCCTTTTCTGCTAGAAATTTGTTTAGACTCTTTCTTCCTTGTTTTTTGCTGGTTTCCCAAGTTGTCTAGTGATCAGAGTAAGGTCAGTGAAAGTGCTGAACATAAGGTTGTTCCCATTTGCTCAGGGTTTTAAAACAAATAATTAAATGTCCTTCTTCAGGCAGCGAGAGCAGTAATAGGGCCAACCATCCCCAGTTTGTGCCCTCCCAGAGCTGCTCAGTTAAATGAAGACAACTTTCTCCTTTAATAACTCAATATTTGTGACTGCCAGCTGAGAGTATCACTGAGCTCCACCTTGCCCTGAGAGCACTGGCAGATGTGGGGAGCTGGGAGACAATTTGCCTCAATTAACTGTACTGGGGTAAACTTATAGACTACTGAGTTAGGGGGAGAACAGGAATCCCTTGAGTGAGAGATGGGAAGTGACTGTTTGAAACAAAAATCAGTTGTGGAGGAGATTGGGCTGAAATTGGACTGAATTGGACACGAGCATTCCACTGAAATTGCTGGAACTAAGGAGCAGCGTGAGCAAAAAGATTAGTGTTTCTCTTTCAATAGGCTGTTATATTGTACAGCTTGAACTGTCAAAATGGAAATNATGGGAAGTGACTGTTTGAAACAAAAATCAGTTGTGGAGGAGATTGGGCTGAAATTGGACTGAATTGGACACGAGCATTCCACTGAAATTGCTGGAACTAAGGAGCAGCGTGAGCAAAAAGAATTAGTGTTTCTCTTTCAATAGGCTGTTATATTGTACAGCTTGAACTGTCAACATGGAAATAATTGGTTTCTTCTTACTTTTAAAAGAGATATGATTTTAATATCAAAACTCTGGTTTCTTCATTTGCAGGCTTCAACTTATCACCATATTCAAGAAATAATGGTGCAGTTACTACGCACAGTGAACAGAACTGTTATTACAATGGGACGAGATCCATTAATTGTGAGTAATATTTTAATGCATTTTCAGTGCTTTGAAACTCATTTTATAGTTATCCTGGAAAAAATGCAAATATAGGATTTTTTTAGTCCTTGTGAACTATTTTTTTTTTAATTTAAAATAAAAAGTCTCAAACTTTACTCTTTTTTCATTCATCTGTGACACTGTAGTCACAGACTTTTGAAGTGTAGTTGTGAGATTCAAACATTCTTTAAGAGAACAAATGATAACTGTAAAGTTAATTGATATTTGCAAAAAGGAAGGAAGTTTTACAAACCTGCATAAAGGACATGGTTTAAGATGTTGAAAAGAGTATTTCTACTGATCTAAAGTGAAATTTTCTGAATAAAACAAAAAAAAAAATCAGGTCATGTGCTGGCACAGAACACTCACCTGAGATTTTTTTTGTGGAGGTTCCATGATTCAAAAGTTATATTCGAGGACAGATTCTGCAGTTTATTCAAATTTGAGTACACATCTCCTTAGCACTCCTGTGGATTTAGACTATTTGTGAGGATGCAGGGAATTCATCAGGAATTCAGAGCTTGCCCTTCAGACTGTGCACTTGTGGGAAGATGTTTTTTAATGGTTTGTCTTTGGAGATTTATTTTATTCTGCAAAATCATAGCATCATTTACTTGATGATTTTGGCCACAAGAGGTACATTGTGTGCCTTTTAAAATGTCCTGTGTTTCCCTGTTTATTTCAATTGGAAAGCCAAAATAACAGTTTTAGGTCATTGCCAGCCAGAGCATGTGTGCCTCCTAATGGTTATTCTCCTAATAATTGAGGAGACTAATTGAGTTCCTCAGAGGAAATATTTGCCAATGGTTGCTTTGAGCTCCCTGGTGGTACATCTGCAAGTTTGAGACATCACTGGAGCTGTTTATGTGAACTCCAGGCTGTTGTTGTTCGTGTGTAACCCTCGGGCACATCCATGGTCACAACAGGAGATGGTTTGGAATGAAGAGCAGTGACCCTTCCAGCTCTCTGTAGTGATTGAAAATGCTTTCTGTACTCACAAGGAAAGCCTGATATGGGTGTTGTGGATGACCCACTCCAGTCAAGGAGTATTTCTGGGTACTATAAACAGCACATGAAGAAGCAAAACTAAACTGTTGTAATCCTGCATAAAAGATCCATTAGGAAACCCGTAGGAAACGAGCTGGTTACAGTAAATTGAAATGGCTTGGAAAATCTGTTCCTTTTTATTTTTTCCCCTTCCATCTACTGTACTTTCTTCATCTGTTTTAACCTGAAAAGAACAAATTCAGTGTGAATTTTGAAATGAAGTTCTCTTCCAATTATGTTCGTGATCACCTATGCATATGTTTATATTGGGCATTTTAGAGGTTTTTCAAAGCAGAATTCCAATAAATTGCTTCGTTTTCTACAGCTGAGGCAACACCTCTCAACAGAATAGCCTTTTACATGCAAATAAATTGTTTTTAATGAACAAAAGTCTTTTGTATTCAGAAAGAACTGGCAAAAGAAGCTTTTTCCATGCTCTGTGTGCTACTTTAGTTCACCAAGTTAATTTTCAGGTTTGCTTTAACACTTTTGAGAAGGTCAAACATTCTGTGAAAGCCTGAATGCTTGATCTTTTCAAAACGAAGCAGATCATCAGGAATTATGTCCTGGAGAATGCTTAGGTGAGTTCAAGCTGCTGAAGTGTGGTGAACTCTGCCAGTGCAGGTGGGACATGTGGAATTGCTGCAGCTGGACTGTGTAGATGATGTTATAGAGCTGTAAGTGATATTTCAAATGGGGCTAAATCTGTTGCTTCCCGGAGGACAGAAGGTTACTCTTTAGATTGTTAAATCTGTTACTGTGCTTGTGAATATTGCAATTATTTTTATTAACTTCTGCAGTATAATTTTCTATAACTTGAAAATGCTCTGAACAGTAATGCTAATGATTTATACTGATAAAAACAGTAGTTACAATTTACAAGACCTGTAATTCCTTGCAAGTTTAAATGCCTTGCACTGAAAGATAAGTGGATTTGATTTACCTGAGGCGTTTTTTTGCTTTCTGACAGTGATAAGCAGGTTAATTTTCATATTCAGGTGTTCTTTACACAATCCTCTAGTTTGCTGGCAGAGATTTGGGTTTACAGTTGCCTGGATCTTTTCTTGCTGCAATGCCAGTTAGAGGGAAAGGGAAAGGGAGGGCTCTGCCTTGGGCTTAGCTGCTAAGTGCCTGCTGGGAGCTGAGTTCGTGTAATTACTGAGAAGAGCCAGGCTCAGAAAGAAAGAATCTCCCCAGGAGAAGGAGGTGGTGGTGGAAAGGTAATTTGGCTCTCTGCAGCTACTGCAGGGAAGACTTAGTTAAATGCCATTCTTGCCTTCATTGTGATGTTCCAGCAGCTGAAGGCTTTAACAGCTGCTTGGTTGTTTTCACTCTTAAAACCCCACAAAACCCTGACTGTTTGTAGTTGTGGAAGTGCTTCTAAACTTGCCATGAAGAGGGACAAGTTTATTGTCTGAAACCAGCTATGCAATCTTTACCTTGAATATTTCATAAAATTTAGACTTTTAGTTAAAGGTCATCATCATGCAGTGAAGTTCTCCTACAGGAATTATAGAAATCAAATTTATCAACCATGAAACACAGAAATACTTTCTGTGTTGGCTTATTTTGGTAAATAGAAATATCATAAATCCACTATATAGATCTTAAAGGTTTCCTTTAGTACTTCCAAACTTGATTTTGCTCCCAATACCCATTTCACATGATGAAATAAGTGTAGCTATGCTACACGGAGAAGTTTTTAGGCAATATATATGATATTGTGCAAATAAAACTTTGCCAAAAAGAAACCTGTGAACTCTGTTAAGCAGAGCTACTCTGGAGCTTTCTCTATGGGCAGACAAAGACCAGAGAAACTATTTGCAGAGCTGCCACGGTTGCAGAATTTGATATGTTGAAATATGCTCATGGCCTAGCTAAAAGCTACAGCTTTTTCATTTGGTATTCAAATTGACATCCTTGCTCCACCTGGAAATGCTGCAGAATGATTCCATGAAATGCCTGTTGGTTTTCCACTCATTTTTCTTTTCCCAAAGAACAGCTGTTATAATCTAAATATTATTTATTATTAATTGACTCCTGAAACCTAATAAAAATATCCCATTTTATTGCAAAAGATAACATCACATTTAAAGGGCCTAGAAATATACAAAACATACATTGGAGATTAAGTGCCATTAGGAGGGTGGAGTGTGTCTATGCTGGCAGGATTCTTATAGTGCACAAAACCATCACAAGCCCTACATGAACTGCTCTTTCATCAGACAAATCAGTATTTTATTCAAACATTTTTAATTTTTAAAGAAAGTCAGTTTGACTCCATCAAACAACCATTTCAAATACAGTAATTTTGGAATGTACTGCATTCTGTGCAATGTTTTATATATAGCATGTATCATTTAAATATTTTCATAATCAAGTGCTGTCAAGTAGCTGTGGTTTCTTTGGGTTTTTTGTTGGGTTTTTTTGACAACTTATGAGGGGGTTGTGGGTAATTTTTCAATTTTATTTTAAAAAGTGTTTGTATTTCTAACATTTCTTTCCTGCTCTGGGAGCTGTTTTTCAGGATTAGACAGTAATTTTGTCAACCAGAGAAACTTTTTGTAGCCGGTACTTTTATCTTCCAGCAGCCCACCAATTTCTACTGCTCTTCCATTCTTCACACCATAAATTGTGTAGTGTGTATCTGGTAATTTTTTATTTCCTATGGGAATTAATAATTAATTACTAAAATATTTTTAAATATTACACAATAAAACAAGCCCCAATGCTTTCATATTTTATTTTCATAGAGTCAAAATTCTCCAATTATATGTCACAAAGCCCTTAAATTTTCATTATTTTATGTTGGTAAGATACATATATTTTAAATCTAAATGAAACAACTAAGAAGCGTTACACTGCTCCTGTTCCTGGTGCATCCACGACTGACACTTCCCCCCATTACCTTTTAGTGGGACAAAAGCCTTTTGTTCCAATGTTCTCTTTCATGTTTTATGTAAAAAACCTCTTGTCAAGCACTCTGGGAATGACTGGGGGTAAAACTCCTTGCAGCCTTCCTGAAGGAAAGTGCTTTCACAGCACTGGAATTTCATCTGTTCTGTCAAGGAGAGCAGATGCCTTGAAGGGGGTGAGTTTGATCACTCTGAGCAGGGGAAGGCTGAGAGACGAGTGGATGCTCCTGCATGGCAGCACTGGGAGCTGAGCCTTGGCTGGAACCCTCCAGTGCTTCCCTGCTGCTGTGTGAGCAAAGGTCACACACAATTTCACATCCACACCTGGATGGTCCAGGTTTGACTGACAGAGAGAGCTCAGAAACAATCAACTCGGGAATCTGGAAAACAGAAGCTAATTGTGACTGGGAAATTAAGGATTAAAAATTGGTTATGGTTCTGAATTCCATCAAGCTCAGGCATTAAATTATGAAACCTGTAAGCACTAAAATCAGCGTATTTCAGTTTTTTACGGGTATTGATGTTTCTTCAGGTCAAAAGAAAGACTTAGACCCTTCCTTGTAACTACCTTTGGTTGGACTTTCTTAAACTAAAAAGAGTATTTCTCTTCTTGCATAGTTTCCCTGACCCCAGGAATTGATTGGTGCTATGTGGTGAACCCAAGTGCTGTGGTTTGTTTAAATTAAATGATGTGGATCGTTTGAAAATAGATTGAATGCATCATATGCATTATGTGGGCAAACCCAGAATCAGATCACTTAAAACGAGTGCTTATGGTGTTTATCAACAAAAAGAAAGGCAAAAAGATTGCTTTTGTATCATAAATTATTTAAAATCGGTTCAATACAGAAAAAAAACTTGCTGGTTTGACTAGTGGTACAACTCTTGGCATTGCTTATTGTTATACTTTACCACAGGGGATATTGGTCTTAAAATGTTATTTTAATACACAAGAATAATTTACACACTAATAAATCCTTCACTGCATCAATTATAGAGATTAATGCAAAAAGGAAATGCTGTTGGCACAGCAGCACAAGCAGTGCATGTGCTTGAGTGTAACAGTGATGTGTTCTCATGCAGTCATTTAGTTCTTACCTTTTTCATAACCACAGCCTATTATTGAAGAGCTTTTCTGTCTCACTAAAGGCATCTAAAGACATGTCAGTACAAATTAATTTCCTTCTGAAGAGCCTCTAAAATAGCAACAGTTTTGTGCCTGTCGTTTCTGTACTGACTGAAATTAACATGGAAATGTTTTTAAGTGTCAGTCCTTTAGAATTTTGATAAATTAAGCCATGACATATTGCATACTTTCTTCTCAAAGATTAGTTTTATAAAGAAATTCATTCTTCCAGACAAAATTCTTCTGTGCAAAATTGTTTTTAATGTATTTTCAAACGTGTAATTAACCCTAAGAATTCAAGGAACACAGAAGTGTACAAAAAGTGTAGAGACATTTAAAACTAACATTGCACAATTAATACAGGATGACTTAGAAAAATAAGATGCAGGGATTAAAGTATGGAATACCCTGACCCAGAGCCACTTCTAAGAAAAGGTCTGCAGTACATTCCACTAAACTTGCTTTGGAAAACCTTTCCCCCCGCTGCCCCCCATATGAAAGGTGACCATGTTTCCATAAGTAAAATAATAGTATCACCAATCATAAATTGGGTTCCATTGGCACACCCTGTGCTAATGGTAACTTGAGTATTTCTGGAGGAAAGAAGTAGCTGCATTGACATCTGATAAAATCTTTTCAGCATATATAATTTTTTGTGTGTAATACAGATCAGTTCACTAAATAGTATTTTTATGTTCAATTTTTTATCATATATTAATTTACATCTTAAGGCAAAAAAAAAATCTTGGGATATTTTGGTACAGCAATACAGGTCTTAAATGGACAGGCTGGGCGAGTGATTCAGTAAGACAAGTAGCCAAATAGTTATTCCTCTTTATCCAGCAGTTGTGTGATGACTTCTGAGGGATCATGTCCAGTTTTAGGTTTCCAGGCATATGCAAGACATCAGCTCACTGGAGGGACACCAGCAGGATGGCTGTGGCTGCAGCATGTGAGACGAGAGGCAGTGAAAATTGGATTTGTTCAGTTTTTTAGAAGTGAAGACTTGGGAGAGAGGCCTTATTATCCATGTAGTTCTTCTTGAAGGTGTACTTGGAGAGAGCAAGGTGTAATGGACACAAATTAGAATGCAGGAAATTCAGATTAGGTGTTAGGAGAAAACCCTGGAACAGCCTGCCTCATGGAGCTGAGGATTCTTGTCTTTGGAGATACTCACAACTCAAATTCACTGAACTGGACCTTGCTGAGGAGGGGTTTAAGCCAAGAGTTACTGTGATATTCTCTCCTTTTACAACTCCCCAGTTCTTTTCAGAGAAGTCCATTAAATGGCTGAAACTTCTAAATGGTGGCTTTTTATAATGAACAAATAAAAAGATAGAGTAAAACTTAACCTGAAATTCTTTTGTTTGTTGTTCAATAGTAGATGACAGCAACAAAAATATCTCAGTGGGGATATGAAGTAATTATAATTGTCTCCTTTGAGGAGAGGTTTGTTTGAATAACTTAGGCTTCCCTGAATTTGTTCTTGATGATGTGGTTTGTTCAAAGATCGATGAAGTTTTTTCCTTTTAGTCCATGTTGCTTATAAATGGGAAATGAAGGCTGTGTGACATGCTTAGTTTGTCTACCATTGTTTTTTAAAGTAGAGATTTAAACCTTGTTATTTCTGGAAACTTGAAAAAAAGGTCTTTACAAAGGATATGAAAGTGTCCTTGGAAAAAAATGAGAACTTCCTTTTGAAAGAAACAATTTCTTTTCTTGAAAATAGTATCTTCATGCACCTTTATTCAGTGAGATAATTTAACTAAATTCAATTATTTTGATTTCTCAGATACTCTAATTAAACATTCTTAACCTTTGTGATTTCATAATAGCACATTTTCAGCTGTGTGCTCTCAAGCTCTTTCTGTTTTAGTGTCTTTTGAAATGTAAAAAGGATGCACGAGGAAGTCAAATCCACCAGAAGCATTTTCTTTTCACCTTTTTTGTTTTTCTCCTTAACTCCTTTTTCTCGGGAGCTGGAGGATCAGGTGGCAGCTTCTGAGGTGAAGATGAAGCTGGATTTTGCTCTGCATTGTCCAATGTCTTCAAAATCTGGTGAAATCTTCCTTCTTGTTGTCTGAAGTCATATTCTACACTATGGGGAAAAAAAAATTGAGAGACCTATGGTAGTAAGTGAGAAATTCCCCCTCCAAAGAGCGTGTGGAAAGGCTGCTTCCCTCATCAGAATAACTTGGTGTTGTTCAACACAGCCTGGGGTAAACACAAGGGGTTTAGGGGTTACTACTTTGAAAATCAGTTCACCTCTTAATTTTATTTTTTTTTGAGCAAAAAATTTTTCTTCATGTGAGTTAAGAACTCCAATATTGTGCCCAAAGCAATGGGATGAAAATTAAGGGAGACAAAATGAAAATGTGCTAGGATGACCTTTCAATGCATTTTATTCAAAGGTCAGATTTTGATACCGTAATCTAACAGTCATATGCTTGTAATTAAAAACTCTCACATTCTTAACTTCATTCAATGTGAATGTCTTCCACTAGGACACAGGCTAGGAACAATAATATATGAAATGAAGCCAATATGTAAGTCTTTGAGGTAAGTGGTGTTAGTTAATAGGAAAGTAGAAGTCATTTCCTCCATTGTAACCCCTAATCATTATTGATGTCAAACAAGAGCCAAGATGTTAATTAGATAACAGCAGATGAGTGCATAGAAAGAAATGTAAGGTTCAAAAGAGTCAGTGTGGACAGGGATTAAGCAGTATTCTATGTATTCTCCTTATTTCAATCATCTTTTCTGGGCAGGAGAGTGAGTTCTATCAGCTGTGTCTGCTGTGAAGGTTTTAGGGGGCAGGGGAAAGTAGAAATGTTGTATTTGTCATAATGGGAGGAACAGAGCTTCATCTGCAAGGGCTTGGGATGTCACTTCAAGGCCCTGAATCTGTTATTGGCACTGAACAGAAGGAATCTGTAAAGCTAGTAAATATGCAAATCTTTAACTGTATTTTTATATAGAATCCATAAACATCATTAAATAGTATGTTAAAATTAACTTGAAGATTGTTTCCCTTGATTCATGTGTTTTGGGCTTTTTCATTAAATAATACAACTCAACTGGTAAAAAGAAAGCAGGAGGATTATTTTCATTTATAAACAAGTAGAAGGATCTCTTGAACAAAAAACAATGTGTAATAAATATTAAAAAATAGCAGAAGGAAGTGATATAAAATTAGGGCCTCTTGCATTTCATCAGCTTATCATGAAAACTGCAAGTTAATACCTTTCAATATTCACCGACCATGGGTACTGGAGAAAAAAATGTTGGGTTTATAGAATATGTAAGGGTAGCATCTGCTCATGTTCCTTTTTTCTGCCCTTCTTCAGAGTTTTTAATTTAATGTTGGAGATATCATCTCCAGAGGCAGGTGGTCAATTCAGTCTTCATTTAATACTGCCTATGATAACTGGTTTTGGTTGCTACTTGCATTTGTTTATTGTAATACAAACATTTCTATTACATGATCTAGATGGAAAATCCCAAGGCTGGAATCCCCGCTGGGTAGTTAATAAATCCAAATTTACAGTCACTGTTAGGCTGAAAAGCTCTTTATTACTTTAGTGATCAGTGTAATCCACACGGGGATTTCTGGGAGATTAATGCATTGTTTGACTCAGGGACTGTGTGTGATAAAGATGGTTCAGTGACAGCAACCCAGCACTCCACGTGCAGGGTTTGCATCAGTGAGGAGTGAGGTTCTTTAAGAGCAGGAAAACTGGGAGCAAGATAAAACATTTGATTTTATAATTGCAGCTGGGATGATGTCTTAGGGGAAAAATATTTGCATGGACATTTTAGGCCACATAAAACACAGGAGTTGCACGTGTTTGTCTAGAGCAAGCACTGACAACAATTGCTTCTTTCAGAATATTGTCTAATGAACTTCAAATATTAGTCACTCAGAATGCTTTTTTCACAACCACCTCCTGTGGAACACCTCTGTAAATCAAAAACTGTTGTTTCCTCACTGTCTCCTGCTTGTCTCTTAAAAGTAGAAACTTTTTAGAGCAACTGTGTTCTACCCATATTCTATTAATCATTGCACTGTGAGCCTCCAGGCACCATTATCGTTGCAAACTACCTGGTAAATCAAAAAGGCCCCTTAATGTTTTCCTACTTGCTCTGTTCTTTCCTTTGAGTGATGGTGCCTGTTGGTCAGGATCTTTCCTGCACTGAAGCTATGTAAACTTAAAAACACAGGGCATTTTTCAGAAGAGAGAAGGCATCCTGTGGTCAAGGGTAGTCTGTATATAAATTCTAGAGAGTGACCTGTTCATGTCTAGTCCCATAAAATACACAGAGATTGTTTGTTCAGAGACAATGACCAAGTAGAGGAAATCTGTTTTGGCCTGGATCTTCTTTTTCTTTTTAATGGATACAGTTTGTGCTCTTGGATATGTCGCGTAACTTCCCAGAATATCCAGTGGGCTGTGAAGAGGACCTACAGCTTTGTCTCAGAGGAGTTGTGGTGTTTAATTTGTGACATGTTAATTACTTGGAAATTTCATTACCAGAGGTTTAGGACATCAGTATGGGACTGAGTTGTATGTTGGACAATAGGTTCCAGTGCTGTGTCTAGTTTATTAAGCTCTTCATTAAATTTGGTTCATGCAGAACATGCAGTGTGAAAAACACTTTCATGTGAGTATTTCTGTTAAATATTTCCATTAAAAAAAATTGAAGTTATAGTGACTACAAACTTTTGAAGATAATGGTCTGCCATTTTCTTTGAAATGAAGGAAAAGGTTTCAACCTAGAAGAGAGATGCTCTTACCCTTTATTTTTGTAAATGTAATGAAGTAACCCAAGGTGTGGGTTTCATGCCTTATGACTGAGCTTGCAGAGATGAGATAATATTGTTATAAAATCTCTTGTTGAGTGGACAAGCTACCTGTGCAGTAAACCAAGACTTTGTAGCTGCTGCCTTTTGGGTTGATGTCTGGACAGCTGAAGGCTCCTACAGTGTGTTTGTATAGACACAGCATTTGAAACATGTACAGCTTCCAGAACACGGC
Source organism: Aleadryas rufinucha (assembly GCA_013397815.1). NCBI lineage: Eukaryota > Metazoa > Chordata > Aves > Passeriformes > Aleadryas > Aleadryas rufinucha. Next base: position 71,460 of record VZTH01006982.1, on the reverse strand, counting down.
CCTGCAAAGCTTTCTGGTCATAAGAGATTAGCATAAACTGCACTTTAAATCTGAAGTATCTTACACTCAAATAGCACTCTCTGAAATTATAACAATTGAGGTGAAAATTGTGGAAATTTTGATTTCATTTTGCATGTTAACATGAACTGTAGCTGTAGCTCACTGGCATTCAGAGAACTGAGAGTTTATCTTTTCTAAGGTCTAAAATTATTACAGAAACCCTAGCTTTAAAAACATATCACACAGAGGAATTTCATCATCAGAAATGGCATCTGTGATTTTCAAACATGCCAGTACTAATCCTGTGAAGCTTTGTGGGAAGTCTGTGTTTGCATTCTCCCAAGTCCAGTCCCCCTTTCCTTTCAGCTAACACCACTGTGAGTTGTTTTCTGCTTGGGGGACAAACAAAGCACCTCATACAAACCACTGGTCTTTCCTTAAAAACTGGGCTAGCCACAGTTGAGACATTTCATAAGTGTGAGCAAAACACTGTTTTGTGCAACTGGAGGAGTGTCCAGGCAGGACAGAGCTGTGTGAGGGTGAGAGGTACCTGTAAATGATGCACGCCGTGTTCTGACAGGTGCTGCAGTTGTTGAGGTCCTGCCCAGTGTGGTAGAAGTTACGCCTGGAAGAGACAGCGGTTCGTGAGATGTGGAGTTTTAGATACAATAACAGAGCTCTGAGTCTTTTATGGACAAAAGCCATTCTGTTCACCCCTTCTGTTAGTGCTACTAAAAATTCAGGTATCAAATTCTAAGCTGGAAGGTTTCTTTAAAAAAACCCCAAACCCTATGAGCCTTGTCTTGCACCTTTCCCACCTCACGCTGTTAAGGGTTCTGGTTGTTGGTTCTTGCATGAATATTTGTTATGAAAACACTTCAACATGAGACTGCTTGAAACACACTTTCAAGTATATGAAAATCCATGCATTTGCTGAAGCAGTTTGATCTCTGTCCTCATGCTTTCCAGTCTTCCCTTTTCATGTTTCTTTATTTGAGTATAATCAAGTCAGATTTTTACTGCAGATAAGATACAAATATGGAATGTTGAGAAAACAAGAGAAGTGACTTTCCATGCCTAACACCAACTAGAGCTGAAATATTTTTATGATGGAGAGATCTGCATTCGAAACGGGTTGAGATTGGTAGCTCATTATGCCTGAAGGAAGTGTAACACTTAACATTTAACAAGTTTTGTTTGAATTAGGGGAGATCAGTTAGTACCAAATTAATGTCCTGATTGTTTTGGAAATAGTGGGAGTTCTTCACGTGCATTGTTGTGCTATCAGTACAAGTGCTTGGAACATTCAGTGTTACTGTGAGACGAATCTGCCAGGGCGGATTGAAGCTTCTCATTGAATCTCGGAGTGACACTTCAAGATATTTGACAAAATGCTTCTCTTCAGCTGTGCGGTAACTGAACAGAAATGGATTATAAATATTGCTGGTTAATCTGACTGTGCTTCACTGCAAATTAGACTTTGCTATGGGCAGATTTGCAAACATAATTGAAACTTGTGCAGTCTCCCATGGAGAAGTGCATGCAGGGGAGAAGGAGTGGGTGTTTTCTGTCACTTCCTAAGGAACCACAGTTGGGTGGTGGTTGGATGAAGACTACAAGAGAGAAATGACTGCTTAAGCTTGAGGCATACTTGGATCCCTGCCTTGAATCTTGCTTCTTACCTGAATTTTTGGGGTTTGGAGTGTTGTAAATGTTTTTTGCATTTTTGCTGTTAGTCTGTCTACGTGGATTTTGTCTCTTGTGTTTAGGCTATTGCAAATTTAGTGCTAGAAAACCATATGGAACAACCCTCTGAGGGAGAGTAGCTGGAGCTGAATTGTATGGGGAAAATGTTACATAGAACAAGAATTTATGTGGGCGCAGTGGAAGCTAATGAAAGTATTTTCATGCTAACAGCCAGATGGACATTACTGGTTGATGTTTCCAGGTTAAAAAAGGTAATATGTATGGAGTAAAATCACATGCCAACTTGATTTATATTGTTTAAAATTTTTAATGAGTGTAAACTCTTATTTGAATTGTGAGTTGGAAAGTTGTTCAACAGAAATGCAAGGAGTTAACTTCAATTCCCAGCTAAAATACTTGGAAAAAGAAAAAAAATTCTTCAAGATAGATTTTTTTTTTCATTTTTTTTCCTTCAAAAGCTGTAAGAAACTTGGGGTGCATAAAGTTGTGGCCTCAGTTAGTTCTGTCCTGAGAGTTCTGCCCATGTGAGAGCAAGTGCAAAGCCCTGATGCTGGGTGGTGTGAGCACGGCAGTGTCGTGCTCTGGGCTATTTCTGCAACTGCACCTACACAAAACTCTCAGTGCAGCCTTCTTGTGATGTTTGCACAGTTTGTGGAAATGTGCAATATTATCCAATTCATTCATTAATTGTAATCAGTGAATACAATTGATACACATGGTGCAGTTTTGCACACATAAGTGATTTATCTACATGCATGAGATGCCTGTGCTAAGGATTAAAGTAAATTTATGGTAATGTAGTCTTCATATTGTTTTATCTTTAAAAAATAAAGTAAAAGGGAAGCATAATTCTCTTGATTTTTTTTTCTGAGTTTTTCAAAGATAAATTGTTTGAAGGATATACTACTTTACAGCAAAAGAGAACTTTAAAGTGTATCCTAGATGCAATTACTGTAAGAGATGCTGTCAATAGTTTGGAAAGCTCTATTAGGATATTCTGAAATCTGTTTTGAGCATAAAAATATTTAAAATTCTATTTTAACTTTGTCCAATCTTTAGATGTTAGTTGCATTTCTGGTATTATTATTATTTTTTTTTTATAATGCAAAATAAAACATGAGTACTGCTTGTAGCCTTGGCTACCAGTCTCTGCGTCACCATACTGACAATAAATACAGGTCATGCTTTGTTGTGGGAGTACAGAAAGGAGCCACTCTGAAATCTGAGGGTCTGAAATTACTTCTTCCTGACAGCCTTCACATGCTCTGTCTTTAACTCTCAGCCTGCTTGTCTGGCACTGCGTGTGTATCTGACCTTGCCATGCTTTGAACACCCTAAATCTAAATGGAAAAGGGAGTTGTTAAGTTGTTAAGCTGGGTCTTGCACTGGATTTAGTAAAGGCAGTGTCAGCTAAAGCCAAGCTAGGAAGGGACTCACTCCTCTACTGAGGCCCAAACACCACAAAAAAGGGTATAAGATACATTTTTGCAAACTCATCTTTAAATACCAGAAGAGCCGTGTTTTTCAGTGGCAAAGGTTAAAAGAATGCTAACATCTACTTCACACTTCTGATGAATTGCTAATATTAAAAATGAACCGTACCCTTCACTGAGGGCTCTGGATTTTTCCAGGTCTTGGATTACATTCAAAAGGACTTTAATCTTCTCCTGGTTCGACTGCAAGGATTCCTCTACAGAATGCAGCCTGCCTTGTAGGGCACAGAGTTCGCCATGTGCCAAGTGAATTTGATTTATTTCGTTAATCTCTTTGTTGCTTTGCGGGTTTATTTCATTCCTTGGCGGATAAGACTTTACGTGAAATCCTTCTAAACAGCTGTTACACTGGGAAACATCTGACTGGGTGGAATTTTTCTCGGTTTCAGTATTACGTGACAGACATGGTTTTGATGCTTTACTGCTGGTCAGTGACACTGTTGGGCGGTCATCACTTGGTAACGTCACACAGCTGGAATCTGGCTTGTGCTCTCCTGCCTGGTGACAGTCTCTGAGGAAACAGGGAGATGAGCTGTGATTTGATGGAGGTGACAATGGAGTAGTTTCCTTACTGCTGGCATCTTTGCCGGCTGCAGGCGGCTCAGAATCGCTTTTCTCCACTTCTCGAGCAGCAGAGTGGGGGTTACATTCACTGCAGTTCGTAGAATCACTTAGGCAAGGCTCTGCTTTTTCAGAATCAGATGACAGTGTGCTGTTTTCACGGCTTTCGTTGCTGTTGATGGCGGTAGAAGAATGCGGTGAATTACTTGAAACCATGGCTGTGTCTGGTGCATCCAGGGAAACGTTTCTGTCCTGTGGAAAACTCACATGAATGTATTCAGGCACCTGGGTAGACGCAGTTGTCTTGTCTGACACTGAGAAATCATCTGAGTACATCGGTCCATTGCTTTGTGCTTTTGTTGATCTTTGACCCAAGCCCACGTCACTATTCCTGCATCCATCCTCCAAGTGATTACTTATCCTCAAGTAACAGAGCTCTGAAGGCAGAATGTCTGGTTCACAAAGATTGCCATTTACCTGGATAGAGTTTGCAGGCTCCGCTGGCATTTCTGTCAGTGATTTGCTTACAGTCAGCTTTTTCCTTTTAAAAACCGGGAAGTGTTTCCTGAGGCTGGGAGAAGTTTGTATGGCAATATTCCGAAGCCCCTTCTGAGCCCTTGGAAAAGCTGGAGACTGAGATAGCAAAAAATTGTGATCCCTAAATATTTCTGTTTTTCCAGTTGTGAATGCTGTGTCTCGGGCAGGATTCGCTTCCAGCTCTGCCTTGGTGCTGACACCATCGTCCTTGAACCGGACTTGCTGGGATTTGGTCCTGCGGTGCTGGGGGTGTCTCATAAAATCCGCCGAGTCCAGGCTGTTCCTTTTCAGTAGTACTGGTCGCATTTTCATGTTTTGCTGGGCCATTGAATCACAATTTAAAGTCTGTAAGTAACGTGTTTCTTTGCGACCCATTTCATTTGTCATTTGGCCTGGATATTAATATTGTTCCTAAGATACAAGTTAACACCTTACCTCTGGAGCTTATCATTCTTCTCCTTGTTATTATGTATATTTTCAACTGGCATATTCTCCTTAGGGATCCTCTTTCAAATTTAATTGCTGATTAGACCAAAAACTAAGATAAATTATATATAAAATTTAAGGAAAGGTTTCTTGTAGCTCGGGAATGCAGAAATCCTTTTGCCTGCAGCTAACATGGTCTTTGTATTACAAAATTGCAACAGGCTGTTACACTTACACTAAACTAATTCAAAGGTAGGGTTGAGTGTATGGCTTTCCTGGTGGCTCTTTTTTGACAGCAGCTCTCCATTAGGGATCCAGCTTTCTTTTTCTGGTGGACCAGTCACACGTGTTTTATTTGCATGTTGTCTAAACAAGCATAATAACTTCCGGGGGCATTTTCATTTCTGATGCATAGTTTTACTGATGGAATATATCCATTAATACCAAACAGAATTGCTTTCTTTAGAGATAGTTTTTCTTCTTCAGCCATCTTTTTAATTTTCCGATTGAAACCAATCTTCCCAAAGAGGTAAGGAAAACGTAACCACTTCTGACCAGGGAAAAATACAGCATCCAGTGGGATTCAGCGAGAGATGTTATTGATGCGTGGTTGTTACTGCAGTTCTTGCAAACACAAGGCAGATCATCTCCAAGGGCTGGCTCAGTTCTGTAAACAGGAGAGAGGTCCAGGATGAGCAACCAGCAGAAGCAGAATAGCAGAAAGCGTTTCCTGAAAATAAAAAGACAACAATTGTAGCTGAACAAACTGGCAAACGGTGTCATTTTCTTCTGCTGTCTCCTAGTAACTTTCCATCGTCACTGGTTCTGTAACTTTGGCAGTGAGTTGCTTGTATAGAAACTGAAAAATGTTTTAGAATTTTGAAGTGCCTAAAGTCTTTTTCATAAGAAATACTTTGCTCAAAATATGGATATATACTTATATACAACAGATACAAAATATCATAGGTGTGAATCTGGTCCCAAATGCAGATCTTAAAACTTAAGTCAGATTTGAAAATGGCCATTAAATCCTGTTATGGATGAAATATCCAAAACTAACCAATACAAATGTGAGTTCTTAATTTGGAGGCAAGTTGAGATTTGAACAAAACTTATTATTTTTTTATTATATATATATATTAGACTTGTTAATTTTAGAGTGTTCAGATTTGAGTACAAGAATGCAACTAAATTCCCAGCATAGTGGTAATTTACTGTTAATCCTGTTCCCTGTTAATTCACTGGTCATCTCATTAGCCTTACTATTTCCATTAGCTCAGAACCTTTTATTTAAGCATTGCACAGATTTTACCATATTTAATTTACAAGAATTGATGAGATGGGTGCCGTGGGAAAGATCTTGTTACAGAATATAGCAAACTGTTGTGTGGCATCATGTAACATTTAGACACTGTGATATAATTTAAGCAAAGTAATAATGTGATATTAGTCTATTATAAAGTTTTAGAAGAAAATGAGTGTTGGATTATTTCACTGCAGAGAGAAATGGCACATAAGATATTGAGGAAATAAATATGTGCATTAATACCAAATTCTACTTTTGTGATTTGCATGAAGCCATGGAAGTCTCTGCACTGATTGTGCACTGGAAACAAGTATCACTATAAACAAGTCCAACAGTTTCTGCAAACAACATTCCAGTGCCAAGTTCTGAGTTCTCATATCATCCACTAATTACCAGAGACTTTTTACAGTTTTGTTTGAGAATTTATCCAAATATTGCAGTAGCATTCTCCCCATCACAGCTGCTGTGCTCCAGGCAGATGGACTACTTTAAAAGTTATACTTACCCAATTAAATTCCGAAAGAAGCTTTAGAAAGCTAATCCTTTGTGTTTTAAATAAAAGTAAAAAGCCTTTAGGGGTTTTATGAGAGCTCTCTCCTTTGGCTGTAGAGGCATTTGAGCTACGTTCCTGCATTCTTAATTTGAAAATTGCTATTTTACCTCTGTTGATTTTTAGCTACCTTGGCATCCAATACTCTGGGTTTACTATGAATTGTAATGAACATTTTGGTGCTGTTGTTTATATTAAATCAAGCTGAAAGGAAAAAAAAATATAGCTAGGAATGTTCAAATATTTGGATTGAAAACCCAGACTAGTGAATTTCAATGAGTTATAGGTGTCTGTGCTTGAGTTAACAAATCAGTGCAACATTGCGAATTACAAACTTTAAATAACGTTTTCCCTTGCCCAGCATCTCATTCTTCATTCTTTCCTGACACAGCAATTTAAAGGTCTTGTTTTGCTCATTTTTTCACATTGACTGAAGTAGGAAAAATCCTAAGGATCCATTTCATAGAAATGCTTTCAATTTATTAATTTAAATTATTTCACATATAAAAAAAAAGAAGATTAAGTCAGTTTTAAATTTATTTCTTGTAATAATAATAATAACAGTTTTAGTAGAAGAAATTTCCTGGGGTTTAATGTTCCATGGCTCCATGACCTCGCATCCAGCTCTCCAGCCTCTTCCTCCCCATCCCTTCCCTGGGCAGCTACCCAGAGTCCCAGGGCAGTGCCTTGTGCCTGGGCTGCTTTGTTTGATGAACCCCCTGGGTTTGTTCCAGTCGCTCCATGAACCCCAAGGGTTCATTCCAGTCTCTCTGTGAACCCCCTGGGTTTGTTCCAGCCTCTCTGTGAACCCCCTGGGTTTGTTCCAGTCTCTCCAGGAACCCCAAGGGTTCATTCCAGTCTCTCCGTGAACCCCCTGGGTTTGTTCCAGTCTCTCCAGGAACCCCCTGGGTTTGCTCCAGTCTCTCTGTGAACCCCAAGGGTTTGTTCCAGTCTCTCCACGAACCCCCTGGGTTTGTTCCAGTCTCTCCAGGAACCCGATGGGTTTGCTCCAGTCTCTCCATCCCCTGTTGGATAAGCACCCAGTGAGGTGCTGGACAGTTCATGTTATTCTGAAATGGTGCACGTTCCACACTTCTCTTTTCAATGTTCTGGGTGTGTGGATCTGACCAATGTTGTGGCATTTTTTCTTTTAGGCTTGGCTGATACTGTTAAAGAAAATCTTGGTGTTTGAGGTCTCTGTGTGCTTTGCACACACAATTCCTAGTGGTGGTAGTTACTCTTCAGTGTAAGCTCATCCCTGCTCCAGTGTAATTGTATCCCATGGTGTAACAAGCAAACCCCCTAGAAAACACTCAGGTGCAAATCCTGCCCCCTCATACCACAATGGAACTGGTGTCCAACCTGGGGATTGTGGGCTTGAGTTCTTAGAAGTGCACACACAGCTTAGTTAGACTGCCAGGCAGAGGAAATTTGACAAGAGATGGGCATTTTTTTGTACAAATATTCTTCCATCTTTCCTGCCTCTGCCTTCCCAATTTCTTCAAGAGAGTCAAACGTATTTTTTTGGTTCATATTTCAGTTTAATGGCTGAAGCTGTGGGTAGAGAAGTGCAGCTGGTAAGGATAAATGGGGATTACAGGGAATTGCATGGAGTGAAAAACCAAGGAGCAATGGGCAGCTGGGATTTTTGGAAGAGAGCAGATGTGTGAGTGGTGGTTCTGGGGGAGGTTCTGCAGTTTGTGGCAAAAGTTACATATTTGACATGATTTTCAAACTCTTTCAGCTGCATTTGGACACCTTAATTTTCCATTTGACTAGGTTGCTCAGAAAATAAGTGTTTTTCCTTATAGTGAAAGTGTGACATGAGTTTGTTGTATTTTGTTTTTCTTTTATGCATGTTTTAAAGCCAGTATTTCTTGAAAACAAAAAATGTTTGGGCAGACCCCCTTCAGTAAATAAAGGAATTAGGTAAAAATATTTTGTAGAGGCTTTCAACAGGAAGATGATTAGTGTAATTTGCCTTCTACTTTTGAGCATCCACACTTTAAATTTCCCAATTCACTCTATGGCAGAGGGTTGGAACAAGGTGATCTTTAATGTCCCTTCCAACACAAACTGTTCTGATTCTGTGACAGCTGTAATAACTGTAAGATAATGTATTCAGACTCAGCAGCTTTCTGTCGTGTCTGATTTGTGGTTTGCCCTGTATAACACAGATTTTCTATGATGCACATTTGATGGACATTTTCAGTTTAGAGAGGCAGCTTGCTGTATTTAATTATGGTTTGTGTTTGATAATAAGATGTTTCCTAGGTAGGAGATCATCAGTTTCTAAGAAATTCGTGTGACTCTCACTTTCCCTTCATGTTGCAAATCTTTCCAGGATTCCTAAGCTATTGCTGGGATCAGAGGCTGTGTGTGGGGGCTGCTGTGAACTCTGTGCTTGTCAGGGGCTGCAAACAGCCTGGCCACTGCAGAGCTCTCCTTCTATGCAGGTTCACCCCTGCTTTTCAAAATGAAAAATTAATATCTGAAATGCACCTTTTTTAGTTAACAAGTCTGAATCAAGGCTTTAAGTGTGTTGGTTTGGATGTTGCTTTTCTTTCACTTCATTTTCTGTCTCCATCAGAAACTTCGGCAATAGCTGTTGGCCAAGCTGCTTAATTTAGTCATAGCTCTTCTTTGCATAAAAGTCATGTTGGGTTTTTTTCCTCAAAATAATGAGAGATGTTGAGGATAAGTTTAGATCTGCTTCTGAAATCCCTGGAGACTGCAGTGAGACATACATCACCAGCTAGCACGGAGAGCTAGAGATGGATTTGAAACCATTGGAATTGGATGATGCTGAAAATTGCCTCTTTTTCCTGTCCTTCTTTCTTGCAGAGGGAAATGGATGGAAATGTGCTCAGAGTTACAGAGGAACTGCATGCAAGGAGGCCTCTGAAGGGAATATTTTCAGATGAAAATGGGTGACAGATGCAGAGCCTATAAAGTAGAAACAGTCCCCCAGAAGTGCAAATTTGCAGCTTATTGTGATACACAGGAAAGCTGGCAGGGAAGAGGAAAGATGAAACTGCTGAGAGAGATTTTTAAATGGCCTCTGTGTACAGGGGCCTGTTGTTGATCACAACAAGGAGCCTTATTGCTTTGGGTCCCACAGAATAAAGCACAAAGCCATTTATGAAAGTAAATGTGTTTGCTGTAAGAGATGGAATAATTTGTGGAACATAGTTTTGTACCTGGAGTTTTCTCCAGTGCACAGCTTGTCTTGTGTAATATTCTTATATTTCTTACTCTAATTGGGCAGTACACAGAATGTCTGTTTCTGTTGGTGTGCATGGCCACAGAGGAGCTCTCTGGATGTTCCTCTATGTGCTCTGTTTTCCCCTACAGCAGCAGTTTGGTAATGCTGAAGGAACATTGCCTGATCACCTGAGAAAAAAGGACTGAAGAAAGCAAAAACTTTTTTACAAATCCTTCTAGTGGGTTTTGCAAGCCACCTCCAGGTGGGATCAAGGTGACTGGAGAAGAGGATCTAACACAGATAAGGAATACAGGGTAGGATAGAAGCTTCTGTCCTCAGAAAGGGAACATTTCAGAGATGGAAGAGATTATAGGATCTTGTCTCTGGTTAATTTTACAGCAAGATTTGAAAATTACTTCAGGTTGGTGAGACTGGGCAGAGAAGATGCTGTGATATTTACTGCAGCAGAAAATGGACTTAGCTAAGCAGGTTTTAGGGATGAAAATTGAGTGTGGTTTGTCTATAATTTGATTGAGATGATGCGATGCCATTCCACATGAAGTGCTGAAGATGCACTAAAAGATAAAACCATGATGATCTTATTTCTGAAATGACTTTCACAACTATGGTACTTGAAATTCCTTTATTCTACTTTAATAAAAATAAAAGTTCTTTTCCTTTGAAGAGATGATGCCTTCCATTTGCTCTGTCAGAAAAAAAAATGCTTCATGGATTAGAAAACATTTTTATCTCAGTATTTCTTCTGGAGCATACGCTGGAAATTGTCCATGCAAGGTTTAGTGTCAGGAGGTAAGATACAACTCTTTATCCACTTAAGAGAGAAGCATTTCAGTCACATATTTATGTACAGACACAAGTTGGATTTTTTTTCAGTGTTAGTTTGCAAAGATGAGTGTGCTTAAAACTGAGAAATTTCTCTTGAAGAACTGCTTGAATGCCTACAGGGAGAGGGAAGTTATCCAACATGACAGGCTGGTGAGCTGGAAAGTGTCCAAACACTGGTTCATAGCACAAAATTTCAGTGCTCTTCCTTGTATAAATCTTATCAGTTCAAAAAATATTGCTAAGTACTTGATGTTTTGTATCAAAGAATGCACACATTTTACACTTTAGATTATTGTAGGTTTATATTCAGGCTTAATTAAATGTTAACAGAGCTCTGTGTAGATCTGCAGGTAACCTGTGCATAGGCAAGGTTTGCACCTTGTGCTGCTTTGGAGGCTTCAGCATTTGGTTAGAGACAGATTAGTTCATAAAAATGACCTTTTGAACTTTCTCTTTGGTTGTCAATTATATTAGCTATGCCTGTTAGAACAGCCAAACTTAATATTATTCCTCAAGTAGCAAACTTAAAATCTGCATTTCCATGGTTCCTATGTGGCAGCTTGCCACTGCCCAGCTCCCTTCTCCTGTTGAGACACTGCTACAGGAAAAACCATTTAGAACCAGTATAAACTGCTTGCTAAAGACTGTGACTTCAACACTTGAGTTGTTTTCATCATTACAGTATTTATTTAGTTCTAAAAACCAAGTTCTGAGTGTACTTGCTGCGGCCCTTTAGCTTTCAGTTGGTTTCTGGGGTTTTTTTCCAATTAATTTATCACTTCAGATCAAGAATGACACAGCAAAGCTGCATCCAAAAGTATTTAGCAGTGTGCTGTGCTGCAGCTGTGTGTAATGCCTTGTGAGCACTGTGTGTTCAGTTATGATTCTTCAGGATTCCATAACTTTTTTTGCCACTTCAGTATGTGGGAGTATTCAGAAAATGTAAGGAGTCAACTGTTACTCTCACTTGTATCACAAACCTGGGTGTATGGGGAAGCAGTGAGAGAAGAAACCGTGCCAAGCTCTTGCTGAAATGCATTGTCCCATGGCTTCTGTTTCCTATGGAAGCACTGGAACCTGGGTGGGAATATTGTGCCAGTTCTTATCATGGTAACAGGGCTGGAATTTAAAATTGCATCTTGAGGGGTTTTTATCTGTATTCCTCCAGACCAGTGAATGACACCAGGAATGTGAGTAACTGGATATTTCGTCCTCCAGAGATATATTTTGTGTACTCAGCTGAATACACCTGGCTGTGCCTCTTCCTGGATGCCAGTTTTGAAAAACCTTTTCGGTGTGGGGGAATTGAATTACGGCAGCTCAGACTGGGTTACCAGCAACTGGCTGACAGTAACCGCAGGAGAGACTGGAATTGTGCTTATTGGCTTTGGCAGGGTGTCTGCAGAGACTGACACTTCCCACAGGCTCCAGCTTCTGGCACAAAAAGCTACAGGTGGAGGAGAAATGGAGGTTGGGATACAACGAGCTGGGGACTCCTCTGAGAGAATCTCTGAGCAGTTGTGACCACGGCTGTTAGCAGTGTCAGAGGAAGTTTTCTCAGGCTTTATCGCTGCTCAGTCAGTCTGATGCTTTGCCACATCTCCTCTTTGAATATTTACAAAATGGAGCTGTGATATAATTGGCAATAAGGTTGGTAGTTCAGGTTTTTGTGTGAGTTCTGTTTCATTCTGTCCTTAACCTCTCAGGAGCCAGAATTATCCATTCTGGAGGGGACTGGTGAGGAGTAGAGCAAAAGAGAAACCTCTGTTTGTTTTGAGTCTCTGCTATAAGGAATTTTACATCAAAATACACCAGCCTGCTGATGTTGCAGAGTTCAATGACAAGTATTTTGAGGGGTTACAATTAAATAGATGAGAATTGCATGATAAGAAATCTTTGCATATTTGTTCTCTTCTTCTGACTTTGCAGTTGCAAATTTTAGTTCTGTTTCATATCATCAGTAGTGAAGGCATTAAATTCAAAGTTCAGATTTACAAGACAAGTATTTGGTAAGAACACTACTCTTAGTGTCATGACTGTCTGTTAAACAGCTCAGCAGCTTCATGTTGCAAATGAATAATGGGAAGGGACAACACAGGTATGTTTTACTTGTGTCGGGTCTGTTGTGAAATACTTCTCTTTAAATCCATGAGAAAGGCAGCAGGTTTATTCTATTTTATGAGCACTGTAAAGGTCGTTTCTAAAGTTGTGTTTTAAGTCTGCTTCACCAACTTATCCATAATTCTCTGTGACTTTATTCTTTCATTTTATACAGCACTTCTGTCCTGTATATTTAAACAGTCTGCAGTTTAATGTTGTTTGTGAGGTGTACAGATTATTATTATGCAGGGCAGGTGCCTTTAAAAATGAATTGTAGCATCATTATTGCCTGACTATTACCTTTTCTAAAGGTAGAGAGAACTTGCTTTTGAAAAGCCTTGCTTTTTGTGAGGAGAGGATTTGAAAGAATCCCACTTCAGTTAATTATTTATAGCCTGAAAAATAATATAGCCTTACAATCGCTCTCCAATCTTTGCTCCACTGCCCATGTAAGGAGCACCAGGAAAATGAAAGTTTCTCTGCAGCTCATGCTTTGACAGAGACACCCATTCTAAGTTACAGCATTATTACCATGTGTAAATTATTTTATATTATTAAATATTTATGGCTAGATACTGTTTTTTCTTCAAAACAAAAGAATAAAAGTTCAGTCAAAACTTGTCCCACTGGGTAAGACAAACAACTGGCTAATTTGTTCTTCACACTTTATTCAAATAACATTCGTTTATTTTTACTTTTTTGGGGTGGTTATTGCTGGCTTGGGACAGGTTATGAAAGCCAAAATTGTCTCAGTACTAACAGGTACTGAGAATTGTAGGAATATGGAGTTTTCAAAAAAAATGCCAAGCACCTTTTTTTCCTGATATTTAAAAGAAAATGTGTGTTTCTTCTTTATCCCAAGCTTGTTTAGTTTCTCATGAAGTTGGAAACAGTCTGAGTTACAAGGGGACCGGCCACTTGGCTGGAACTCAAATGCCTTGAGTTAGGGTGACGTGCTAAAAAACCCTCACAACCAAAGGATGAATTTACAGTTTGTCTCTCAACCTTGTAACTAATTGTTTCTCTCTATTCAGCTCTTAATCTTGATAATATTTGTTATTTCTTAATATTAAAGAAATATTGATGTAAATAATTTCTCACATATATAAATTCTCCATGTAGAGAAATTGGGGCTCTGCAGTTTGAGGTTATTGTTGGAGATGCCACAACGCTCCCAAGTACAGGGCTGAGATTCAGTAGCTGGGGGTCTTTGGCACAGTGCATAACTGCCTATAGAAACAGAGCATGGAGGAAATTCTGTGCAACTGTGGTGTCTTAGGAGGAGGAAACAGTGCATGTAGTGAGAAAATAATTATGGTATTTGAAAGGAATTCAATCCCGTGGCAGAAAAAGTGAGGTGATGACACTTTACCATGTGTTGAGATGGGGAGAGAGCGTGATCTGGTAACACACTAAAGCATCACAGAGATATATTTATCTCCTGCTGGGCACTGTTAGAATCAGATGGATCTTGTGTCTGGTCTGTCCTGGAACATGTCCAGAGAGCAAAAGTGAAATCATGGTTTAAAAAAATAAATCACAAAAGCGTAGATAAACATTTCACTCTCCTCTTGGGAAAGGTGATGCTTCACCTTGTCGAGTTTCTAAGATGGCACCACAGAGGAAGGGAGGTGACCCTTTGATGACCTACTAATGGTCACTACAGGGAAGATGAACATCTGTGGGCTCTCCAAGGACTCTGAACTTTGCTGGAGAAATAAACATCTTCTCTGGGCAACACAAGCTCATGTCCCAGTGATGTCAAGGGCAAAACAAAAGCCTGTTTGTTTCCTTGCCTTTTCCCATTTCAGGTATTTCTTAATATCTGTACCTTGTAACTGATTTTATATCTTGTATAAATTCAAATTTTATTTTTAGCTTACAAAGCTATATTTAGATAGTCAGAGAAGTTAATAATTGATGATATGTCTAATAAATCTGCAGTGTCCTGAACTGTGTGGCACCTGCTTGTCACTCAGCATTGGGGTTTTTGTTATTCAGTCTTTACTGAGACTGGCAGTTTGAAGAACTCCAGAAGTTATCTTTGGGAACTGCAATATGCCTAACTAAAAGGCTGCATGGAAATAAATATCTTCAAGAAATTTTTGTATGCTCAAATTATTTTTCCACAAGTGAGGGCAATTAATTTCAAAGAAGACAGGAGATAGAAGACACGCAGCATTCTGTACAAATTAATAGAAACTTCAATTCCTCGTATGTTTTGAAATATATGAAATCCTTAGAAAGTAACGTGTGAGTTAATTGCATAAGCAGATGCATATTGCCTTAAACTCACTTTCCCTGTGATTTCTGATCCTCTTCTGAGCATAAGAATGAGGAATGGCCCAAGCAATTGAGTATTTTACATGATTGGATCATCTCTAGTTGGAGAAGAAAAGAGCCATCTCTGAAGTAGTTGCATAATACGGAATATGGCCTGCCCTGTTTCAGGAGCAAAGATGACCTTTCTTCCTTTTTGTATCCCTGGGATGATCTCCTGGGGCCTGTTAGGGAAATATCAGCAATTTTATAGAAGTTACTTCCTTCCTTCATTATTTCATAGGAACACTGTGTTGCCTTAATGGCCCTGAATGAAGTTATTTTCAGAAAATGGTACTGGTTTTTATTTTAAAGAATAATTTCATTGCAAAAGGTCTCCTTGGGAATAGCTTCAGGTTTAATTTGGGTAAGTAGCAGTGTAATTCAAGCAAAATACTGAAATGTGTCCCTGTGTTATTAAGAAGGCAGGTAAAACATGCAGCACATCAGTGTGGTTGTGTCTCCCTTCAGACATGACTGGACATGCAGTTTTTCCAACATTTTCCACAAGAAATTAAACAAGAAACCAAATGAGTACCTTGCCACAAAGCTGAGGAAGACAGGCAACCCAGAAGCTGTTAGAGGGGTTGGGTTAGGGTTATCATACATCGTGTTAGCTGCATAAAATTAGGTGTGTGTTCCAGGTTTTTATTGGTTGGTTGGTTTGCTTGTCTTTTAAAATTCAAAAAAAACCAAAACTTGAAAAAAATTGATAGAATCCACAGAAATGTTGCCATATGTAATCTGTCAAGATTGCTCTGTTTTTCCCCTAAGTCCAGAAAAAGAGTTATGAGGCAGGAATGTCTAACTGGCAGCCTGAGGGCATGTGTATCCTTGTATAACAGGAATCGACCTAGTTCAGTGGGAACATCCTTTCCTTTTTTGAAAAAAATAAGTTTCATATGTTGATAGAGATGTTTGTAATCCTGGTGTCACCTGTTTTGTGAAGAGCTTCCAGAAAATCACAGCATTCTCAGAGCTATTTCTGTTGCAATAATTAAGATTTCTGTTAGCAGACTAACAAGGCTTATTTTCACACCCTTTGCGTGTCCCCAGGACATTCCACAGGTTTGCACATCAGGCTGTCTCCCCCTTTAGCTTGTCTGGAAACACTGGTGTGCCCAAACTTGTTGTGGGGACACCCCTGATGCAGGACTTAGAGCCAGTAGCAGGGAAACCATTTGGACAAGGGTTACACATGGGTTTTTCCAGCTGCTGACAGCAGCCATCCCAAACCACTGTGCCATGCCAAACCATTCTGCCATCCCAAACCACTCTGCCAGCCCAAACCACTCTGCCAGCCCAAACCACTCTGCCAGCCCAAACCACTCTGCCAGCCCAAACCACTCTGCCAGCCCAAACCACTCTGCCAGCCCAAACCACTCTGCCAGCCCAAACCACTCTGCCAGCCCAAACCACTCTGCCAGCCCAAACCACTCTGCCAGCCCAAACCACTCTGCCAGCCCAAACCACTCTGCCAGCCCAAACCACTCTGCCAGCCCAAACCACTCTGCCAGCCCAAACCACTCTGCCAGCCCAAACCATTCTGCCAGCCCAAACTATTCCGCCATGCCAAACCACTGTGCCATCTCAAACCACTGTGCCATCCCAAACCATTCTGCCATCCCAAACCACTCTGCCAGCCCAAACCACTGTGCCATCCCAAACCATTCTGCCATCCCAAACCACTCTGCCAGCCCAAACCACTGTGCCATCCCAAACCACTGTGCCATCCCAAACCATTCTGCCATCCCAAACCACTCTGCCATCCCAAACCACTCTGCCAGCCCACCATCCACATCCTGCACGCCCATATTCTCCAGTTTCTTTGCCTGGTACCAAGGAGCCTGCTCCCCACACACTGCTGTGAAACCCTGGACAGTGCTCTTCAATTCAGCAGAGTTCGAGTTCTTTTTCTGTCTTCTCCCACATCCCTGGGACTACATTACTGGTTTCCTGTTTTCATGCTTGAATGCTCTGTTCCTCCAGAGCATCTGTGCCTTGAGCCGTACAACCTGCTAGGGCCGACCTAATGTCCTGGAACTCTCTAATTGCAGCACAGGCAGTTAGATTTCTATGATAATCTGGAAGGGGTAAGGGAGCTCCACTACTGCTCCTGTATCTCAAATTTCCTCCTTCTCCACTGCCTTATTCATTCAGCATCAACATATGAACAATATTATTTTTCTTCTATTTTGTTGTAACCTTTTTTTAAAATATATATAAATGATTTGTAATTATTTGCTATGTATTATTTAAATATTTTAATGTTTGTTGTATTTAACAATCTTGGAGGTCAACACCTTGTACCAAGAAGACAAATAAAATAAAAGACACTTTTAACTTACCTGACTACAGTGCCATTTGAAAAAAGACAAATGGCCTTGGTCTAGTACTAAATGCTTTATTTTCTTATTTTCTAAGTATAAGAAATTCTGTCAGAAAGACATATTTCATTTAAGGGACATATCTAAGAAAAAAATACTCTACATTAGTGGATTGCTGACACTGAGCTCTGCAGTCTAGGAAATCTTGTTTTAAGATATAAAATATTAGCAGCTTCCTTTGAAACAAAAACTAAGCAGAACAAGTTACTGGTTTTTTTCTTCTTAATAAACATGTCTTGAAAACTGATGATAATCTAAATGGAAAATTTGATTCCAGTCCCTCTAGCTTCCCAGACCCTTGCCTTAATATTATAATGTTGCAGCCATAGTTTGGAGAGTCTTAGACCAGGAACCACAAGATAGATCACAAGATCCAGGTCTAGGAATCTGAAAGGTAACATTCAGCTCAATGGGTTTGTGTTAACTAATATGGGAAAAGAATTTGTTTATAAAACATACCATAATGATATCAAGTTAGATGATATCTCTTCAAATATCTTGGAAGATCTTCTGACTGTGTGATGGTACAGCAGCTACCAAATGTTTGTTCTGTCCTTCAGCTCCATAGAACTAAAGAGACAGAAAATTACCTGCTCCACAACAGGTCCTTTGGCGTCGTTTCAGTGGAGGGGTATAACAAGGGTGAATCTGCAGACCATGATCTAATAAGCTTTTATGAACAGCTTCAGTAGTAAAGTCCTGAAGCTGCTATTAAACCCAATGGCACTAATATAGAAAATACAGTGGAGGTGTAGGTTGTAATGGTTCTAATCATAACCTTTTCTCTGTGTGTTGTTAGATATGTACTGATGCTCCCACACACTCTGTGCTGCAGTGACTAATCATAAAAATAGAGACTATAAGACTCTTCAGGAGATGCAAACTCTAAATATCAGAGGTATAACAAATTAGATTTCTCTGTCGCTCTCATTGATCAAGTTTGCTTTTATATGAGTGTGATTCTGCTTTTGTTTGCTTCCTGCTGGGGCTGCAATTCCCTAACATGTATCTACACTCGTTATTTCTGTTTGCTCTGTCCAGGAGAAGGTGTTGGCCCCCTGGCTTCTCAGCGAGACAATCTATCTGAATGAAATCCTAGTTTAGTGATGAGGAAAAATAAATCTCTGCAAACAGCCTTGAATATTTTGGCAGCAAAGCAACACAAAAAATGTCTTTTTGGCACATAGTTGTCATCCTCAGAAGGAGTTCAGATGGTCAGATGATGTGGCACCACAAAATATTTTGCTAATCGTGTTTGCAAAGGTGCTGAAAACTGTTTGAAGCCCAGTTTGTGTTTGGGAAGACCTGTTGTAACACAGTGCTGATACATCAATACTCACCCCTTTTTCTGAGGATGGTTTATGCTTGGGATTTTTTGGAGAACAAGTTTTAATTTCAGAATAAGGATATAATTTGTTGTCAGAGGGATTTAAAGGCAGGGGAGCAGAGGTGCTGCCTTTTACCATCCTGGTGTGTTTTCCAAACAGCCAGGAACAGGAGTTCAGTCCTGTCCCATCGTGGTTTTAGGATTCAGAGGCTCCTGGATTGCAGTGATTGAGCAACCAAGGGACAGTCACACCCCTGATGGAGCCTAAGGCAGGGCAGTCTGGAATTCTTTACCTTTTCCAGGCTTTTGACTGGTTTTCCTTTTTCTCATTTAAAAAAAATTGGAAGAAAAACCAAGAGCTAAACTAATTCCTTATTTAGTTATTCAAAGAAATTTCAACCCTCATTTTCATTCTACTTTTATTGTAAGTATATAATAAATCCAGCTCTCAGGCTGGTGCTAGGTTATTAAAGGAATATTCCTTATTCTGCCAGAGCCCAGGGATAATGTGTTAGAATCTCCCTAAAAGAGACAGATTAGCATGTGCACAAATAATTGATGCAGACAATGCTATTTGGGAAATTTCTATCTGTATATTATTAGAGTATCAAGATTCTTTGTTTCTGTTACATTATAATTGAAATTAAATCAGCTGGGACATAAGTGACATCCCTTGAAGAGACCCACACATGAGGAGGATGCATAATTGGCTGTAGGTTGTGGAATACCCATTGGCAGGACATTCTGAAAGTACTGGAGTTTTATCCTTTCATCTTTATATGTGTGTTTCCACAGGGTTTTCTTTCCCAGAGAATTCCCTATGCTTTCCATTAAACAACTTACCCGAGATTCAGTGTGAAAAGCTCTCTGTTTTAGAAAGATTTGGGGTTTTGCTATGAATTTATGGGTTTAGTCAGTTACTCTGCTAACCAGACTCCAAGATATTTTTCAAGCTTAAAAGTGGAGCCCACTGTTACGTAACAATTAAAAACTTAATAAAAGCCCCTACTGGATATCATGTAGATATGAAAAATATTTCAGATAAAAATTAAAACTGTTCTAATAGTTGCTAGTTGCTAATAATCAATCCTAAACAAACACAGTGGGTAGATTGGTTAGTGTAATGTGATTTGTTGGAAAAATATTTTTATTGGGCCCTATTTTCTCCAAAAGATCAATTTAAAAGTAAGAGGAAAGTTTCTGACGTGATATGACTTTCAACAGTTTTAAGCAGAACTAATGTGATAAAGCTTTGTTTTAGCCATTCACAAATATATTGTATTAGTCACATCTCTGATCAAGTCATTGAAATTTAATTTAATTTTTCTGTCTTCAGTAAGTGCAGCTGAAAAAGAACAAAATCAAATAGAGTGATTTAGTTCTGGGAATACAGGAGGTGGCTCTGTTTAGTTTTAAGGAAGTGAATCATCATCCAAGACATTTGTCTTCACTTTGTATAAATTTAAAATACATGGCTTAGCAATAAAAGATGCTGCTGCACTTTGAAGAGCTTGGATTGCTCAGTTGTGCTCTTTCTGACCTCAGGGTTGCTCTCCCTTGCAGCTGCTCTGTTCTGCTCTGCAGTCTCCTGTTGCAGTCCTGGCTGGGCTGGTTCCTGCTGTTAAGTGTTGCACCTCTGGGCAGGGAGCTCTTCCCTCAGCCCCTGTATCCCTTCCTGCAAGTTCCCAAATTGGTTTCCAGTCCTTTTAAATGGAAGAGATTGGCCAATCTTTGTTACAGTAAATAAACCATGGATGGCATTTTCAATCTCACTCTTTGCCCGTACTTTGTGTTAGTCCCACTGTTTCTGTGGAATCCTGACTGCATCCTCTCTAACGTGGGAATGAGCTGGGACCCTTGGCAGGACCGGCCACGCTCTGCCTGCTTGGCTGCCCCTCTGGTTTAGTGGCATCAGGGCAGTGCAACAGCATCTGGAATAAGAAATTAGGGAAATGAGCAGCCTGACAGCCCTGGGATACTGGGGGTTCTCAGTGGGCATCTCATGTACCAGGGCAGGAAGTTCTTTCTGGCCAGTGGGACCAGGCTGGGAAGTGGCTGAAGTGACTGTGGGAGGCAATCAGTGGGCTGAAGAGGAGGAGGGAAGAAGCTGCACAGGTCCCTGAAGGCAAGGATGGAAGATTTCATCTGATAGAGCAGAGCTGGGGTCAGGAGTGTGCCAGCAGTGCTTAAGTGAGGAGGTGAAACAGATCGTTGTGGTTTTTGATAAACGTGCTCTGGACAAGTCAGTTCAGTTTCCAGGCAATGATTTCTTGTTCCAAATCACAGCACCACAGAAGAACCACAGAATATTCTGGTTTGGAAGGGATTCACAGGGATCACTGAGTTCAACTCTTTAGTGACTGGCCCATACAGGTATTAAACCCACAACCTGGGCATTATTAGCACATGCTCTGAGCAGCTGAGCTCATCTCAATTCCTCTGACCTCACTGATTAATGTTATCCATAATTTGTTAGCAAATATGCCTTGAAGATGAACACAAAGTTATTATTACAGGAAAAGTAGTAAATTACACAACTGTGTTTGAACACAGACTTAAGCAGAAGTTAAATCAATTACAGTGGAGTTTTCATATCAACCAGAGACAGTAGCAGAAATTCTGGAGCAGATTTATGGCACAAAACCAGCCAAAAAACAAAACCCAGCAGCAGCAAAAACATTGCAGAGAAGGAAAAATCTTCTTTTTTGGAATATTGCTGAAAAATCAGTACAAAGTTAAAAATCCAGCCCCCTAAAAAACATTGACGGCAAAGGATATATTCCATGAAAATCAAGCTACTTTTATTTCCTAGTATGAACCATTATTTTACTGCTTTTATCTATGTATGGAAAAGTCTTAGATGAAATAATACTGAAATTGTTGTGTTTGTCTAACTTGTAACGTATCTTGAAATCTGCTGTTACTCTCATTGTGCCACAAAATTGCTCAGTATTATTCAACCTGGTAGTCTTCTGCTTTTATAGTTGTACATCCTTTTAGCTAAACCTTGTGAATGTAAAGAAAATGGTAGAACAAGGTAAAACAGCCCAGCATGTTTTCGGTCAGAAATCCAAGGCTGTCAGTGAGATGTGGAAGCAGGATGCTGTTCAGTCAGCTATAAAACACAAGGAGACAGAACCAATGAAGTAGATGAATGTATAAATGGAAAATTAAAAACTCAGACCCACTAAGAGTAGATGAATGGAACTGTAAATGAATTATTGGTACGATGTGCTCATTGGCAAGCTCTGAGTCTGTATGGATTGGGAGCTATTTCCCATTTCACACGTGATGGATACTCGAGGTTGTTGCATAGCAGCCTGTCCTAATGTTTATGTATTTGTGCCTTTCCAGCTAGAAACAGTACATTTTAGGACTGCACATGCATTGGCAGGGACATCTATTTCTGGAGAGAAACAGAACTACTGCATTAGCAATTCACTCGAAATTCTGCTTATTTTCCCTTTCAGACTGGTATTGTTTAGTATTTGCATAATATGATCAAGATGTTTGTTTAAACCTCTACATATGCCACAGTTCTCAAGGTTTAATGGGATTTTCTGAGGAACTGTGGCTTCAAGCTACTGTGGTTCTTTGTGGCATCACTGAGCATCTTCCATACTTGTGATGGTGTTGCTCTTTAGCTCATGACACGGGACAGCTGTGATGACTCAATGATTCTGAGAAGACAGTATTTTTGGAGACCTACTCAATAACAGGCTTGTGGCACAACATAAATATTGATGATTTTTAACACTTGATTCAAGTAGTTGATTGGTTAGTTTTTACTTACACTCAAGATGACATATTTATCACTTTTCCTCCAGAAAGATGTTTGTACTTATTTCTGAACAAAAAACCCCAACCAAAACAGAGAGAACTCTTTGGCCCATAGAAATTCATGGTCACACTCTTTATGTGTGTCACTTTTACAATTACTGTTTCTAACATGTGATGAATTTTGAAACTTCTGGCTTATCCTAAAAGGGAGTTCAGGATTAAACCGAATCTATGATTGCTGCAAACACCACAAAAATATTGGATTGTTAGAGTAAGTTTCTTTGCCCAATACAGAAAGCTGTGTGTTAATCAAACATAAACCATCATTAGTGTGGGGTCACAAGTTGTGAGGATGGTGCAGAGTCCCCTTACCCCACCCCACCTGTGAGGGTAAGCAAAATGAGCATGTCCATGTGGTTCTGTGCTTACACTCGGGCTCTGTGTTGGTGAAGTGCTCTGTTAATGAGGGTAAATGCTACTTAAGTGCCTACATTAAATAAATATCCCCCTGAGTCCTTCCAAAAGTACATCTGCATGAGGATTGCCTACCCTGCAGCCACTGAAACACTTCCACTAGATTAGATCAAGATGTAGCTTCATTCCATGTTATTTCTGTTGTTTTTTCAGTGCATTTGCCTCATCCTTGCGCTGCTGCTCTGTTTGAAGTTACTACGGCAACCTGTCACCATCTGCTATTATAAAGTGTGCTGGGGTTTAGTTGCTAGGTGTTGAAGTTTGTCATCTTACTCATATGCTCCTGATGTTCCTCAGCTGTTTCTTTTCCTGTACATGTTGCATCCACAGCTAATCTGTGCTTTTTCAGCAGTGCAAGAGATTCCACTTCTTCCTGCTTGACCTTAGGATGCCCTATTTGTTTTACAGAAGTCTGCCATTCCTTTTTGTGTACTCTGTATATACTCAAGCAAAACAACATTTCTTTTACCTTACCCACTGCTGTGCAGTGTTTATACTAAAGCCAGCACTTCAGTTCATTTAAATATGGTATTAATTATGGAGGGACAGAGAATTTCAATGTTTCCCGAATATTTTCTCCTCTGTTTTATTTTCATTTGACTACCTATTTACTCGTCTTCCTTCTCCTGACAGCAGTGCAGCATTCACACTATCAACTTCCTTATTTCTTACATGTTTTTTGAAAATCTGTCAGAAAATTGGATAATTAAAAAAAAAATAGAATTCAGTGCTGTTTCTGTTCTGAGTTCTTTTGCATTCATAAGGAAATGAATGTATTGAAGTTTGGGAATATTTTATTAGATCACTTCATAGTTGTGCAGAGTTGTTTCTGGGGTTTTTTTCTGTTCATATTGTCTCAGCAGTCGAGTGTTTACTTTGATACATTTATTTTTTGTACATTTGACCTAGTTCTAATCAATGTTTTCTGCTGTAATTCACAGGCTAAATCCTAACAAGCCTAAGCACAGCTAAAATGACTTGCTCGGATTCTACCTGAACTTCACCTTGTCTGCCACAACCTCTTTTACACTATTCAATCCCTATGTACAATGCTTGACTTTATGAAATAAGTTTTTTGATAGACTATTGTGTGATTCTGAATTTCTTCAGCCCATCCCATGAACATGCAGTCCATGTCCTGGCATAAGAGCTGGTTCTTGTGCAGAACTTACTGTATTCACAGGCAGTTCATGCTCTTTGCACATTCCAGTAAGAGGCACTTAAACCCCAGAGGAGGATTTCAGTGAATACAGAGAGATCTCTGCAGGTTTGATCGCAGCTGTGTAGAGCCCTGTGCTATCCTTCAGTTCTGCCAGTGGGAATGGCAGTGCTGGGGGTGCAGGGGCGCTTCAGAGATCCGAGGCTGCCTCTGAGAACTGAATATTTATTGCTGCCATTTGGGGATTAGGAGGGAGGGGCAAGCTTTAAACCTATAAAGATGCTAGCAGATGATTTCTGATAGTTGAGATTGCCGGCAAGAAAATGATTAAAGATCAAACAGTATTTGTATGTTCCTGTTTACAGTTACATGGAAAGGATGGAGGAAGTTTTTGTAGCAAACCATCTTTACTGTCACCTATTTCATTATCATTCAGTCCAACTGATGTGAATTTGACAGGTTTGGTGCGAGGTCCTGGCCAGCAAGATGTGATCTTTGCTTATGGCTCTTTTCAAGGCGTATCATCTGTTAATTTTAAAATCACCATACACAGTCACTAAGGCATTTGTGCCGTACCATAATCACAGGCAAAGCTAGACACATTTTTTGAAGTTGGTTTTAACAAAAGAAATAACCTTCTTAAAGTCTTTATGCCCTTAAGCATCATAATACATCTATTCAATGCTTGTGAAGAAATGCTGCTTATTTCAAGCAGCGATTATTTAACTTGAGTCTAGAAAGGCATTCAGTGGTGAATGCTTAACTACTAAAAATACGAGCTGCTTTTCGTGTCAATTCTCTAACTTCTGTCGCTAATCTTTCTTCCAAATCGAGACATGAGAAGAAAACCCCCACACAATTCCAGTACTGAATCCTTTGCAATTCATTATTCCTTTCAGCTATGCATTTAACACCAAAGCAAAGATTTGTCTGCTCCAGAACTGTAAAAGTGAAGTACTACTGCAGGAAATCCAGCATTTCTTTTAGAAGAGCATCAGCACCCGAGAACACACGATTTCTTACCTGAAAGCTTTTGCTTTACCTGCAGAAAATGAGTCTTCTTAGCCTTAAAAAGTAGGCAAGGCTCTCACTAGCGCTAAGGTTACTCCAAAAGAAGGTACGATAGGTCCTTTAGGTTGTAATTTCACTGTTTGTATGCAAGAAGTGCGCCGGGTCTGCTCACGTAGGAATAAATAAATAAAACCCCGGCAGCAGCACGAAGCGAAGAGGGAAGTACCAGACCTCTAGTGGTCACAGGCAGCAGCTGAGACAGGCACGATCCCCTCCTCTGGAATGGGGACAAAATGGTTGGGTGCGACAGAGCAGCCGGGGCTGGGAGCGCTCCTGAGCCTCGGGATGTGACACCGGACACAGGGAGCCCGAGTGACACCGAGAGGCTCCGCAGCGCCGTGTCCCTGTCCCGTTCGGGCACTCCCCGAGCCGGGAATGGGAAAAGATTCAAGGAAATCTAGGAAATTGTTGTGCACGCTCATCAGTTTTGTTGTTAAAATAAAAGCAAAGCGTTGAAAGCAGGCTCGCTTTTCAAACAAGAATTGAAACATCGGCAAATTAATAGGAATCGATGAAGAGGAAGATTTACAGCCTTAAAGGAAAACTGCAAATCATTAAACTCACTATTATTGCTTGGGAAAGAAACGTCTTTGTGACTTTCAGTAACTTACAGGGAAAACTCGGGACTGCAAATCATGTTATATCTTTCAAATCATGTTATATCTTTCAGCATTTTGACTTAGGAATTGAGAAAGACTAAACACTTCTTCTTGAGGAAGTTCGAAAGAAGTTTTGAGATGTGAAGGTCATAATGTTCTATACAAGTCTGAGAGTTCTGTAGTAGCTGGTTAAACACCTGCAGAATGTAAAAAATAGCATTTCTTGCACTGTTTCTTCCTGTGAATAATAGAATTATTAATGTTTGATTCTAACATGTTTTCTTCCTATGAATTCCTAGTGGAAGAATCATAGGGAACATCACATGCCTTTTAGGAGTCTTAAGGTGATCTTGAGTTGTACTTTATATAAGTTTTCTTGTCACAATGTGTTTTCCATGTGGTGTCTCATTAATGATGCAGCTTTCTCACAAGAGCCTGTCCCTTGCCAAGGCAGCTTTTGAGTAATCCTTTTGGAGCTCTTGGTTTGTTTCTTTCATCTGGGCTTGCAAAAGCTTGAATATTATTTATTTTTACATACATAAAGGGATTTTTCAGACATTTCGTGTACTTCAACTTTAGAAAGAGCACAGTCCAATATCTTGAGTAACACACAGGTGTTGATTCTGTCTGGTTTGTTTTCAGAGTAATTTTGTGGCATGCATGACAGCAATCCTGAACCAGATGAACGACCAGCATTATTCAGTGTACATTGAAACTTTCCAGACAAGTTCAGAACTAGTGGTGAGTACCAAGTGATCATGGAGTTGATAGTTATAAGTATTTGATTTCCTGTGAAAAATCAGTAGATTTTTTGGGTGTTTCTTGTCTGATTCTTCCTAGAATGAGTTCTGTTGCTGTACATTTTTTGTCTCTGTGTTATTGCACTGCCTCCCTCTTCTAATGGTGGCACTGGACAACACTGGAATCAGCAATTTGGAGAGGCACAAATGTCTCTGCTGATCCTGGCACCAAGGTGGGGATGTAACGATCAGGAATAAGTAATGAGATCTTTGTGCTGTACTCTGTTGAGGAAGGGGAAAAGAAAAAGAATAAATCCACAACAAAACAACAGCAAAACTTATCCTCAGCTCGTTGAACATTCCCTCCCCACTTCACGTGTGGTGATCCATTTCCACTTTCGTTTTCATTGTTGAGTCTACTCCTGGTGCAGATAACATTGTAAGCTAAATGCAATAAATGCCCTGTTCCTGTAGTGCATCCTTTTGTTGCAGTTGTTTCTGGCATAATTTAATGGTAGCTCAGGTACATTTTAGCCAGAAGGTTTCCATAGTCCTGTGTCTGTCCTTTTACACTCCTGGTGTAGCTCTCAGGTAAGTCAGGGCAGTGGCACAGGTTTGGATTACATCTACAGTTAGTCCATGGAGGCAGTACCTGCACTTGTCAAGAACTGATCACTTTTCTTCCTTTCTTAAAGTCAGGGTGGTGCCGCAACTGAAATTTTAAATGTGGAGTAAATGGAGTAAAAAAAAAAAAATTCCTATATTTTTTGAAATCTATTCATTCTTTATGCAGAGTGACACTAATTCATAAAAAATATCAAACTTTACTCCAAAGTACTAAAACTTTTTGTTTTCATTCATTTATGCCTTCTTTTTTCCTAAAACCTTGCATAATGACTTCAATGTAACGGCTTTTAGCTTCCATTTGGAATCTGAGACTGCTGTTCTTCAGGACTTTGGCTCCAGTCTCAGATTTACTGATATCACCAGGAATTCTTCTCTTGACTTCACTGAGAGCAAAGTGGAACCCCCCATCCTGTGTCATTAATCACACAGAAACACTTCAAGGTGTGTGTTGCACAGCCCCAGCCTGACTGCATTTTGTTTTTCCAGGACTTCTTGATGGAAACGTTCATAATGTTCAAAGATCTCATTGGGAAGAACGTTTACCCTTCGGACTGGATGGCCATGAGCATGGTGCAGAACAGGTACAGAGGGGAGGAGCTCCTGCTGTGTGTGCTTGTGCAGAGTGACTCGGTTCATGTCCTACAAAACATTTCTCAGTTCAGTCTGGGATTACTTTATCATTCCAGTCTGGGGAATGCCAACAAGGTCATCTGAAGCAATCCATTAAATAGCTTGTTGCCTGTGCCTTAAGTCCATTTAAAATGGAAAGGGAAAATTACTTACTTCTCTTTTATTTATTTGGATGTTACCTTTACAGCTGGATTTATTCTGGCTTCTTGTTTGCAAAGAAACACTTTGAGTTTAGGTGCTGGATTATATTATGAAGTTAATACGCTTTTTAAGCAAGACTTCTGTTGACAGTCACCTGTACTACCTTCATTTTAGTTTTGTAGAGGTGCTGGTAACACTGAGTTTTCTAGAAGTTGCAGAGGGACTGGGCTTAGAGTTAAGTGTCAAAAATGCAGAGGTTTGAATGAACTTAGTCCACAGATGCTGTTTATTTGAAATGTCACAGTTATACAATTCTTCCACTTTTATAATATATAAAAAGAGAGGACAGAGGATACTCAATAAACTTGGTTATCTCCTGAGAGTGCTCAGTCTTAGGAAAAGATTTGTCAATAAAATTTACAGTTTTGGGATATCAGATTTTGATATTAGATACATTTTAATCTAGGATTTGAATGGAATGATGGTAAATGAAAATGTTGTTAAGGGCTTTCTTTGCATTCCATGATTCAAAAGTGAAGATTATGTTCTAGAGGGTAGTGATGGTTCTAGTCAGGTGTCCAAACCTCACTTTGTCACTCTTGGACACTAATGACCATGCAGAGGGATCCCTGACCCCTGTTCTGAGGTGGGCAGGTACAGATGTGCTGGTGGATGTGTAAATTCAGGTGATATTTTGTACATTACAGTAGTTTCATGCCTCTTGTTTTTCTGTCTGAGCCAGTCTTTGGCCTATAAGGTAAAATTTAACTCCTTGAACGTTATGTAGCTGCTGCTGTGATTGCAATTAATTTTAATGTACTAAGGAATACTCTAAAAAATATCAATTGGTACTAAACTACCTACAGACATCTGGCACATGCCAGCACATCAAACCTTTCATGTGTAAAACTGTTTCTCTTATCTAGAAAATGCTGTTGACACCTGCAGTATCCACAAGTACAGGATTCTTTTATTCTATAAGGGTGGGAAGTGTCTGTCCTTGGTCAAAGAATGTCTTTGGGGCTTCACCTGGTGGTGCCTCTATTGCCTCAGATCCTGACAGTAAAAATTGCTTTGGGGGACTGCATGTGTGCTTATATACCTCCTAATGATTCTGAGCTCTGTGGACAAGTTGTTCCAGGCAGGATTTGTCCCTCTAAGCTTTATCCTGTGTAAAGAAATAAGTCAGCATTAAAAAAAAATTGTTTAGAAGCTGTTTAATAGTTCCCCTGTAAACACATTGCTTACCTAAAATGACTTGGCACTGTTTATACTCCTTGATTATGTAGCTGTTCTCTGGAATGCATAAGGAAATGAGTTATTGATCTTACTTTATGTCTTAATTTTATGTTATAGCAACAACTGGGAGGGAGGATTTTTATCAGTCCTTATAGAAATTTGATTTTGTTATTTTCTTTGTTCAGGTTTTGGGGTGTTTTTCGAGGGAAAGGATGTTCTACAAAATAAATGGAAGACTAATTCAGTTTTCTAGATTTGTCTTGTTAACATTCTTCACCACAAAGCAGAGAAGTAGCAGAGAAAAAGTCACAAGGGATCAGGCTTAGGTCTCTTGTAATAACATTGAGAGAAAATAAGGAAATTAAAACAAAACCCCAACAAACCAAACACAAAAAATATCAACACAGTGCAGGTTTTGCATTCTTCATTCCCCTGTTGTGAACAGGAGGCTCCATGCAGGATTTATACTCTCTGGAGGAGGTGTTTTACCTTGGTAAAGAGCTTGGTTATGGCTGTGGGGCACATCTGTGCTGTGTGGTGTAACCTGGCCAGTGGCAGGGTGGAGCTGGGGGCACTTGTGCCCTCGGGGTGTGCAGCAAAGCCTGGCAGGCTCCCCTGCATGATCATGTGTGTTTTGGGGCTTGCAAGGAAAGTGGGAATTGGAGGAGTTTTGCTGTAGGAGGGACTGCAGCCCAGAGATGTGGAATCAGTACAGAGAGCAGAGGGGAGAGCAGCGCTGGTACCGAGGGTCTGCTCCTGTTTGCTGAGCAGGCCACTCCAATTCCTGTCACATGGAAGCAAAGACAGGCAGTGCCTGAGTGACATCAGGGGTATTTCAGCTAAAAGTTTGATATCTGCCACAGAGGGGGGCAAACAGTGAGAGAATGTCTTCTTACAGGGTCCAAAGCAAGGGAGAATGGGCACATTCCTGTCCAGGAGAAACTCTTGGGGATGAGTTGAAAGGACTGGAGTAGAAGCTTAATTGATGAAACTTACTCATCAAGCTTTGCCTGTGTCAGGATGGAATTATTTAACTCAAATTACTTTAACTCACTATTATAAACATCGTGCTCTTTGCTTCTCAAGCATGCTCAGGCTCCCAAAGCACATTTGAAGGAGGCTGAGGCTGCGTGTACTGGTCCCACTGGACAGGAAGTATTCAATGAGCAAAAGGGAATGAAAAGGGGGAATGAAATAATGAAATCCCTTTTCTTTTTCCTGTTTTCCCCCTTTCCATTAACAGCAAGATGGAAAGAACACTTTTTTATGGCATGCTAGGTGGTGCAGAACACTTTGGGAAACAGTAACATCATCATTGAGGTCGTGAGGATATAATATCTGAGTTATTTTTGTGATCCTCTATGGTGGATTTAATTAACTTTTGTTCTAATTAAAGTTGCTTACTGCATTCTTCTTATTAGTTACTACTGCTTGTATGTGCACTTTATTCCACTCATGGCACTTAGATATTGGCTATTAACTTATTAAAAGCAGTAATTCCTTAGTACATGGCATTTGTGGGGAAATGCTTGGCTGGTTTAGGTAATACCATATAGTCTGTTTATCTTTCAGCTGTTCATAATTTTAATTTAGAGGGATATAATTTCTCCCAGGAAATTCATGGACTTTATTGTCAACATGAAGAGCGTGGGGAGTCGGATTTGCTGAGTAAAAGGAGGAGTTAGCAGGGTTAGCAACTGCAGGGAAAGTGTTCCCATCCCTTCCCTTGTCCTCGGGGCTTTGAAATGGTAATTCCTCACGGGGAGTCTGAAAGTGTTTGATCTTATCATGATTGGTACCTGGGATCAGCTGGGTTGGTGTCCAGTCTGAAGTGGCTCAGTGAGCACTTTGTTTGCATGGCCATTTGGGTTGTTTTTTGAACTTGCTCACATTATATTAAGATATTTAAAAATAAGTGGAGACAGTGTTTCAGCAGCACATTTCAAGGTCAGATCCTACTCGCTGAAAAAACTCCTGTGAGATAACACTGTAGGGTATTTTCTAACACCAGTAGTTTGGCTTTTTCTAAAATACGTTTTCATTACCTGTGTATCTGAGTGTTTTCAGACATCTGTCAGAGTCAAGACATCCCCAGTGCTTTTTAAGTCTAACTTGAAAGGTTTAGCGCTGCAGGTATTTGGCAAAAGAGACGGAATTGTTGTCAATTTTCTTTCATTATACATACTAAAAATAGCTGCTTACTTGCTGATGAACTGCTTTGTAACACCCTCCAGACGTGGTTCTCATGGAGCTCACACTCGGAGCACTGTTGTTGATTCAGCCAAAGCTCACTGTGGCCTCAAATCAGTGTCACCTGCAGCCCCAGGCACCTCAGCACCTCTCAGCCTGCTGGTGCTGTGGGTCCTCTCAGTGTCCTGGTCCTGCCCAGGCAGCAAAGGGAGGCAGAATAAATTCCTCTTTGGTGCCCAGCAAGGGACTGCTGGGACTTCTGTTCAAGAGAAGGACACTAGGGATTCCAGACCTGGGTTTTGTTAAGGTTTTTTGTGTTTTTCTTTTCATAGACCGTCAGAGAATGGCTCTGTGACTTCTGAAGAACTTGTTTTCCATATGTATATGTGC
This sequence comes from Aleadryas rufinucha, assembly GCA_013397815.1. Lineage (NCBI taxonomy): Eukaryota > Metazoa > Chordata > Aves > Passeriformes > Aleadryas > Aleadryas rufinucha. The sequence goes on along the minus strand of VZTH01006982.1, from coordinate 39,656 downwards.
ATGTTCCTGAACACAGCCTTGGAATAAGTGTCCAAGGCCCGGTTGGATGGGGCTTGGAGCAGCCTGGCCCACTGGAAGGTGTCCCTGCCCATGGCAGGAGGTGGGAATGAGATAAGCTTTAAGGTCCCCTCCAACCCAAACCATTCTGGGATTCAATGAGCTCAAGTTGAAAGGGAGAAAAAACCTCAAATTAATTAAAATATTTGAGCTGCTTCTCAGTCTTCTATTTATCTAAAAACCAAACAAACAAAAAACCCAAACCAACCCCCAAATGAATAGTTTAGGTTAGTTTTACCCTGAAAGCTGATTCATTTATGTAACTAAGGTTGGATGACGGTGTTATGGTTTATTTTGTGCAAATAAGGCAGAATTTAGAAGGCTCATCTGCTGCATACAAGTAACTCTTTTCTTTGATCTTGTTTTCCTCTGCAACTTTTGACTGATTTAAACATCTTCTTATAGAAATGCAGTTGTTTTTATAAGGGCTTGAATTTTCAGGGGAGCAGAATACATTTATACACAGGCTTATGGCATATTGCAGAACTTTGTAATTTTAATGTATGAAAAAATATTTTAAGCAACAAGTATAAATGTCTCATGCAAATATTCTTTTATGCACAGTTGCAGAAAGGGGTAAATAAGGTATTATAACAAGTGCAAACAAATGTTACTGTTTAGTCATTGATTTAATTGTGTGCAGTGATAGGATGTGTCCTTGGACAGTTCGGTTTTGCTGTGAGACTAAAAATGTCCTTGCTGAAATGCAGTTTCCCTGTTAATATAAAGTCCCTTTCAGAGGGAAATTTATTCCTTTATTATTTTCCATGCTGGTGTACTTGGTACACAGAGCCTCAATGTTCTCAAATTTGTATCTCCTGTCCATTTAATCCAGACTCCTGTTTCCTCATTGTCCTTCTCAGTCTCTACAGAAGTCAGCATTTGTAATCAGGCAAATGACATTGAGTTAGTCCTGGGGCAATGGGGTAAGGCAGGGGAGAGCAGAGAGAGCTGTTTCCCTGTGGGCTGTGCTTTGCTCCCAAGGAAAGTTCCACTTCCAGCTGTGGCTGCTGTGTTCATGCTCTGCTGGCAGCCCCAAGCCTGGCACAGAGAGTCCCTTCCATCTGCAGGTGCCTGACTCTGCCTGTGCCAATGTCACCCTGGTCCATCACTGCACCTTCCCGGCACAAACACAAGGTGCTTGCTCTGCACTAGCTCTGCATGTTGCTGGTGGTGATCCATGTTGTGGAATTTTCTGCTTACCAAGAATCTGAACACTTAATTACAGAGTGGCTGCAGCAGATAATCTGCTCAGCAAGAGAGGCACTTGCCCATCGTGGTCGTGGTACAGAGTGGGCGCCTGGTAGGGTTTAACTGCAGTCATTTATTTAGTCTTTTATCTAAAATGCAGAGAGAAAACATGCAGGGAGATATCCCATTCCCATTCATGCAGAGTGTCTCACCTCTCCTGATATCACTGCTGGGGTGCTCACACTCCTAGACTAAGAGTTCTCTGAACTAAAAGAAAAGTCCTTGGTGGAGAGAACAATTCCAAAAAAATCTTGGTAATTTGATATTCTCAGAAGGTCAGTGAGATAAACTGTTACTTTCCTAGATACAACTTCGACTTGCAGATAGAAACCCCTAATGTTCTTTGCTATGTGGCCTGTTATAAAACATTTTTTGGATGTTTTCAAGTATTTTAATTTTAATAAAACATCTGGGGAGTAAGACAGCAAGCAGTGTCTTCCCTGCTGTAGAATATATGTGCAAATGAAGAGCTTACCCACACAAACTGTTCTGTGTCACTACAGAAAAGACTGAAAATTCAATATTCATAATTTTCATCAGTTGTAAGTGCAGTTGAGCAATCTTTCTGTGTTCCCCTTTCTGAGTAACTTTGACCAGAACTTCATATAATTAGAGATTTTCAGGAAATAAAATATAAGCAATTTCCTTGTATTTAACATTATTTTGAACAGTTAATTTTCATATTTTTTACCAGAAGCATCACAAAAAAACCCTGCTGGTGTATTATGTATTTGCTGCATAATCATCTCTCTTAAAATTCATAATCTGCTGGTTCAATGCAATGAAAATCAGTGGAAGAATGGAGAAGTAATTTCTCAACATCAATTCAAACTTCCTTCAAAAGTGAAGGCTGTGGGAGTTTATTAGTGTGTGACTTCCTGACATAACCATGTTAAGACATCACATTCAGCTTTAAGAGCAGGGTTTCAGTTTTGTGTCTGATTCCCATTCTTGATCTAGCGCTAAAGACAGCGTGTGATTGTTAATTTTTGCATTAATTCAGAATGTTTCTTCTATGCAAAAAAATTGTCTGGAATGCACAAAAAAGCAAAGGAGACAGAAGTGAGAAGAAACTCACAATATAAGCAAAATTACTGCAAGTAATGAATTACTGAAACCTCTCAAGCTGATTTACTTAGAGCCCATTCTGACAGCTCTTTGTACGCTTCATTTTCAAGCCATGAAGTTTCTTAAAGCATTGAAAACATCCCACTTCCAGGAGTTTGGCATAAAATATGCACCTAATACACAGACTTGAAAATGTATTTTGGTTTCTAAATGAGAGCTGCACAGGGTTTAAGGCAGGTTTTGGGTAGATGCTGAAGGAAAAGCTACACACAAAGTGTCAAGGGTCTCACATGGAAACTCAGCTTGTCTGGCACAAAGCCCCTGCTCATTCCTGTCTTTCTCTGGGAGCTCATTGTGCTGCTGTCAAAGTAACTGACACATTAGAGCATGCAGAGTTCTGGGGGCTTGGCACAGCTGTTTAATGGAAATTTTCACATCATGCTAATAAGGAAAACCACAATGTATAATTGAGACAAACCCTGATATTATAATTGAGACGAGCAGCCACAGCTCAGCCGTTCTGAAGCAGTTGCTTTCTGACCGTGTTATTTACTTACACTCTGGGTGTACACTGGAAAAGAACTTAGGAACATGGCAGTTGCTTTATCATTAGCATTCAATATGAATGGTTCAAGAAATTATTCTTCAGTCTGTAGTGAAGCTGAGCTGACACAGGGGAGAAATACGAGGAAATTATACTCCTTTCTTTGTGCCACTGGCCATATTTTTCCAGTTACCATGGAAGTGGATTTCTTCCCAAGCGTTGCCATTATTGTGCTCTTCATAACTAGGTTTCATGTAGCCACGAGGTTTTTGAATATTGTTTCCATCTTGCATTACCCTTAATTTCTAAATCAATGATTGCCACCGTGGTGGGAGATAATTTCTGCTGTTGCTGTGTGAAGATTTTTTGTTATTGTCTTTTCACCTGTAGTACACATGTGCTTTAGTCTCTCCAGTCACACTGATTGCTCATTCTGTGTATTTTGTACCTTCCAGCACTAGTTCATAGCTGCCATTCACTGTTTCAGTCCCTGACAATGATCAGTATTGGGGTTTGGCTCTGACCCACTCTTTGAATCTTCTCATTCTGTAACGTGCCTTCTTCTGCATGTTCTGCACACAACAAGGAAGAGAAAAGGTGACAGAAGCCTACAGGAGAATCACTTGACTTGAGCTGCTTTTCCCTTGTGTTTTCTTCATGTTACAATACTCATTAGGTGTCTTCTGTGCAGCATTTTATGAGGATGATACTAAGAAGTTGATATAAATTATGTATGAGTATTATTTTGGCTCTGCTATTCCCTCCTCCAGATCTCATAGAATTGGAATAAGGGCCAAACCATGTCTATCAGAACTCAGAAAAGATCTTCAAAAATAATAGTCAGTACATCCTCCAGGGTTTACAAGAACTTCCCTCATATTCCTCATCTGTTGAAGTAGAGGATTCACTGATGAAAGTGCTGATTGATCAGTTTTGGGGATTACAAAAACACTGAAGTTAATGTAACTCCTTTTGGCTTGAATTTTGGACCAAACTGTCTGAAGGAAAAGCACTTAGGGTTTGTGGGAAGAAGTTCTAAATTGTAAAATCTGTCCGTGCCTTCACTGGCTTTTAGATGTGACTTTAAAAAACCCATCCATGCCATCATTTTAATGGCTTCTTTCAGTCAGTTTTCATAACACAGGAAATAGTCTCTTTTAAACTTTCTTCTGTGTCTGATTATCCAGTAGAAGTCTGTACTTGATTCATTTTTTTCCACCTGTCATTACATCAGTGCAGTCACGGCCTGAGGAGACACAGCAAGCATGAGTTTGGGCTGATGCTCATAAATACCTAAGAGAATTCATTCAGCCTTCACCTCAGTGTCTGGCTTACTCATCTCAGAGCTGAAGCAGACAACTCCCAAATTTTAGAGTCATGTGAACCTGAAAAGACATTGAGGAGCATCTCACTGCAGTTGGGCACTGCTTTGAAAGAATTCACATGAAGAGTCTGAGGAAAGGTCTATTCATTATTTTGGAAATGTTTCTAATGCTGTATCTGATTCATGCACCTTTCCCAAAATAATGTTGTGGACCCAGAAGTGTTCTTTGTTTGGAACAAGGTGCAGAAAAAGGCAGGCTTTTGCAAAGCCCCCTAAGAACAGTCAATGTGAATTTAAGGTTTTGTTTGTTTGGGGGTTTGGGGTGGGGGGGGGAGTTGTTTGTTTTTTGTATTAAATCTTCTCTTTGTTTTATGTTGCAAGAACCTGATGTAACAATTCTAAAAATAACCTGGAGTTGCAGATCTGAATTTTAGGTTTATTGCCTATTTACACTTCAAAAACAAGGACAACATGCAGACCTATTTCACTGTTAGACAAAATCATCATCTTCTGAGAAATAGCCTTGAAATCCTATTTTGATTAATATGTTGTTTATGAAAACAGAATTCTTTCCTTGCTCCATCTCAATCCCTCTTTTTATTTTGAGGGAGAATCAGCTTGAAATCAAATCTTGATCTTAGGGTGACATGAATTTCCAATTTTGTCTGCCTTAAATTATTTCCCTGTGTTACTTAAGGTACTTCTCTCCCCTGTTTAGAACAGACATCTAAGTGTGTGAGACTGAGTACAGCTGCACAGGATTCTATTCTTTGGGCTCTCTTTCCAGCCAAAATGTTGAACAAATGTCTCTGACAATACAATAAAGTAAAGCAGAAGCAGCAGGAAATTCAGAGAGAGAGAGGAAACAGGAGCAGCTGAACCATGGCAATGTTGTTGCTGTCCTGAGCCAAAACCCTGCCTTTTTATACCCAGGTTTAGCCCAGAAACTTTGGTCTTCGAAGATCTTCCATAAATCTTTAGGCCCAAGAGTTTTATATGAGCTGTACATTAGAAGCATCAATCCTCATAAACTCAGGAAATATCACAGAAGTTATTGTGGGTAAAGGAATTTTAGATCACAATTATTTAAGCTGATGAGAAATTAATTCTGTAGTAAGTGACTGTAGAAAATTATTGTTTAATTAAAATTAATGGAAAATGTGACAGTTTAAGTCTTTAAAGATTAGTGTTTAAAATTATACTTTCTCCCTTTTTTTCATCAAAATCTCAAACTGTTTTAGAAGGACCTGTTTAGTTTCATACTTGTGGCTACTTAATTAATGCCCCTTTTTGGTGAAAGGGGAGACTGAGGCAGGACAGTGAAATCACTGAGGCATTGGCAGGAGCCAGGAATAGCAGTCAAACCTACTGCCTAAGTGACTCCCAATGACAGGAATAGATACACCCTTTAGGCAAAATAAAAATGCATGAAAATATTTGGAACTTGACAGCCTGGAAATATTGCATGCTCCCTGAAAATGTGTCATTCCAGTCTGTCAGATAAAAATATTTGTGAGAGCAAAAGGGATATTTACAGAAGGCAGCTCACATATAATTATACTGTATAGAAACCCGTAAATATTTTTAATATTTTCCATGATTTCTACTGGGCATTAAATACCTCAGTATTTCTCAGGTGTCCTTGAGGCTTTATCTGTATGGCTAAAAGTAAACCACAATCTCTTACAAAAATTTTTATTACACACAGTAATATGTCCATAATATGGATTTCCACTAATACATTTCATGTGTGTTTAAGTTGTGGTTATTTTTACTGTATCTTGCATGATATTTCTGTTTAAAGAGTAAAGTACTGAAAAGTGTGGGATTTTCTTATTGCAAGAAAAATTCTTAGCACCATACCAGTCTGCCTAAACTGGATATTTAGGTGATGTGTTTCACCATGGTGTTGGAGTAGTGTGGAAATGTGCAGAATGTGGGAAGTAAAAAAGCCTCAGAAATGGAAGACACCCCCTCCTAATCCAGCCAAAAACTCTGAGTGAAGGGAAATGCTCCTCCCTGAGCAGCTGCAGCTCAAGAACTTGTTTATGTGAGTTGGCAAGAAATAAACTTTGTAAATCAAAGGGTCTAGAGCAGTACAGAGCTACAGAAACGACACAACACTGAAAAGGCCTTGACCCCAAACTCCTGTTCAGAAGAATAATGATGATGATGACACAGAATAACGTGTCTGATTCTGCTCAGCTGTGTGGGGTTTTGTGCTGCCTAAAATAAATCACTCTTTTAGAATCCCCTTTTTTTGCAACATCTTAAACTGTTTGTGTCAAGCATCAGGCAGCTTTGAGGAGATAAATGTCCCCATGTGAGTGGAGCATCAGGGAAGAATGTGTTTATTTCCTTGTGGGCAGTGTGGGACAGCTTTCAGCAGGAATCACATTTAGGAGTTGATCACATAAAGGTGGCAAAGCGAGTACAACAGCCTGGGAAATGGCACTGGGGGCACAGGGCAGCCCTGTGAGTGTGCACGGGGTGCTCAGCAGAGCAGTGACAGCCTGCAAGGGCAGCGCTGAGCCAAATGAGGTTTCTTGAACTGCAGGAGATATGATGACACTTGGCTTCTCACAAATCAGCCCCTTAATTCAGCTGGCAAGATTAGCTGAGCCAGTGCTAGAAGATGAGATCAGAGGATGCCCTGGACCACTGGGAGGAAGCTCAGCTGAGTGTGTGGGATGATGCTGTGGAGTGACACAGCACCATCAGAGCTCTGTTACCTCCCCCTGCCACAGCTCCTGCAGCGTCCCTCTGGCCACCTTAACAAAAGGGACTTGGCAAGAAGTGACAACATTCATAATTACTGAATTTCCTTGATCACATCAGCAATACAGGGGAATGTTACACAGATGGAAAGAAATTCTTCTTTAGGTTTTCACAAAGAATATTTACCTCCTGGAGAACCTCACCCACAGCAAGGGATTTCACTGCAGCCAGTCACTGCTCTAATGAAGCAGGGAGCTCCTTTGGGTGATTGCTCAGTGGTTAAGTGGGATTCCCTGTCGTAAGCCTGCCAAAAGCTGAACTATTGCTTTACCTCCCTCATTAAGAAACTGAACTTAGCCGTTCTGATTTATCTTTTTTTTTTGTGATGAGACTAAAACTCCTTTCCCTGTCTGTTCTGTTTCTCCAGTGGCTCACAGATGGCTGCCAGGGGACCAGTGTAACAACAGAGCTTGTTTGCTGTGTTCTACCAGCCTCCAGTGACCAGTGGCATTTAATTGTCCTTCCTTCAGTTTAGTCTTTGATGTGTCTGATCAATTCTGAGCCAGTATAAAATTCAGGCATTCGCAGATCCCGTAGCAATGAGCTGCAGAGTTGAGCAAGATTAACACAGAACCTGGGTTTGCTTATTTTGGCTGCACATTCTGGTTGTGTTCAGTGCTCCCTGATGCTTCTCAGAGAAGCTGTGAGCACAGGCTCTCATCTCCTTGGTACTTTCGATTTTATAGATCCTGTCACCTCCCTCCTCAGTCACACCATGTCCCTGACCGAGGGGCATTTCTGGGGCACATTTAATTGCTTGTTTTCTTCTCTCTTGTTTCTTTTTCTCTTTGTTTATCCTTTTGAGATGGGACACCAAAACACCACAGAGAGTCCAGCCCAAGGACACAGCATTCCTTTGACAGTCACATATGGATATCCTGCTGTTTCTTAATCTTTTGCTGATAGTCCTAGTTATTGAATTATTGCTTTCTCTGATGTTACCGATCACTGAGATGGTGGGGATTGCTGGACCTGGCTGTTATAACAATTAAAGCTTTTTCCTGGCTGGGAATATCTAATTGACAGCCAATCATTGTACTTGAACAATTAGAATTGGTTTCCCTTGTGTTCACCTTTCTGTCTGCCCCTACAGAGCTTTCCATAGAAATATTTCCACTTAATAGCTTTAAAAAATCTACCTATGAAGCAGAGGCAAATAATCACTTTCAGTCAATTTACAATTTTGAAAACAACTAAATTATTTAAATAAAAATTATAAATATTTAAAGATACAATTGACTTTTGTTTTACAAATATCCTGTGCTGGGAAGTCAGACAAAGAAATTAGCTTTAGAAACATGACTTAATAATGCTGCATTAATCAAGAGCTTAAATAGGTGCTGCTTTTCAGGATAGAAGGGTAATGCTCATGCTCTTACTCTTGGAAGAAGTAACTGTATAGGATTTTGAATGTGTATTTTCACTGTTTTGAATGTTTTCATAACCCACCTGGGGAGGAAGCTGGGCAGAGGTGTTGTCCTGCCCTCCCCACCTATAAGAGAGCTGAAAAACTGCACTTAATATCTTAGAAGTGGCAAAAGTGCCGTGGCAGCTCCTAACCAATGATGTGAGCACAGGAGCTGTTTCAGCTGTCAAACCCCCGAGAGAAGGCAATGCCACCCTTGTGAATGGTCTGGCTTTGGCAGAAGGTAACATTAAGTTTGAAAGAATTGCTCTCTTTTCTCAGGAATGCAGTGTTGTGTGCAGCAGAGGAAACAAAATTCTATTGTCTGACTTTTCCAGCAGAGGTGGAGAAACTTTTTGGCAATTGTGTAATTTTTTTTATGGGTAACACTACAAATCCTGTGCCACTGGACAGGTTGTCACCTGCTGTGCTCAGGGGGGTGTGAACTCTGATGTTCCCAGTGTGTCCAGTGCCAAATGTGCTTCCACCAATATCGTACATGGTGGGTATTGATTGCCAGAGGTTACATTCATTTATCTGTATCACTGCTTTTCCTTTTTAGGGTGTTCTTGAGAGCCATCAACAAATTTGCAGAGACGATGAACCAGAAATTTTTGGAGAACATGAATTTTGAAGTCCAGGTGAGTATTTAGGGTTTTTAGCTGAGCCAAGTCAGTATGTGCAGCTCTGCCTGAGCCCCTCCTGGTGCTGTGCCCCAGCGTCAGGCAGGCTGTGGATTTGAGTGGGGCAGGATTGGACCATCTTCCATGTGACATCAGAACTGCTCTTTGACTATTTATGATAAGGCACCTAACAGGGTATTTTGTTCTGTCACTCTGCTCAGGACTGGCAAGCAGAAAACTCTTTTTCCTTAGCCAGCCAAGTGCATTCAGAAAGTCAATCTCAGATGTAACACACAGAGCCTTTACAATATCAGTGCAATGGGTGTAGGACAGAAAGAGCTTAACTTTGCTGATTCCTAGAGTATTTAGCACTCAGAATTTATGAAGTCTTCCCTGACAAGTCTATCTTCATTTATGTATTTTTATTAGTTCTTTCTGTAAAAATTTTTAATAAGGGTTAGTTGGGTTTTTTTGTTTGTTCAGTGTCATTCTGTGTAACTGAACTATTTGGTTATGCATTTTACCACATCTGGCTTCCTTTAGATAAAATGAAAATGTCTGTAGTTTTCACATTCATTAAATTGGTATTAAAATGTAAATACACTTTTAGATTCAGGATTTGTCCCTAAGTGCTGCCTGATCATGGTATGTAAAGTTATTCTGTTTCACTTTTCTCATAAAGTGCAGGGCTTTAGATTTTACGGTTCATCTCACAATTTTCAGTCTGTTTTAAATGATTCCACTTGTGCTAAAAACAGTTTGGGAATTGGTCTCTTGGTCCTCAGCACAAAACCCCTCAGTCCCAAATAGCTGCAGAGCTATGCCCATGTAGGGGTTACACAGGGAGAGTCTGAAAGACAGTAGTGAAAAGAAAGGTAAAAGATTCAGTTCACACTCAGTTACAGTGGCCCCAGGTGGGAAATATAGAGCTTTTTCCTGCTTTATTTCATTAAAAATGTTTTACCTTCCAAAGATGTGTTATACAGATGTGTATATGTATAATATTCAGATTTTTGAATCACAGTCAAAGGTGTTTCTTCCAACAAACTCAAAATTTGTTTTTTAGTAAATATCCCTGTTGGAAACTCTCAGACCCTTGACATATTTATGATATAATCTGTCTTAGGCTCTATCAGTTTATTGATGACCAATTTATAGCCTATAATTTCTATAGCACTTGATCACTTTTTACTGCACAGTGTGTCAGTAAATTTTAAAAGCAGCTAACAAAGGTCTGAAAGACACCACCATGTGCAGGATACCAGAACCACAGAGACTATAAAGACTGTATCTGTCACAGTTTTATTAAGGTATACACTGCCTTTTTCAGACGTGAAAGCAGCAGTTTGATCTGGAGCCTTTATTTCAGCTCTTTCCTGTGGCAATTCTGCACATTCCAAAGTGTTATCAAACAAGCAGGGACGTTGTAGTTCAACATTACACCTCGCAGTGCAAGGGGATGCATTAATGCTCCTTTATTCATGACTTGTCAAATATCTGGAGGCTCTGAGTAAGCTAAACAATGTTATAGTAAATGAGTGGAGCCCTGTAAAGAATTGCAATACCCTTATAGTCTTCAGAAGAGACTTTAAAGTACAAATCAAGGTGTTTTCTTTCATGAATAAAAGCTCTGCAAATCTTCTAAGAGTTCCCTAAATATATCTATTTAAAAAGCTGCTACTGGACTAAAAAAGTTTTGTCTAATATTCTTAATTATAAATTTAAATTTGATTTCCCACTGTATATTTTTTAATATCAATGTACCTTGGCTGCAAGCAAACCTGAGCAGTGGCTAACTCAAAGTAAATGAGAAACTCCTGTACTTTATAAAATAGTTCACCTTGCAGTATAGCTACTGTGTAGCTGTATTTCTATTTACTTTCATGTAGAAAAACTGTGCATTGGGACAAAGAAACTTGCTTTTTCTACTTTGATTTGAGAGAAAATTTGGAAGTAGCATAACGTTCAGGTTTGTTAAGAGCTGCAGCCTGATAATCACATGGCCTCTTCATTCCCATTTCCAGCCCCAGGAGCAAAGGCAGCCCCACACATCCCAACCCTCAGGTGTGTTTGGGGCAGGTCCTTGAGGAACAGGAGGAGCTGAATGGGCCAGGGAAAATAGAGATGCAAATTAGTGAAAGTGTTGTTTAAAATAAAAAGATGTCACACCTTTAAGTTCTGTGTAAACAAGTGCATCATTTATACCGTTTGCAGGATGGTGTTTTCAGATCAGATTATTAAAAGCTGAAGCAAAGTCTTAATTAAAAGAAAAATTTGAAAAGCTATTTAAAGCCCAGGGAAATAGATCTGAGGATTTTCACTTGGCTGAGTGGTTGCATGGCAATAAATAGGAGACAACCAAAGCAAACAAAGCAAGTCATCTGTGAAGCAACTGAGCATCTAAAAAAGTGTGGTTTAAATCTAGAGAAATGCAATGAAGAAATTTTTTGCTACTCTTGTGGAGCTTGTTAAATGGAGGGGGGAAAAAAAAGCATTCATGGCCTCTTTCTTATTTGCAAAGCCAATTGCTTTTTTCATGTATTATGTGATTCAGGTAGAAGGGAAGGAGGTGTTATCACTTAGGGCCTGGGAAAGGCTGTGCTGTATCTGATCAAGAGTGGGCGCAGTTCAGAACTCAGCACTGCCTTAAAGCCATAGGTTCAATGCTGAAGCTGTTGCATACAGAGAAAAATACCAAACCCCTGCCCAGCAGAGCAGTGAAGGGCTGATAAATTTCCTGCCTCAGCACTGTCATCACTCAGGTTCCCCGGGCCCATTTGGGTAGGGACCCCTTCCCTAATCCCAGAGCTTTGACCCCAAGGTTGGCATTGCACCGGCATTCAGCATCCACACCACAATGGGCCTTTGGGTGTGGATGCTGAAAAGCTTTCAGCAGAGAAATTTTCCAGCTTTCTGCAGTATTCTGTGAGATTGTAACATTTCGTGAGAGCTCTGTCTTTCCCATGCAAGCTATTCAAAACAATATTATGGTTTTCTGCAAACTATTCTTTCTATCTTGTGCCTGTGGATTGTTATGATACTGACTAGAGAAATATTTTGAAATGGGTGTGGTAGAATTTGACCAATCACCTTGGGAGGTGGGTGACCAGAGGTCCAATGACCTTACACCATGCAAGAACACTAAAGTATAAAAGGGGCTGTATATAATTAAATGAAAGCTTCTTCTCCCTGCTTCCTGAACGGAATCAGTGTTCGTTCCCTCTCCCTCCTCGCAATAACAGTGACATTTGGGTTGGGAATCTTTGGTATTGGAGGTAAAAAACTAGTCTGATATCTGAGGTTTTGTCCCTGCTGGCTGAGGGGGTGGTTTTCCTTGGCTTGGATCTTTTCCTGGGTTTGCACACAGAGTACACGAGGGGTGGATTCAGCACATCAGTGGCACTCAGAGATTGTGTCCTGCAGAGATTCTCCAGTGTCAGCACACAGCAAAACTCAGCACAATAAAACCAGGTCTGCCTGGAAGGCTTCTGTTATAGAATATTTACTGTTGTGCTGATAAAACAAAGCTGTTAGCTCCAGAGGAAATAATTTTACAGGAGAGAAAGGAGTGAAATTTCATTAAGCGATTGACCAAAAATAAACCATGAAGTAGAAGTGAAGGAGGACTCCCAATATTCATGGTGCCTTCAGCTGGGGAGTGCCTACAGTACAAACAGGGACAGAATCTTGCATAATGCATGACTCTGCATTCTTCAGTACTGAACATAAACTGGAACATGAGGATTTAATGCACAGAAATCTGGAGTTTCAGTAGGAATTATTGGAATGGGTAAAAACCCTCCATATTTAGCAGTTTCTATTCTATTCATGTCCCTGTATTTGAAACAGGTTATTTTCTTGCATTTATGTTAGACATGAAGAGGTTATGTTAAATATTGGAACAGGTTATCTGGAAAGGCAGGGGATATCTTCTCACTTGAGGATTCTGAAGAATGAATTCAGCAGTTCACCTGCCTGAAGCAGTTTAGCAGCTCTTGCCTTGGCATGCAGAGCTGGAGCAGCTGAGCTGGCAGGTGTCCTTCAGGTCCATGTTCAGAGCTTACAACTGGCAAAAGTCTGAAGGCTTGTAACTGTGGAAAGTTTTAAACCTTAAGACTCTGTATTCAGGATGTGGAGAGAATATCAGGAGATATAGTGATGGCATACAGGAAAAAAAAAGGCAAGCAGGTCTGAGGTTGGACTGTTCCCTGAAGACCATGACAATCAATGTCTTATTGTTTGGGGTTTTTTAATTTGACTTGTTTGTTGCATTTCAAGTCAATAAAAAGTCTGATCTGTGTGATTGAAAACTGCTCATTTTCCTCTTTTGCATCTTTTTGTTTGTTTGCTCTCAGTATTACTTAAAATAGTGTTCACAAGCATTCTCTTAATTGCAGGACTGTCTCAGGCAGCCAGTGTCCACACCACCTCCACATCCTGGTGCCCCCAGTCAGGACCATGTTATGTAGTTGTAAGAGGATTTGTTGTGGGCTGCCTTTGATGTTCCCTTTTCTCTGGAGGTGGGGAGTGCTGATGATGTAGGGTTTGTTATCAGCTTCCCTCGGTAAAGACAAGGGAAATTCAGCCATTGGCACAAACATACACTCTTAAGGGATGTTGCAATGTTGGGATTTTTGCTGGTTTGTGTCAAGTAACAGTTCTTCAGGGATCTGCCAATTTCAAATGTGAAGATTGGACACCGTGTCCAGACCACTGCTTTGGAGCTGGGCTTTTGCAGAGCAGCAGAACAGATACACCCCCATAATGTGTAAATTCTGGATTTAGGGTGCAGGAGCTGAGATGGGCTCTTCAGAAGAGGCTTAACAAACAAACAAAAATCTTAAAAATTGTGGAATACATTTTTGGAAAAGTGTTCCCTGAAGGTCACCCTGGTGTCTTTGGTTTGATGGTAACAAAACCTGAGTGATTTTCTGTACTTATGCAATACCTTCATGGTATCCTCGAGAGCTCTCTGAGATGTCATGTGTGGTAAATAGGACGATTCCAGGACATTTTTTGTTTCTGTTGGCAGCTGATGTCATTGCGAGGTGTTCCCTTTGTCCAGGACGAGTATTTTCACTCTGCTGTCGCTGTCACCTCCTGGCTCCATCACCTTTGCTTTCGAGTCCTGTTCTGCACAGGAGGAGTTTCCAAGCAGGGAGGGAACACTCCCACCCTGTGACAGTCCCTGCCTTGGTGCCACTTCCTTGCCGTGGCTTTTGTGCAGCATTCCTTCGGGAATGTCGCTGATTGGAGATGGCAGCGTCTGACACCTCCGGGGCAGGGCAGAGTGAACAAACACAAACCATTCTGTTGTGCTGGGCACAGCTGGTTGAGAGCCTCTGCTCTGGAAATGCAGCGTTATTGACTCCTGCTCCTCCCTCCCTTCCCTCCATTAGCACTGTATTTACAGGGCATTAGGAAGGATTATAATTCTGAGTCTGTGCTGTTGTAGCCGTTATAATTCATATATTAATCACCTATGCCACAGAATTTTATTATAAAAGCATAGTCCAAAATCTAATGTCAGTCTGATTTGAAAGAAAATGCTTATTTTTCGTGTTTTCCTACATTTCCTGCATGTATTAGGCTCCAGCAGTAATGAAATGTATTTCAGCATCACAAACAGAATTGTGCAGCTTATTTTTTATGTTAAAAGCTTCTTTTAGAAACCCCAAAATCAAAACCCTCAATGCATGAAAAATATACAGGGGAGAAATACACACTGGGCAAAAATCTGTGTATGACAGTGAGAGACATTGTAGAAACCAAGCAGAGGTTAACAGGGAATGAAACCATTGGGAAATTCAGTTAGTATTAACTATACTGGGAATATTAAAGTGGGTTTTTTTATATATGATATATCATATTGTGCATTTGAAAATTATCAAATTACAGAGTTTGAAGTTCGTCTTTGATCCTTCCACCGGCAAATAGCTGGTTTCAGAGGTGTGTGAAGGAGGAGGCTGCAGCCTTTACTCCTGGATGATTTTTTAGGATAACTACCAAACCTCTTCTTTGTCAGATGGCTGGAAATTTCCTACTAAATTAATTCCACATTTTCCAATTCGACAGATGTCCAAAACATCTTGAAATGTTATTGTGGGGTTAAGAGAAAACAAAATGTGTCTCATAAGAATAATTTTTGCATTTTAAAAATCTGTTTCTATATGGTTTTTACTTTAGAGAGAGACTACTTGTTTCATAGAGTTTTAAAGTTACTTTTGGTGCTTAAAATCTTGTGAATCTTTAATTTGAATATGCTATTGCAAGGGAAAGGATCCCTTTTTTCTCAGCCATTTTGGGGTACTCTGAGGATGGAAGGAAAAGTATTTAATAAATAAGGTGATTGAGCCTGAAGAGTGTGTCTCTGACAAAGGTGGCACTGAACTTGGAGCTATTAAATGAAAAAAGAGACCATTTAGGAATAAACCTTCATTTTTCTCCCCACAATCTAGAACAATTTGAGAAATTTTCCATTTCACTGCTTTAAATGACACATAGAGTGTGTGCCCTGCACATCGATAAATACGGCTTCTCAAGGGGCTGAGAGCTGTGCATTAGTCAAAATGATCTTTTAAAATATTTGGTGAGAGAGGAAAACAGGCCTTTGGGGGCATAAACAACATTTCTCCTGATGAGCAAGGCTCTGAATTGGCTGCAGAACTGAGTTGGTGAGTCTGCAGCAGGGCCGGCTGTGCTCTGGGGCTGTGGCTGCTCACACAGACACAGCCACAGCCCCCAGGGGCTTTGAAATGAGCAGCTCTGCTGGGGAGAGCCTTGGCTGGGCCTCCAGGGGAGGGATAAATTAACAGCAGGATCATCTACAAATTAGAGAGGACATCTGAGAATTGTATTTATTATGGGAAATGTCTGTGGTTCTGGGTGTGTTTGTGTGTGTTGGGATCTGGTTTTCCTGCTTATTTGCACACCAGAGTTTTCCCGGCTACAAAGGACAGAGGCTGCTTAGGTTTTGATGGAACATTTTGTTTCCAGGCTGTTGAGTGTGGGTTCCCAACCCAGGCTTGTATTGCAGCACACAGAATGAAGAGCTCTGTCCCATGTTTTGTTCCATCCTTTGAATCACCACTGAATACATTTCCCGTTGCCTTCTGTTCTCTCACTGAGCCCTGCCACTGGTTTTAGCTACAGCTGTGTTTTTAAGTGTTTAAAGCTGCTGCTGACTGCCTAGAAGCTTCTGAAAATTGTATTTCCTTCCTTGAATTTGTGTTTCCTAGGGAAGTTTCTCTTTCCATTTCTAGTGTGTAAGAAGTGCTTCTTCTTGATTGTCTGGAGAACAAGTAATTTGCTTTCAGGAGTGAAGAGTTGAGCACTGGAAGCATGGGGGCTTTTTGTCTGCTTCAAGTACACAACTCAGTACTATCAGCTGTTATTTAGGGATGTATTTTGTCCTTCTTTCATGTGGAGAGCTCTTCACAAATTACACTGGAATTTCATACAAATGGTTGTTGAATTAGGATCCGAAGAGGAGGCAGGAGCTGCCTTTTGAAGTGGTGCTCAAATGCAGTGTAATTACATTGGTGCCTTTAGCTGCAGATTGTTAAAATTCACCAGCATGTAATGTGTTCCCCCAGTCCTGCTTTGGTTCAGAGTTTAATGTTGTTGGCTAATGAATCTCATGTGAATCTTTTTTTAGCAATATTTATTCAGCTGCTCTGTTATTAAAAGCAAATGTGTAGTAGTGGTTATTAAAATTCATCCTTCTTGCTTTTCTGCTAATTGCATAATACTAATGATGTACATCTCTGCATAATATAAAAATCTCATATTGCTTGCATCATTTGGTTTCATAAATTATTCTGCATTATGCATCATTTAATATTATTCCTTCTTCCCTCAAAATTATTATAATTTCCTTATATTCAATTTACAGCTGTGGAACAACTATTTTCATTTGGCTGTGGCTTTTATTACCCAAGATTCACTACAGCTAGAAAACTTCTCCCATGCAAAATACAACAAAATCCAGAACAAGTAAGAAAAATATATATTTTGGCTTATATCTTTAATTTTGTAGTAAAATGATAAAAGAGGTAATGATAAAAATCCCTTTGATATTCCTGTCTCCCCAGATATGGAGATATGAGACGTTTAATTGGCTTTGCTATCCGTGACATGTGGTACAAACTTGGTGAGTAGCAAACTGAGCTTCACTGCAACTGAATCTGTCACATAGTGTTTGTTCCATTGAAAAATATCTGACGTGAAGTGCTTTTGTAAATATTTCTGCTATTTGAACTTAAAATATGTTTTCAGTCCTGTGATTAAGCTTGGAGCTGACATGAGATGCAGTTGGACAACTGCCAGGTTTTTATTTAAAAGAGAACTCACAACCTCCTCTCATTCTCTCAGATTTCAAGCATGACTGAAATCAGATTTGAGAAAACTTATTTTGCAGGAATTGAGACTGGATAAGTTTTCCCTGAGAAGGTTACTGCTCAGCCTGAACCTATGGTTCTGGAAATTAGGAGACTCAGATCTGGAATCTGTTTGGATTAAAATTCCTAAAAGGTTTTTACGTTTGTCATCCAGCCAGGTTCTGCTGCTCCTCCTTTGAGAGTTTCTCATTAACTCCTTTGGGATCATTTCTTATTAACTGAACTTAGGCAGAATATTTGGTTTATCTTGGAAAATTTTTGTGTGACATTTGTGTTGAAAATTAACGTGGCACACACCGGAGAGGAACATCAGACTCAGAACTCTCCTCAGGTATGGAACAAGTCTCACATCTGTTAATGAGAAGGTTTTTGTCTCCTTACAAGCTTCAGTCAGCACTGACACTCTCACACAGGTCCTTGGGTTTGCTGCTGCTCTGCTGCACGTGTCAGGGCAGAGTTTGAAGCATGTCTGGGGCCTGGCTGAGTGTTTTGTAGGTTTGGGTGTTTGCTGGCAGCTGATGGAACATTGGTGCTACGAGATAATTCCATGTGGGTTCAGCAGCTGAGTTGTGTGGATGTTTCTGTTACTGCTGGTGATTTTGATGCAGTGCTTGCTTTGATTTATTGTTGCAATGCCTAATTTTATCCAAAAAACAAAAGTAATGGTTTTCTCCTTCACAGAAAGGTTACACCATGTGACATTACCGTGTGGTCCTCTCCTGCTGACAGAATGTCGTGGGTTCTTAGGTTTACATATTACTTTCTACTTGAAATATCTATAAGGAGATGTCAAAAGCTGAAAAACTGAATTCTTCACTGAAAATATCGACTCTTCTGGCATTCCTGCTTATTCCTGGCACTGAATTCTAGCACCTCAGAAGAAGACAGTGTCCATTCACATGCCCCCAGCTTTTGAGAAGAAGCAGGGGAGAGTGACTGAGTTGTGAGACTTGACCAACACAGCTTTAAACACTGCTTTAAATGATTGCAGCTCCTAGATGCTTTTCTAGAAATATTTGGTTTTCTCTTCAAATATTCAACTTGTGGTTTTGTTTCAGGCCAGAATAAAATTTGCTTTATTCCGGGGATGGTTGGGCCCATCTTGGAAATGACTCTGATTCCAGAAGTTGAACTACGAAAAGCCACGATCCCAATTTTCTTTGACATGATGCTGTGTGAATATCAGTGGACAGGAGAATTCAAAAAGGTGATTACAAATACTCTGCTTGAAAATGCATTTAAATGTCACGTGCTCAGTATTTCTGGTAAATGTTTGTCAAGTGAGCTTTTCTGCTTACACAGAGTGAAATCCCAAATATTAAGGACCAAAGAAACAGCTTTTGTGCAGCAGGTGTAGGACCTCCAGAGTGACTTAGTTGGATTTAGGCAAAACTTGTTGCAATGACAGCAACAAATAGATGGGAGAGAAAATAGGGGCCCAGGGACATTGCAGGATCTTAATCCAAATTTTCAGGATTTTACTGGAAAAGATTCCGAGCAGCAAGACTTGCATTGAAGTCAGCCCTTCATTAAGTAGGAGATAGAATTAAATGACCTCTAGGGATCCTCTATAATCTAAATATTTCCTTATCCCCCTTCCTTGAGACACAGATATTGGTAAGCCAAAACTTCAAGGTTTTACTGCAGAGTATCTGACAGGAGTAGCAGTGAATAGTTAATTACATGTTATCAGATTTATCAGGAAACTGTAACTTTTCTAAATGTTTATTGTGAGAAAAAATAACCACTGTGAAGAACTGAAATTCCTGGAGTGTTTTCTGCAGTCATTCTGAAAAGGAAAAAGAATTTTTAAGTCACATCTATGAAATATTTTTGATTGATGGAATAGAAATAAGGATGGTGGATACTGGAGGTTGTAATCTAAATTTCCTGCCACTGCTTGCTGTGCCTGCCTGGGCAGTGGAGTGTCCTTCCCTGTCTGACATCTCCATTCTCCTCGAGTAAAGGGACATGGGCATGGACTCCCTGAGCACAGACTCACTTCATTCTGTGTTTGCACACTGCCATCCTCAGTAAATTACAAACTGGATATTCAGCTTTGTAGCTACACAAATAATTAATTCAGAACAATCTGTGTAAGGGAAAATGACAAACAAAAAGGCATCATTTTAGACACATGTAAATATAAATATCTCGTACACCCAGCTATGTTTAATACTTTAAATCATTTGGGGCATTTCTGTGTCAATGAAGCATGGAACAAATGAGCAGATGGAATTTCCATTTTGGTCTGTATTCCACAGTGCAAAGCTTTTGGTTCAAGGCCAAGATTAAAAACCACTTTGTTTCTGTGCATCTGTTCCCTCCGTGTCCTGATAGTCCTATATTTGCCTTCTTAAAAATGTTTTCCTGCTCATGGCTTATACCTCATCTCTTGGGAGAGACACACAGATCTGTGCAGAGCAGAAATCCTGAAAACTCATCAGTCATCCTGCCTGATTAACAGGAGCAGCAGCTTTGAGCCTGGGAGAGGCCAGGCACTCCAGTGACCACTGAATCACTTCTCCTGCCATAAAAATAAGTTTCAGGTGGTATTTTACAGTGCCAAGGAACAAGGACATTGGGTTTGTGGCAGCTTAAGGAAAAAAGGGAGTTTTCATCAGATGGTGCAAAAACTATTTCATAATTGAGCAGCTGAGTCTCATTGGACTCTAATGTTCTGCTTTAGGAGTTGTGATCATTTGCTCATCAAGAATCATGGGGTTTATCCTCTCCTTCCCTGTAGATGAGGTAATTAAGATAAAAAAACTTGCTTCTCCAAGTTTAGCTATTCTGGTCTGGTTTTTTAAACACATATTTTAAAGGAAAGGTACATTAAGTTTTATGTTTTAAAATTGTTACCATCTTCATTTAAAGGGGCAAATAATATGGATGGATAATTATTGGATGCACAAATGCTGAACTCTAGGTTTTTCTAGTGGACAATTTTCATATGCAAATTGACATTTAGTAGTATAAAGGATGTTTTTTTAAAGCTTTAGTATAAAATTTTGACAATGACAACATGTTATTTCAAGAGTGCCTGGGGCACTCAGGAGCCCAGAATGACATTCACTTAAAACATCATTTTGTGGAACTTTAAAAATAAATAATTTATTTCTAATCTAATCTTCTCTAATGAGAGAGAAGGGGAAAAAAAACCAACCCTCAAACAGAAACATCTTTATGAGCTGAGCCTGCACCAGCACAGGAACCAGAGCCTGTCTGGTACCTCCCACAGGATTTAATAACCTTTCCCAAAACCCCTGTCTCTGTTAACGTGCCCTGGTNCAAAGTCATTTAAATTTATCAAGCAGGAATTGTATTTTGTTTAGCTGTTTCCAGGAAATCGTCTAATCCCAGAGAAAACAAAATTCCACCTGTGGCTGTCTCAAGAATGATTTGCTCCACACATCTATTTAATGGCTTGGAATCTGTATGTAGGTGTAGGACACAGTAAGACATTTTCCTGCAATCCTTTTTTCTACTTTGCACATGTAATTTCCATTCACCCAGAGCAGTGTTATATAAGCTTGTAATTTTAACTGTAATTGAAGATGTAGAGAGGGAGCCATTAATATCTACTAATTTTAGCTATCAAGGCTCTGTCTATCATGAGCTCAGAGAGCTGGGAATCTTGGAAAGCCAATTTATTCATCCCTCGGTGTCTGTGGAGAGACTCAGTCCTGTAAATGAATCCCTTTCTCCTTCAAATAAAAAGAGAAGCTCATTGCTTATGTGTTGGACACGCAGGGTTTAAAAAGTCCCATCCTCCAAATGCAGGTAACCCACCTTTCCTTCCCTTGAAAGATCAGGTTGTGCATTTTATTAAGACTTCCCAAAGGAAGACACATCACCAAGCGACCTCGTACTGCTCATTCTAACTGTGATCTGGGGCCAGGAGTTAGAAAATGCTTGCTTAAAAAAACCCCAAACAAACAAACAAACAAAGAAAATTAGCTCTTTGCAGAGTAAATGAAAATATCATTTAAATAAACATGGATTTGACTTACGTTGTGGATTTAACTTGGCTTAGGAAAGATTAATTCATCTGTGTTTATATTTTTGTTCAAATAAATCATTCTGTTTGTGTTTGGTATTTTCAGTTTAGTGTCTCTCGTGGGTTCTGCCAATTGCTGGAGCCATCTGGGGAAGTTTTCTGTGTTTGCTTTCCTTCCTGACTGCTGTGGGACCGTGTCAGAAAGCAGTGCTGGCTGCTGCTGCGTGCTTGGGCTTTCCAGAGTCGTTGTTAGAGGACAGACATCAATTCTTAGCGAGCCTGTGGCAGTGTTCTGCTGTTCTGAGATCTCACAGGTGGCTGAGAGAGGGACTGAGGTGTCCTCAGCAAGCTCCTCTGGCACAGGAGGTTTATTTGCTGTAAATAGCCGTATTTCTTTCTCTCAGTTCTTGAAATCTTATTACGTGTGAGGGTTTCAGAAGGAAGTGAGATCAGCAGCAGAGACTGAGTTTGTGTGGCCTGGTGCTTCAGACAGACCCATGTGGAAAACATGGACACGTTTTGTGCTTCGGTATCGAGGTGCTCAGAGCTGGGGAGATTCCTTGGCTCTATTAGAGAAGCAGGTGGGTTTAAACTAAATTGGTGCCAGTGACAATTAGGCACACTGTTTAAGTGAGAGGAGGAAGACACTTTCCAGAGCTTAATTTTGGCACAGAAACATTAAAACTTTATTCTGTATTTCTGCCAACTTTTTTATTTGTTTCGATCCAAGCAACTGATTTTTTTCTCTTCTTGCAGCTTGTTGAGAAACTGCAGGAAAGATGCTTAGGGAGAGGTTTTTTTTGTTCAGATCCAGCAATGTGAAATTATTGCTTCTTCGAGAAGTAATCAATTCTCTACCTGCTGAATAAGTACTAGGAAGGATTTAAGAGGTGGAGGATTTTTAACTGGTGCTTGACCTGCACTATATTCACAGATTTGTCTTACTGCAGTAAGCCCACAGAAAATGGCTGGATTGGGTGTTTTTGCTTAATATTTCCTTGTCCTGAAACTGCCATGCACCTGTGCTACCCATGTTAAATACTAATACACATCCTGCCTGCACATGAAAATTAATTCAGAGCCCTTTAAACTTCTATTTCAGCCTGGATGAGACAAAGTAATTTTACTGTTTTTCTGTTAAGCTATTTTTCAATGACAGCTCTTTATTCTCTAATATTAGTATAGTATGTACTGTTCACCAGGCAGTCTTTCATTTGTATTCTAATTACAGAGGAAGAACCAATATTAGAGCAGAAAACCTGCAAGTAACAAAGCAGTGGGAATGGCTCCTTCCTCCCTGCCCTTTCCAGAGGGGTGTGTGCCTGCACTGCCACTGCTCTGAGCCCAGGTTTGGCTCTTGGTGTGAGCAGTGGAGAAGGTTGGCTGCTCAAGATGCTGTTTCAAAGCTCCTTGAAAGAAGCAGCAGCCACTTCTGTTCCTGCCTCAAGAGTGGTTTGCAGGATCAGGGTGGCCAACAGAGCTGGGTTGGACACTGGAGGAAAGAAGGGAAGGTTTGGCCTTGGTTCTTGAAAAATGATGAATCATTTTTCTGGGTAGAGAGTTTGAATCACAACCTACTTGAAGGAAGTACATCTAGTAATGTATTTTCATTTAGAATGTCATGTTCTTTAAAACTGAAGAACTTCTAAAAACACATCTGAAGGGATGTGTGACCTGCTGGGTGCTCTGAGAGGAAGGACTCTTTTCCTCTGTGTAACCCTGCCTTGGCTTCTTCAGCTCAGAGCTGAATGTTTTGATGAGGATATATTTAAATAAGGTAAAATATTTTGCATTGCAGTTATCTGAAAGTACCATATCTGAAATACTACAGCAATTCCTTGTACCATGAAAGGCTTCCTGTTCTCTGATGGGATGATCTGGATCCCAGCCTGCCAAAGCTCTCAATTACACAGAAACACTCCAGGGAGAAACAGAATTATTCATGTACTGACAACTGTGTGAAATTTTGTATCAAAGAAGAACGTGAAAACTTGCTGCATTAGCACAGTAATGAATTCTGTCATTTTTACAGTGGTTTTAATAATTAGATCTTTGTAAAGCAACTGAGCTTTATTTCAGTGTAGGTCTCTGCTAATGCTCTCTCTGTGCCTCTTGATGTGTTAATGACTTGTCAAGAACCCTGAGGTAGATCTTTCCTGCATCTTCTGAACAGGGTGCAGTTGTTTGCATGAGGACAAAGATTGCTTGTAGCTGCACTCAGACTCTGAGGTTGTGTCTCATGTGCCCAGTGCAGGGGAAGCTTCGTGAAATCTGTGTCCAGGCTTTCAGCCGTGCTAAAAGCCCAGACCAGAATATGCCTGAGCATTTAACCCTGGGAATATGTGACATAATTACACAAAGGTACATTTTTGATGCCATGTTGAAATGTGTTGAGCTCTGGATAGCTGCTCAGTGTTTTGGTTTTTCTTTCTTTATTAGTTTGAAAATGAAATCATTTTGAAGTTGGATCATGAGGTGGAAGGAGGACGAGGGGATGAACACTACATGCAGTTGTTTGAGTCCATGTAAGTAGTGCATGAGAATAAATAGAATAAATGCCTTCAGGATGTGTTTCTGTCTTATTGTTCCCAGTTCTCAGGTTGCTAACTCCACCTAAAATAGAAACTTAACAACTTTTTTTCATGAAGGGACTGGAAGTACCATAATGCTTCACTACACCTCGTTTGAACTGCAGTTTCGCTCATTGAAAATATTTTCCTGGTTGCTTTTCACTGTTCTGTGCTTCAGCTAAATTATGAAGAAGTTATACCTAACCTACATTTTTACATGTCTAGATTGGACTCCAAGGGATTATTGTCAGAATTTCAATAAGGCTTTGTGATGTCATGTGCAAGTTTTACTTCCTCAAAGCCTGCTACCCTGCATGGGTTGTGTGTCTGTGTAGGGACAGCAGTCTTTGCAAAGTCACATCTCTCATCTGTTGAACCATGAAAGCTTTGGGTACACACACAGGGGACATAAAGAATCATTTATTCTGTTTCTTTTTGCAGCAGCTTTTATCAAATTTGAATGTTGCTGTCTAGTTTCCTTCAGGCTCTCCCTTAGGGTAAACAACCCCAGTATTTCAGTTTATCATAGGGAATGTTTTCTGGACGTTCCTACGATGTCTCCATCTATTTTGAAATACTACATTGCCTTAAAGCTGGAGACAGTGTTCAAACTGAGACTTTATCTATGCAAAAAGCAAGGCTTCCCTCAGATCTTGTGTGTGAGACTCTTTGAAGTTCACTCTTTCTGGGCTGTGTAACGTTATTTGCTTGCCTTGTTTGCACTTTGCTCTTTCATTCCAGCACTTTTCTTGGAAAGTGGCACTATCCAGTCAAACCCCATCTTTCAGCAGAGCAGCTGAGGAGTGTCATCAAACACAGCACAGAGCTTTTGATCTCCTGCCTTGCCAAGGCCCCCTTCTTGCTCTGACATATCTGTTTTTTCCCCTTGGTACTGTCCCACTTTCTAGAAGGCCTCAAGTTCAAAGTTTCCACATTTCTAAAGATGACACTTCATCCTACATTCAGATAATATTCTTTCTTCCATCCTTGAAGTGCTGAATGACACCTGCAGATGGCCAGTTGAAGCAGAGGCTGGTGACCTGCCTGTGGTAGGACCTGTTCTCTCAGTTGGTTTGGTTTAACTCTTCCTGCCTTCACACCTTTCAAAGCAGGGATTTCAAGCCTCTGTCCCCAGTTCCCTGTTCCAGCTGGAAGGAGACACAGTTATATTTGGCTCCACATTTATCCATTTGGTCATATTTTTGTCAGCTGATCTCCTGTAACTGCCTGCACTCCTGCACAGTTCCAGGTGTCACCTGAGGGCAGATATTCAGCAGCACTCAGTGACTGCTGTGTTGGTGTTGCTGCTCACCTCTACAACCAACATTTGCCCACGTTGGTGGCTGCTGGGAACTCTCCATGCCCACAATAACAAAATAAACAGGTTCATCAGAAGTTTAAGCACTTGCATTTGTCCCCAGACCTAAATGCTAGTGTGGCTGTGATGGGGTTGTGACCTGTCCTAGACAGCACGGAGGGGAAGCTGGGGTGATGTGGGACAAGGCTNATTCAGATAATATTCTTTCTTCCATCCTTGAAGTGCTGAATGACACCTGCAGATGGCCAGTTGAAGCAGAGGCTGGTGACCTGCCTGTGGTAGGACCTGTTCTCTCAGTTGGTTTGGTTTAACTCTTCCTGCCTTCACACCTTTCAAAGCAGGGATTTCAAGCCTCTGTCCCCAGTTCCCTGTTCCAGCTGGAAGGAGACACAGTTATATTTGGCTCCACATTTATCCATTTGGTCATATTTTTGTCAGCTGATCTCCTGTAACTGCCTGCACTCCTGCACAGTTCCAGGTGTCACCTGAGGGCAGATATTCAGCAGCACTCAGTGACTGCTGTGTTGGTGTTGCTGCTCACCTCTACAACCAACATTTGCCCACGTTGGTGGCTGCTGGGAACTCTCCATGCCCACAATAACAAAATAAACAGGTTCATCAGAAGTTTAAGCACTTGCATTTGTCCCCAGACCTAAATGCTAGTGTGGCTGTGATGGGGTTGTGACCTGTCCTAGACAGCACGGAGGGGAAGCTGGGGTGATGTGGGACAAGGCTGCCCTGCCTGGGGAAATGCAGGAGAATCAGTCCAGCTCCACGAACACAACTTGTGCCACTTGTCCTCAGGCTCAGAAAATGAGTTCTGGCATGTTTTAGTTACTAATGTAGGCACAACAGGAAATGGCATTTGGCAGCTTTCCAGCTCCCCATCACTGCGGTGACCCAGGCTACACAGTTGTTTTTCTCGAGCTTTATTGCAAATATTTTTTTTATTTAAAATTTTCTATTTTTTTCAAGCTCTGTTTAAAAATTCAAAGGTTTCTTGCTCCCTCCTGGGGGTAAAAAAGTCTTCTGAAGTTTTATGGTTCTTTTTATTGGGATTATTGTATAAAGCTGAGCAATACAACTTTTTGAATCTTCCCTCAAGAGACAAGTATTCCTCTCTCCTCTTCTTTTTGCAGTTCTCCTTTATGTGTACTCTGGTTCACCTTTCTTCAGTGACTGGAGTTATGTACTTTGTGTTGGGTGAGACCCAGCAATAGCTCATGGTTTATGTCAATGTTTTTCTGCTTGTATTGGAAAGAAATGGGATGTCTTGGTGCCTCATGTTCATTGTGCACTCAGGTAACATTCACAGCTCTGCCTTGGTTGCTGTTACTCCAAGGGAACCTGCGGCAGAAATCCATGATAGTCACCTAAACAGTGGCTGTACTTTCCTTCATTAGCATCTCACACTCTTTCTGACACTTCTATATGTAAAATAACATTATTTTTCCTGTGTAATATTCCAGTCTCCTTTGTGGTTCTGAGGCTTTCTTACTTTCTTTCCCACAAACATCATTTAATGTGCTCCAGCCTTTTCTCCAGCCCCTTTGGTGTTTCCATTCCATTTACAGTGTATTTTATAAGCCACATGTCAGTTATTGATTTAAACATTTCAGTTTCAGACCAGTCAGACCAGAGCAATTGGAGTATTCTGGTTGTATCTGCTGGCCTCTGTCCCTCCTACCTTAGACAGTGTAAATGTTCTTTCACACATCCAGGTACACATTCCCTCTCTCAGCACAGTAACTCCATTGGAGCTGCACAATCCAAGGAATAAACTTCAGATGCTGCTTTTACTTTGTCTGAGTTGGAGCTTTATTCCTGGGTATTCTGCAGAGGTTCCATTCCAGGCCAGAGCTTCGAGGATTCCTTTGCAACTGAAGTCCATATGAATATGTATTTTCTGAAGAAGGTTCAAATAATTATGAGGAGTAATAAAAAATTATTTTTGCTATTAATTAAAACAGTGTACTTTGTAATTAAAGTTTAAAAATTATTGTGCCTAAAAATTAATAATAAGTTATTTTTTCACCTGGGTGTCTGGAAAACAGTGATGTAGAGCTCAATGGATAATTGAGCACTAAGAGGTCAGAACCTTCCCAGCTACCAATACAAAGCAGGACTTCCTTGGGGAAAATTAACTGCATCTCTGCCTGACTCCATGCTTGCATCTATAATTATATATGTGAAAATATATGTAATGGAAAATCAGAATGTTAAGTAGAGGAAACAAGCTCTTAAGCAAAGAAATAAAATAATCTTTAATGAGATGCAGGTAATGACTTCATGATGTTTAAACAGTTAAATTTGAAAAGAAAGCTCTGACAGTAAAGTGAAATCTTTACTCCTAAATCACTTCAGCATTTTTTAGAAACAGTATATGCTAATGTTTTGTTAATGTAAATTGAATCTGATGATGCCAAAATATAAAATTCCCTTTCCTCTACTTTCGTCAAAAGAGATCAAGCTGCTCTTTTCAGTCTGCAGAAAGCTGATTGTCTGGTTGTGTTTATTTCTCAAAGTAAAATTACTCTGATGATGTCTTTTTGAGCTAAAAAAAATTGTAATTTTTGTTCATTTGAACTTTCTACTCACATGTAAGAGTACAGAGAGAAGGGAAGTGTTTTTGCTTCTCGTGCTGTGGAAAGGAAGGTGCACTATTTATTGCAATAGTGTGACAGTCCAGAGACTTGAGTCTGTGGTAGCACAGATGCAGGTGGCTCTGTCCTGAAGCTGTGGGTTCACCCTTGAATTCAAAGTCGAATTCAGACAGGAGAAGTAATTGTTTCTTTTAATTTTTTCCCCTTTGATTTATATGCATCTGTCTTCTGGATATCTAAATGGCCAAGTCGCAGAGGGAATTTCCAGTGCACTCTGCAGTTGATTTGGGCCTAATTCAGTATTTGCCTTCAGAATGGTACCAACATTTCTGTGTTTGCAGCCTCATGGAGTGTGCCAAGCAGCACCCTGGCATTTCCAGCTTGGTGAGAAGCTTTGTGAGCCTGGTGAAAAAGCTCCTGGAGCGGCTGCTGGATTATCGCGCCGTGATGAACGACGAGAACAAGGACAACCGCATGAGCTGCACCGTGAACCTGCTGGTACGTCCTCTGCTGGGGCTCTGGGGTGAGGGGGGAGAGCATCAGAATCCATCTATTGAACATGAAGGTAAATCTCCCCAGGGACAGGAGTGGGTGACAACATTCCCTAGTGATTTAAACTCTGAGGCAAGAGATTTTTGTATCTATTTGCACGGATATATGCATGAGTCTGAAAGCAACATTCACCCATTTGTTTTGTTTTGTTTGTGTGTTTTATCCACTTTGATTCTGTGGATAAATAAGGAAGTTTGCTGCTCACATGCCTGTACCTATTGATAGGCTTAATGGGACAGTTCTTGACAGAGTCAAGCTGTGATGAGGAGCTGACCCACTTGCTGCTTCAGCACCTCAGTAGTTACAGTTTTCAAATGTGGGCAGGAAGCCTGCAAGGCACCCTTGCAGTAGGGTGCCAAGAGGTTTGAGGCTCTGATCTGGTCCAAGGACACTCTGTCTTCTTCTCTACCCCTGTTTTGTAATAAGGATATGGCATAGAGAGATTCCTCCTCTAGGAAATTCCTCAAAGCCGAGGAGGAACCTCTGCCACCTTTGAAGTACTGCACTCACACACTCAGTTCCTCAATAATCACTGTGCAATGTGGTATCAATTCCTGCAGCTCTTCAAGACACAATTCTTGTCATACATTTTGCACAGCCTTAGCAACTTGCATACCTGCAAACATGCTCTGGTGACAAAAAAATGAGCTTTATTCCTGGAACTGGCCCCTTTAGAGGTATTGCACAACAATGCTCCATAACTACAGTGCTACACATCTGCTTCCATACATGCCAGCTTCCACCAGTGTAGCTGGAGAGTGTGGTTTATTATGTTGATTCATTTGGATAACCATGTTTTCCTCTTCTCCAATAGAAAAACCTTCAGTAATGATTTTATTATGAACTAGGAGAAGTATATGTATGTATAAAACCACACATATAATTAATAAAAATATTAATTGAAGAAGTAGTTCCAGGTTTAAACTTCAGATAGTCTATAAATAATCTATTTCTCCTGCTGTCTATGCTTTCTAACTAGCAAGAAAAGCAAAAACTCAGTGTATGTGTGTACATATATATATATATAAAATTTTATTTAAGGTCATTAGGAGGTAACTTTAAATATTTGTGTCCCCAGAATTTCTACAAGAACATTAACCGTGAAGAGATGTACATCAGGTATGGCAACCATTCTACTGGATCTCTTTTGGAGAGGGCCGTAATATTGTCTTGTGAGTTCTGGTTTTATGGTTGTGCTTGGATTTCTGTACTTAATGTTACTTTACCACCCACAATGACTCTGTGGCAGCCCTGGCCTCGTCTGCATTCTCACTCTGTTGTCAGCTTAGCCTTCAGCAATTGGGAATCTATGCCACGTATTCAGCAGCAGCATTTTTTTCCACAGGAATTAACTTTTAATTGATCAAATCACTCAACATTTATTGTTTATTGTTTAAAATTAAGAAAGTGCAGATAGATTTGAGGTTTGAGGGAGGGCATATCACGCATTTAGGAGGGCAGAGAAAACATTCTAGTTTTGTAGAATGGCCCAGTCTGCTGAGTCTCCAACATGCAACACTCCACAGGCAGGGTTCCAGCTGAGGCATTTCTGTGAGAGCTGCAGCAACACAAACCCTTCAGATGTGACCTCTTGCTTTCTCCAAGAGTTCTGTGTATGGGCTGCAGCAGATCTTGCTGCTTCAAAAGCTCCCTGTTTCCTGCCTCTCCTCTCCTGTAAAATCTGCAGAACAAAGCCCAGAGTGGCAGCTGAAATGAGCCCTGGAGGTGATTCAGAGCTGACCCTGGAGCTGTGAGATGGAGTGGCCAGAGGGGAGCAACGCTCCCTGTGCATGCATTGCTGAGGGGAACCTTTCTGTTGGGCTGGCAGCTGGGAATGGGAGTGCCTTGAACTGCCCCAGCAAGGGCTCAGAGCTCCTGTGCCTCAGAACCCCTGGTGTGAGTTAGAGGATGGGATGCAATTCTTCTTCCTGGCTGCAGCAGATGCAGCTCGAGCTCCACGGTGGGCAGTGGCTGTGCTGGGAGCACCGACACTGCCATGGGGATCAAGGAGAACATTCACCTTGGAGCTCTTCTGCCCCCAGCACCCCCCAGGCTGTACAGGGGCTGCTTTGCCTTTCTGGGCTGGTGTTTCCCAGTTGCTGCTTTCCCCTGTTATCTGCTGTGTCTCCATCTGTGTGCACAGAGCACGTGTGCCTGCAGGTCAGAGGTGCTGCAGGGGAAGGCACCTGCCCTGGGTAACCCTCCAGGAATGTGGGATTGGAGGCCTCTCTCAGACCCTGAGTGCAGCAATCCTTCCCTCTGAGGAGGAGCTGACCACAGCTCACAGAGGGACACGGTTCTTTCTCCTCCCTTTGTACACAAAGTTTCGGCACACAAAAGGAACGCAGCAAAGTGCAAACGAATGCCCAGAGCTTGAACCCCCCTGAGTGTCCTTGAGGGCTCTCTGGGGAGTCACAGTGTGACATTCACGGAGTTTCCTGTTATCTGGAACATTTTGACACTCGCTATTCCAGTCATGTCAGTCTCCAGTCTAATCCTTGCTCTCTCCTCTATCAGGTATTTGTATAAATTGCGAGATCTTCATTTAGATTGTGAGAATTACACAGAAGCAGCATATACCCTTCTACTCCATACGTGGCTCCTGAAGGTTAGATTTTCTAAACTCAATATATAATTAAGCTTGTGCAATTTTCAATTTTATATATTAGAGTGAATGTCTTAATCTCTGATTTACTGCATATTAGTTATTTTCCACAGGGGTATTCGAGTTTCTGTTTAGAAATACTGCAGTAGGTCATACAAAATTAACATTAATTGTTGAAATTATATTTTCAGTAGGTGATTTAAAGCCATATATTGCTAAAACTAAATATGGCAGCAAAACTAGTTTTCCTTTATAGTGAGAACATTGTGTAGCAATGTAGTTTTCATTTTGGTAATTTCTAATATAACAGTTATGAAAATTAAACACAGTTCCAGCTATCACAAGGGGACATCTAACTTCTAATTTTATATAATATGGATTCCATAACCAGGTTATGTTGGCTTTCTTTTGTAGCTGGTAATTAATTATCTTTCACTACAACTATTGTTCATTACCAGTGTAACTGACAGGATCAACTGAAATGGTCAGAAAGATCCACTTCCATTATAAGGGAATATTCCAAATTTAAATATTCTTCAGCAAAAATCTGGTATTCCTCATGGAATTTATTTTAGTGCAGAACTATATAAATTTGTGCTATTTTGCTTAAACCTCTTTTTGATTTTTTATGATTGTACAAATATGAGATCTATTGTATGTATTGGTATAGACAAAGATAATAGAACATGAAATATTTTAATACAAAAAATCTAAACCAAGTCAGCCAAGATGATACCACTGAAAATAAAAAAAGGAACTAATTTTCTCACATAGATTTTTATATAAAATTTGTTGGTGGGGCAAGGATGGGCAGGTACAACATTTTAAAATATTTTTTAAAATATTATGTGTAGTGCTGGTTATCACATGAAATACAGCACTTGTCTGAAGAGGCAGTGAATGCAATCCCTGTGCCTTTCCCAGTTCCTCTGTGGATGGGTAAAAAAGACTTGGGAAGAAAACACTTAGAAGAGCCCAGGGGACCAGACCTTGTGGGAGTGGGGACTTTGATGTGAAACACTGAACTTCAAAATTCTTTTTGATGTGTTCTCATTCTCAGTGGTCGGATGAACAGTGTGCACCCCAAGTCATGTCAACAGAGTTCCAGTGCTCACAGACCTACAGACACTTGAAAGAGAATTTGTATGAAAAGATCATAGAATACTTTGACAAAGGAAAGGTAGGTCTGGAGAGTTCTTCCCCTCCAAATCTCTCTGCTGTGCTACTCTGAATAGTTGTGTTTAATGAATGTGCCCTGGATAAAACATTTGTGAGGAAAAGCTTCTTTGAAATGTGGGTCAAGTAAAAATCATGTCCTGCAGGCTTATTCCCAGAGCATTTCCACAGGAACATGTTCTTTCAATGACCTCATTCACAGAGAAAGAGGGCTAATGTTTCAGCACATTGTCACAAGCATCTCTGTCAGGCACCAACAAAATAGAATACAAAATGTTGAATCTACTTCCCTTTGCAGAGAAAAGAGTGTGGACTACACAGGTTCCATTTCTAAATCACTCGGCCCTTATCTCAAAAAAAACCCCAGACAGTTCAAAATGGACATATTTGTTTCAGAGAGGGCTGAGAATTGTATCCTAAACTTAAAATGCAGTAGATTGATGTTCAATGCCTCAGTTTAGTTCTTAGACAAAAGACAAAACTTAGACTTAAGACAAAAAAATGTTAATAAAATTACCTGTCAGTGCAATGGCATTAGAGCTGAGAATTCTGGAAATAAAGCAAAGGACTAGAAAGCAGAGAGAAGCTCTGCAGTGCCAGATAATTAATCTCATGACCCAATACGACCTTTAAGTCGTTATGTCTTGTTCAGCCGTAGCCAAAGGTACGAAGGCAGAAGACAATTCATTACTGCTTCTTGCAGAAGTCCTTCCTATAATTTACAAGGGAGAAAGTTTCAGCTTCTCAGGTTTTCTGTTGGCATCTGCAGTAGCTGCACTGCAGCAGCACCCACCTCCTGTCCCAGGAGAACCAAACCCTCACAATTCCTGAGGTGCAGCACCCAGCACTGAGATTCACCCCAGGGCCAAGGATCCAGCTGGCAGGGCCAGGAATGCCTGGCCAAAGAGCACATGGCACCACGTGAGAATGGCCTGATGGACACTGGCTGTGTCCTTTCTGCAGCAGAGAATTCTGCTCAGGGACCCCTTTGTCTCCTCTGTTCTGAAAAGGTGGGGAGACAGAATTTGAGAGATATCCTCACAAGGGGGAGTTTGCTCCTTCTTTAAGACCACTTTAGTGAAGTGCCCAGAGCAGATGACAAAAGCAGTCCTGGTCTTTCAGAGACAGTCATGTCAGAGGCAGCTGTTAAGTTGTGAAGAAAGAAAGAAGCTGCTTCTCTGGGCAAGTGGCAATTTAAGACTCGTGGTTACTTAGCTGATGAGATCTGTCACATACAAGGTTCCCTGTGGTAATGGATGCTGCAGGAAGTTTTGTTAAATGCTGTGTGTTTTAAGGACAGGCAGGTGTCAGCCCCCTCATAAACTGCTCTGGGCTTGGGGTATGTTCTGAATGTTATCACCTCAGTGATTTATTCTTTTGTTTTTCTTTAATGCATCTGAAAGATAAGATGATTTTTTGTTAAATGTTACTCTAATAATAAAGTAGGTTTACTTATTCCTTCCTGTAATGAATCATAAAACACTTTTATTTTTTAACATTAATCTGCTTTCCTTAAGTTTATGATTGCCCTGAGTCTTCCACTCTAAATATGCAGTTAATAAATGACTGTACTTTAAAGACAGCATAATCAATAAAACTGCAGTTAAACTCTGATGCATTAAAAACTTGTTTGTGGGTACTGGATTGACATTTTGAATGTGTGGTTGCATTGCAGATGTGGGAAGAAGCCATATCTTTATGCAAAGAACTTGCAGAGCAGTATGAAAAGGAAGTTTTTGACTATGAACTTCTAAGTCAAAACTTGGTAAGATTATACACAGATCTTCAAATTGTTACAGTCCAGAAATTAGAGCTTTTCAGCTATCAGAGAGCAGAGCTGCCTGTGAGCTTGTGCTCTACAATGGATGTGTAATTCATCTGTTGAAGAGTTGCTGTTTCACTGTGACAAACCAGTGGTAAAGTAAAGGTTTCATAAATGACTGTTGGTTAAAGTTGCATGAACATCAGAGTACTGAGGTATTTTGAAATGTCTGTGAATGAAATAAACATGTTCTCAACTAGGGAAATTTAAATGCCATGTTTTCAAGCCCCTGTACTGCCTTAGGGTAGAAAAAACACCTGGATGAACTTTTCCCCCTAAATTTTTCTTTAAATTTTACCAGCTTGGATCTTGACAAGCCTGAAGAATTCTGTTCTAATCAGGATTGTGGAAGTATTACAGCACAAGGAATTAGAACTAGGTCCAAAGGCTAGAAAATAGAATATTCATTTATTTGTTTTCATTAAAATTCAATGAATCCAAACAGAATCCCACCCCTCATAAGGCTTTTTTTTTCTACTCCCAATATTCCATGTTTGTATAATATTTAACAAATGTTTAGGGGTCATTCAATAAATATCCCTGAATCTTCCACAAAACAACTATGGGAATCAAAACATGATGTTCTTGAATGGTGCTGTGTCTAAAGAAAGCTTCTTTTGCTCTGGTTTTTTCCATGAACTAGAAGACATTTTGCCAGTTTGAGTTGCAGTGCTGTGTTCTCACAGACATAACACCTAAATGACACTTGGTATTTTATGGAACAAATTGTTCTGAGCCCTTTACATGGTGTGTACCCTTAATAGGAGGCTGCAGTAAAAACTGGAGTTGATCCCATTCCTCAGGAAATATTTGAGGCAGAGAAGTTTTCCAAATGTCTTATTTCAGTAATGTTATCAGAGGCCAAGGATGACTTTGGTGTTTGTTTTCTCCTAAGTTAAGGGTAAGCCGAGTTCTAAAGTCAAACATTA
Source organism: Aleadryas rufinucha (assembly GCA_013397815.1). Classification (NCBI taxonomy): domain Eukaryota; kingdom Metazoa; phylum Chordata; class Aves; order Passeriformes; genus Aleadryas; species Aleadryas rufinucha. The sequence continues at coordinate 4,632 of VZTH01006982.1, read as the reverse complement.
AAGCTGAAGCCATGCCCATTTCACCGTGTTTTATATTTGCATATAAATGTAAACAGTGTTTAATGTCCCCCTGCAGTGTCCTGAGTGATAATTGATTACTGCTATAGCTCATTAGCTGATAGCTGATAGCTCTTGCATGTGTAGTAGAGGTTAAAAATGCATAGATCAAACCCCCAAACACAAGTAATTACAGTTGGTTTTGCTTTCAGATCCAGCAAGCAAAGTTCTACGAAAACATCATGAAGATTCTGAGGCCTAAACCAGACTATTTTGCTGTTGGATATTATGGCCAAGGATTCCCAACATTTCTAAGGGTAAACTTCTTCAAATTCTTACTTTTTCATCTATTTTCATTCTTCTTTTGTTTTCCTGTTTTCCTCATGATTAATGTCCAGATTCCTTTTTTGACTTCTAATATGCATTGAGCTGACATGTTCATACCAACTGGTTTGTACTGCTCTAAGTTTTTCCTGAACGGCAACAGTTCCTACTTTAGGACAATTATGATAAGTTTGAACTGGTTTTATTCACCATATGCTGAATCTACTCTGTTTTCTTTACTTTTCTCCAGTTTTGACTACCATGAGGGAAATCCAGACTCCAAAGGGTCTTTTTTTTCAAGAAACCTGACGAACTTGGGAAGTGGTGCACAACTGGGTTGTACCACAGTTTTTTAAAAGGTCATTGTTTTAACCACAGTAGTGCATGAGTTCAGAGCATAAAAATACTAAATATCTGATGTTTCTTATTACTAAAACCCCCTCTTACATACAACAATGAATGGGGTGGCTTTCTTTACACCTGGAAAGCAATGAGAGGCCCTGCTTTCGAAGTTTAAAGGCCAAAGCTGCCTTGAAAACGTTGGGAAAGCAGTGGATACACCAGGGTTATTGTTTTCTGAATAACAAAACTCCAGGGTCTCTGGAGAATCAGTGCTGCTTTGCAGCACTGGTCAAAATGGTTTTTGGCTTTAGAGTTGATGAATATTCAGAAAACAGAAACACCCATTCCAAAATCTGGACAGCGCCGTGTCTTTGTGCCGATGACCATGAACCTGTAACTTGTGCCTCAGCACCACCCAGCCCGGGAAACAACTCCTTATTCCTTGCAGAACAAAGTGTTCATCTACCGTGGGAAGGAGTATGAGAGGAGGGAGGACTTCCAGGCCCATCTGATGAGCCAGTTTCCCAGTGCTGAGAAGATGAACACGACCGCAGAGCCCGGAGAGGATGTGAGGAACTCTCCTGGTCAATGTATCCTTGGACACTTGGGAGATTGCAGAGGGAACGAGGGTTGGGAACCCTTGTTCTCAGCATGAGCTTATCTGCGTGAAACAATCATTTCCTGAAAAGGCTGGAAGTTTCCTGATGTGGCAGCTCAGTTTGCAGCTTTACTTACACGTCCTCCATGTCTGTTATGGTTTGTTCCTAAGAGAGCTCCTGTTTTCTGGCAGTTCTAAGGAGTCTGTCTCTTTCATTCATCATAGAAACATTTAGGTTGGAAAAAACCTTTAGGATTGAGTCCAACCACAAACCTTGTTCACCCATGTTCCCAAGTGCCACATCTGCATGTCTTTTAAATCCCCCCAGGGACGGTGACTCAACCACTTCCCTGGGCAGCCTGTGCTAGGGCTTGACAGCCCTTCTGGGGAAGAAAATTCACTGTAGTTCATACATGGTTTAGCTTTATTTTCTTCAAAGGGCAAAACCAGTGTCACACACTTGAAGAGACCCAGTTTAAAGCAGCAAATTGTCTATTACCTCCCATTCAGAGCTGTTGTGTCTTGATATTAAATTCATGTCTTCCGTGAGCATTGCCCTGACTGGCACCACACCTTGGTATCACCTCTCTTTCTTGGCAACATAAACATGTCTTAAGTCCCTCAGAAATTTTCTTAGGAAGATCATCTCACAAACATTGTTAACCAACTCTTAGAATGGCCTCAATTATTCTTGGTTAGAATAACTCTGATTATCTTTTTCTTCTGATTTGAGTCATCACTGACTGAGCAGACCTCCTTGTACCAGACATTTGTTTTTGCACGCTGATTTTCCTTTATTAATTTTCAAGGCAATGTTGGAACACTTCACATGCTCTCTTGAGTCTCTTCTGGTGAAACCTTCTGGAAGAGAAAGGGAATACTTTCTTTTCACACTTCTGGGACTGAAGTGGGAGTATTACAGGCTTGTCTAAAATAGTACATTAAGCTTGAAATCCGAGCCCTCCCAAGTCTGTCTTGTGTCTTAGTTAATTAATTTCTTTTGGAGATCACATGTTTCAGTCCTTAAGGTAGAATTTGCTCATCTGTTTGCAAGGAGCAGGACATAGGCACTACTTCTGCACTTATGCAAAAGGATCTAACCAGAGGGCATGAGTTTCAAACATACTGAAATATGTAAGAATGTGATGTATTTATTTACAAATACAGCATTCAGATGTAAGAAACAGCACTTCCATAGAGAAAGGAAATCTCAAGTAAAAGGGCTGCTCAGTTACAGATTTCAAAATTAAATGTTAACCATCATGGCTTTATGCATACCTAAAGCTACACAGTGAAACTGTTAACATCAGATGTAGTTGATGTTATTTTTGTAAGTTGCCTGAGCTTAAAAATTTAATGAATGACTCAGTGTGATAAATTCAGCTGCAGATATTCAAGCTCAGGAAATAATAAAAATATTCTGTTCAAAATTAATATGTATTCACTGGTTACTACTGGCAGATTTTTCCTTTTTTGGCCAAGGAAACTCCAGAAATGGAACCCTGAACACTTCCGATTTTTCATCAGAAAATGTCTTTTTTTATTATTATTACTTTTATTTCCCCTGCAGCCTACAGTATTTCATACTAATAGTTAATAATGTGCCCTTAACTTCCACAATTTCAGATATCCAGTGTTTTACAGTGCAGCCAGTCCTGGAGGAGCAGCCTAGATTCAAAAATAAGGCAGTGCCTGATCAAATCATAAAGTAAGTGAATTTCTGTAGCAGACAGTGTAACGAAAATCAGTTCATATTCCTGAGCTGACAACCATTATTTTGTGAACTCAGTCATTTGCCAATGAATCTTAGAGTTTTTGTTGTCTTAATTTACTGCCTTATGTATCCATAGAACCAGAGAACAATTTGTGTGGGAAGGGCCCTTCACAGGCCGCCCAGTCCAACCCCCAGGGACATTGCTGAGCTCCATCCAACCTCTCCTGGGAATTTCCCAGGAATTTCATCAAAGAGCCTCTACCCATCTACCACTGAAAAAATAACTCATGGATGCAGGGACAGAGGTGGAATCTGTGCTTTGGGTCAAAGATATTGAGTTTTCAACACAACATCTCAGACAAGTGGTGGAGAGGGGCTCTTAGGGGTGACTGGCAGTGCCAGAGTGGTTGAGTTGAAGGCCCTTGAACAGAAGAACTTTGTTATGTCCTGTCTGGTCAAGTGCAGAGTAACGGTGGCAAAATGGTTTCTGCTGGTGCTGTGGAGTAGGGCTTTTGTATAGGAACAAAGGAAATTAATTGACCAAAGTATTTGGAGAACAGACTGGCCAAGAGCTGCTTCCAAACCAGCTGTGCCCTGGGTCTGCAGCCCTGTCTGTGGAATCTTTACTGAAGCAGCAACTGACTCAGAAGGGAAAAATAAGAATCACCTCCCCACACGCACCAAAGTAAATAAAGCAGATCCAAGCACAGGTCTTGTGTGACAGGATTTTAAAATAAACAAAGGTACACACACCAAAACAAAACCCAACACAAAAAGCCATCAAAAAATTGTGGCCCTAATTTCAACTTGAGTCATTCTAAAATCAGTAACTGAAAGGCAGATTATAAATGTGGTCCTGTGTGATCAGATTTCAGTGTAGAGGCAGCCACACTTCAAACTGCTGCAGTTTATGTAGCAGAGTTTTCCATGTAAAGTACAATCTCTGCTCACATGGGAGATTTTGTAAAGGTTTGTCTCAGCTGCAGAATTCAACCAAACTGCTGATTGCATCTGGTCTTAGAGATTTATTTTTGTGGGTGTACTTTATTGGGCATTTAATTGTTTGTTACATTAGGTTATGAGAGTGCATTTTTTCTCTCAGAGAGCTTCAAAATATCTGTGCTTTCAGCTGGAAGTGCATAAAGGGATCTGACTCAGTGTGGCAGTATTTTCCAGTTCCTTTTCTTTACTGATGAAGAAGATCTTAGCAGTTTGGATCAGAAATCACAGTTTCCTATGAGCTAACATACCATGGTTTGCTTAACTCAGATGTTTGGGGCTTCTCCATTTGTTTTTCTGGGCTTTCAAAACACAGTTCAGTTTTATGGAAAGAAATTTCTGAGATTTTTTTCTTTTTCTCTGCAAAACTAGCTTTTACTTTACGCAGATTTAAATTCAATTCATCTTTAAAACAAATACTAAAAACCCCAAGGAGAGATTTTTCTGTGGACAGCAAAATACTTAACCAAAACTCTGCAGACCCAGTGCTGAAAGCCAAGTGGTTGCAAGTTCAGTGGGAAGATGTGCTCACGTTGATGGAGAATGAATCGTTGGCTGAATAGAACAGACCATAACATGAATTTGCAAAGGATTCTTTACATTGGTGTACCCCTCTACAAGTACTTATATACATTCTACTGATGCCTATCTTTGGTCT
>VZTH01006979.1:182819-216852 GCA_013397815.1 Aleadryas rufinucha | reverse complement strand
TACCCCACAGGATACAACAAGTGGCATTTATTTTTCTCAGTTTTTTAGGGTTGCTGACTTTTTTTCTATAGATTCTTAATTAAGAATGGCTCTGGTCTGGCCCTTGTTGCTGTGATTGATCAGCTGGCAGGAAGATGAAAGAAGAGTATTTCTAAGAATAGAATTAGACTGACTTGTCTGTGTGATGTCCTGAATCTTGTTAATCTTGTTAATTATAGGGCATTTTAGATTTTGTCTCATTAGACTTCACAAATTTGTATTTTTATCCACAGTGTGTCTAAGTCTAACTTTAGCATTAACTTTGAAGTGAATAGGTGTCAAACTCATTACTTTCTCTGGATTCTTCTTGTAGGATAAGTTCAGTTTAAGACCAGAAATCTCAGCCCTATCATCACAACTTAATTCAAAGATCAAATCAGTCGGTAATTACTTTGCATTTTATTTTGCATTGAGTATCAGAGGAAATTATTCCTTGAGCATGTACTCAAGTAGAGAAAGATAGTGATCTCCACTGTAGTGGGCATTCTTCATTCACAGAACTACCTGTCTTCTATATTTCAGTGCTGCAACTATGAGGTCTTTCTTTAAATTTATTTAGCAAAAATCCTGGTGTTGTATTTGAGGAATATGAGTGCTTCTGAGGGTTGTCACTGCTATGCCTTCTTAATGTTTGCAGTTTCTAATCTGAATCTTTGGACTGTAATTACGGCAATGGTTTTTAATGTAGCCTCATCTTTCCCCATGGTATTGATTGTATTTGAAATGCTGGCATGTGGTTGTTATTGAAGCTAAGAATGGGTTAGAACTGAACGAGAAGTTCCATTTTGAAAGTTCAGTGCACTGTAGAGCCTAGGAACGAAAGAGATGTGTCCAGTTTCCAGTTGATTGAAAACATTAATAGGTTTTCAACTATCCGTCCTCAGGGGCTGGAGATATTTTGAAGCAAAAACTTGACAGAAAAGATTAGAGGTAATTGTCTTCTTTATTCTCGTAAAATTCAGTGAGAAAATTTCTCATTTAACAGCTTCCCAATGACACAAAATATATTGGACAGCAATGTCATATGAACTTGGAGACTTATTAACAGAAGGTAGGGATAGAAAGCTGGAACGTTTTTCACATTACAAGTGATGAATAGATGTATTCCTCAGAGCCGTCAAGAAGGTCACATTCTAATAAGATTAAATTAGTGAAGGGAGACAATAAACATATAAGTCACCAATTGCCTAGTTAAAGAGAAGCTACTGGTATACATAGAAGTAGAGAAACCAGAGATATTTTCATTTATTACACTGAATTCAATAAATGGTCAAATAATCTCAAGAATGGTAAAACCAGTAAAGTGTAACATACAAGAGGTCTTGCTCAGTGATGTGTATTTTGTTTTAACTCAGTTCGAATATGGGGTACTTTGTGACTGATAACCCTGTCGGTTTGAGATTAGGGACAGATATATCACTGCACACTTATAACAAGATGTCTTGCTCAGTCATAGGCAAAACAAACAGTATAGATTAGGGCTGACCAAAATGCTGCTAAAGAAAAAAAAGACAAAAGCACAACATCCACCAAACCTGTCAGAGTCTTGAATAATTTTTTTGTTATTCTGGAAAATCATAAAGTGCGAGAGTAACCAATTTACTGCCAATTTTTAGTTGAACCTCTGAGAAAAGACTTTTTGCCTGATCTACACTCCACTGAATGTATACATTATTATCAATCCTTCTGCCTCACTCGTATCTATAAGGATAAATTCAGACTTCTAGGGTCATCAATCCTAAGTATCTTTCAAAGAACATGAGATATTAGCACTGAAATTTGATAGAGAAAGTCACTGCTGAAATATCACAAATATACAGCTTTCTGTCACGGAAAAGGCAGTAATAAGAAAGCACTGCTGAGTATAAGAATGTTTGGCTAAATTACTTTAATATCTGGTCTACCATACCTCACTACTTTGCACAAACAAAAAAAACCCCTTTGCTTAAAGGACTTTTACATCATTCTCTTAGCAAGAATGCAGAAGAGAATTTTCTGTGCTTGACTCTATTACTTGCTACTTTGGCTAGATGTAGATACATCTTCATTGAACATTTTGGGAACTGTTACTACTATGAGTAGTGATATGTCCAAGTTTCACCCCATTTGCTTTTGAAAGGTGTTTATGATTTGAGGAAAAGAGAACTCTTTATCCTTTTTATTAATATTGTTGATATTTAAAATTTATGTTAATCTATCCTCAAAAGTAATGACCTTTTAGGTAATCTACATGACTGTTTGCTTTCCCTTTAATTATGGGAGCTTTTGGGAAATCAATCAGTTCTTAAAACTAAGCGCTCATTCAGCTTAAAAGAAGCATAAGCTTTTTTAATTAGACTGCTCTTCACATGTTCAGTTTTATTTTGTGTGGTGAAATGAATGGAGATTCTCAACCAGGCTGCCAAGATAGATGTTATGTCATGAACTATGTTGCAGAAAAGTAATGTCAGATTATAACTGTCTTGTAATTTTTTAATGTTCTTGCCCTGTGAAGTTTACTATCCTATTAAATCTGTAGGATTACTCTTTGTTAGGAGGCTTTTGTAAGATTTCCTAAATAGATGGCTGGTGGAACAATTTATCATGTAAAAAATACATGTCAGAAATTCATAGTTATAATTTAGTTTGTAGGGATAGGGAATCATGAGACATATTTCTTATTTCTAAATTCAAATTAATAGATGTGCCTTCCTAAATTATGTTTTTCAATTTCAAAAGCAAAATCAATATACTTAAAATTATTTGAAATATATTTTATCCATTGCATAGTGGGTCAGGCTTTTGCTCTTCCCTTTTAAACATCATGTCAATAAATCATGCTAGGTAGATAGAGAGTGATTTACATTAAACAATAATGATGGAAATATATATACCAGGAAAATGCAATTATCTACACCAAAAACCCCAAACCAATTTCATAACAATTATGCTTGTTAGCTTCATTTTCTATGGAAACAAAGTGTATGGGATTGTACTGTCTCCACATCAGTCCCTTTGCCTCTGCTTCCTTACTCAGTGGCTAATTTCAAGCAAATGGGATGGTGTGGTTCAGAGACAATAAATTCCTACAAATTTTGATGGTCAGAGAGAAAACCTGTCTGTGAGACTCTTATACTGACTGAAAGAATGCAGCAGGATCTTGGATTTATTTGACATCAGAGAGAAACATTGCAAATCCTATACTGGGAAAGCTCTAGTTGGACTTTACTCTTTCATTATGTGTCAACACATCCATGCCTCTATTAAATTTTGTCTTTGACATCATAGATTCTTTGTTGTATAATAAGTTCATGCCTCGGATTTTGTGTACTTCCACTGAATAGCCAGTTGATTATGAGACAGAGCTCATTGTAGACCAGGGCTTGGGAGGTTTAGTGCTTGCAGGAAATGTTTTTCTCTCGTGCAATGCTCTGGTATAAAGCAGTACAGCCTCACTCTGCTAACTGCTTTGTGGGTAGACCTTCAACCTGCAGTGAGCCTTTGTAGGTTCTTGTTGACACTCATAGTGATTGTCCTCTTTTGGCACTTCCATGAAGGTGATCAAAGGGCTGGAACACCCTTTGTATGAGCAAAAGCTGAGAGTTGTAATTATTCTGCCTGGACAAGAGGAGGCTCTGGGGACACTTTATAGCACCCTTCCAGTACCTAAAGGAAACCTATAAGAAAGATGGGGACAGAGCTTTTTGCAGGGTCTGCTGTGACAGGACAAGGGGTAATAGTTTAAATTGAAGGGTGGTTGATTTCGATTAGATGTTAAGGAAGGGGTTTTTTACATGAGGGTGATGAGGCACTGGCACAGGTGGCCCAGAGAGGTGGTAGATGCTCCATCCCTGAAAACGTTTCAGATCAGGTTGGACAGGGCTCTAAGCTAACATATTTGGTTGAAGATGTCCCTGCCCATTGCAAGGCTTGGACTAGATGGCCTTTAAAGGCTCCTTCCAACCCAAGCTATTCTAGGGTACTATGGTGTGATCTTTTCCCCTCATTAGGGTATTTCGTGCCAAGATCTAGCTCTAATCCTGGGCTTGCTATGCACTGCAGTAGTCTGGCAGGAGCATTAATTGAGCCAGGGCTTTTGAGCTGTGCTGGACAAGTCTTGGGGGTTTCAGCAAAAGTAGTCACCACAGGCTATAGCAGAGTCACAAGGCTTTCAGTTGAACCCTAAGTCTCTGAAGAATACTTGGGCACTATGTTGTATGTACCTTAATTTGTTTACTAATTCAAGGGGCCATCCTAACCTCCTTCCTCCTGTGATGTAGGCTTATGCTGCATTTATGTATTTGATATTGTTTAAACAATAAAGACTTTATTTCTACTACCAGAAACACCAGGATCCTGGGCACCGATCATACAAAATGTTACATGAAACAAACTGTTGTTGTCCTTTGTTAGGTAAAGAATAGAGCTCATTTCAACTGTATACTCAAAAAGCGAAAGACATTGCCATCATAATTTTAATTGTGATTTTATTTATGTTTTGGGACTGCCTGGAAGCCCCCATCAGTGTCAGTGTGCCATTATGCTGTGTGAAAAACAAAGCAAAGGAACAGTCCTTATTCTAGAAAGCTAATGATTTGCGAAACCGTAGAATACCAGGACATTTTTATGTGTGCTTATGTCTGAATTAATATTATCTAACCCTTAACATTTCGTTTTCCACTTTATGGGTTGTATCATCCATTGTTATTTTATCAGGGTGTAGATCATTGACATGACACATTTGCCATTATTGAGATAAAGAATGAAATTGTTGAAGCACTTCTGCAATCAATAATTTTATTTTGTCAAAACTTGACAGGCAATACTCCTTTTCTTCTTTTTCTCTCTGATTACTGGATGTGATGACTAAAGTTATTATAATCCATAGGTAAACACAGGGGAGGAAATTATAAAAATAGTGTATTTGTGACTGGAGAGCTTAACAGTAGCCATAAACAAAGTCATTAATTCACTTTACAAGAAATGCATGCATATGTCATTCTGTTAGGAAAGATACTTTCATTGCTCTCACTGAGGTAATAAATCTTGGCAAAAAACTGTTTTGAAAGTACAGCCAGTGGAAAAAGAACATTATTGCTACGTCTGATGACTTAAGAGAGAAAAATATGTTGGCATCATACAGAATTCTTCTTGGGTGCTGAGGAAGAACTGGAAGAAGTGGGAGCTCAGCCCACGTGTAAGATATGTCTCTGGGGTTCCTGGATTACCTTGCTCAGCCTGTACTCCTTTTCTCATCTCTAGCTCAGCTGGCAGTTCACTCTTGAGCAGCTGCTGTTGAAGATGTTGTTGTTCTGGAAGAGTGTCTCAGCTTCTGTCTCTTCTTGTTGGTTCATTGTCCATTGACAGGAGGAAAAATATGATGTAGAAGGGCAGGATATAAAAACCAGAAAATTTTGAAAATACGGCAGGGTGATTTCTTGTATGTGAGATCTGTGGTGTCTCAGTGATCTGCCTTGCACATTCCAAAACTGGGCAGGGAATAAGTCAATACTACCAGTGCAGATGGCTGAAGAAAATAAATATTTCAGCCTGGCCCAGTGGAATATTGAATCACTACAACCACTGATCAAGTGATATATGTGCCCCCCTCTGGCTATATCTGTACCAGTAGCTTCAACAGTGTAAGGGAATGTACTTGAGCAGTTGGGTTTGATCAGCTGGTACAGGAGTCACTGACCATGGTTTCACACTATGCCAACCAGGACCTGTTCCTGCATGTAGTGTGGGAATTGGCATAGATGCAGAACTGTTCCCATTTGGCAGTTTGCATTGAAGGAGAAATTCAAATTGTAACTGCACAGCAATGGTAATTTGTGACCAAGCAATGATCTGGCTTTAGAAGTTGTAAATTCAGTGATGATAACTGGGTCAAACCATGATTGTCCCAGGCCAAGGCATGATTCTAGATGTGCATAATTTTCAAGTGTAAATATAATTTGTGTTTCCAGCTGTGTAACTCTAGTTCTTATCTGTTTACCTCAAAAAGGAGCAGTTTTATACTTACTGTTCTGGAGGCTCATGACTTCCAGAAACCTCTAGGAGTGCTGTAAGTTATTAATTAAACTAAAAGTCTTTGAAAATATCAAGAGATCCTGATATCTGTGATTCAGACTTGGGCTGACAAAGACTTCCTGCCCCATAAGCACACATTTCTTCTACTGACCTATTAACCAGGAAAGTGTTTCTGTTAGTGCCTCCACTCTAAATTCCCAAGCCATCCTGTGGCTGTCATGCATGCTAATGAACAAAGGTCATATCTCTCTTTTTCTCTTCTTCATGGACCAGCGATGGTCCAGTGTCCCTGTGCATATACAAATGCATGCTAAGACTTCATTTTCTATGTTTTATCTCTGGTATTCACATACAAATATTTTTAAAGCCAGTATATTTACCTTAAGCAAATCTTAATTTTATCGAGCTAAGCAAAGTAAAACTAGCAAAAAGAGAAAAAATACGTGTGAATAAAAAGTTAACAAAATAATTAGTATTATCTAGTAAATCTATGCTGTGTAGTCTCTTTCAGGGAAAAGATCTAGCTTCAGCTCTGGTTTCTGTTCCCTTTCTGTTGTGACATTCAAATTCCCACAGTAACACTTATCAAGTGGCTTGTGTAACTACATATGAGCTAACACAATGTTCATCTGACCCTGAGAATGCCAAAGTTACAGCTGCTTAGGAGAATCCTGCCCTTAGGCTCTCTGCCTCTTTGTAAGGCATAATAATGGTGGAAGTGGTCACTGACATGTGTCTTTCAGGTAAGACTTGCTGACAGTTCAAGGTGCGAGGTTGGTCATTTCTGACTGATCAGTCTGACTGACTTGAACCTGCTGAGGTTGTCTCTCTGAAAATAGCGAAAAGAAAACACACTTTTTTCCTGATGGCTAATGGATCACAAAGAGGGAGATTTTGTATTTCTGTTCCTTGCTATCTGACCAGTGTAGCTGGCTGGAGACATGATGGAATAAATTCTCTAATAAGGAGAAAATGAGAACGTATTCTCTCTGCGGGTATTAATAATCTGTACTTGGATGGTTCCTGTTGATGCTGTCCACTCTTGACAGTTAACAGGTGACTCTCCCAAGTGGTTTTCCCCACTTTTTAATAGAAGTTGCTGTTGTTATTGTTGTGGTTGAGGACTAAGCAAAGTGTGCCTCCCAGCACTGCAGTCCCCAGATGCCGTCCTCTCATTTGTGCTCTGAACCGGCAATTACAAGCTTTTGTTCACAATCTGTTTCATTTAGCTGTAGAGCTGGATAGCAAGTGAAAGGGTGAGTTTTGACTTCTAACTGAAGTTAAACCTTCCAACCACTGTAGGTTGGCATCTTCAATTTGTTCCCTGGCCTCTGCTTGGAGTGAAGCAGTATTCTGTTTCCTGTCCATCAGGAAAGATCCCCAAACTACATTTAGTTCCTACCATCATAGAAATTTATAGGAAGCCTGCATCAGAAAATGTTAACTTAGAGAGAAGGAAGCACAAAGTAAAAATTTTACAAAATTTTTACTTTCAACTGACACTTAAAAATGAAATGTCAATTTGCATCCTGTCTTAATAAAACTTAATCTTTTTCAGATCTTTGGTTCAAAGAACTTGGGTGATATTAATTGTAAAACTGTTGATTTTTGTGCTCATTTAAATAAAACCCTGCAAATTCTTTAGACTTAAAAAAAATTGCTTCTAAATACTTAAAAGAATGCTTATTAAATACTGGCCTGGGGTAGAAGTTTTCTCATGGCAGAAAGCTCTATTTCTTCACAAACAGTAATTTTTTCCAAATAATTTTGTGGTGATCTGAATGAATACTGATGAATTTATCTGGTGTAAATGGAGCATTTTTCACAACATCAGTATCATATACAGTCACAGTCGGATTTGAAGGCATCATTTTTAGGCATTTTGATCAGTAGCATACTGTCAAATTCTGAACGTAATTAGGTAACCCTTGCTCTAAGTCATGGTCATTTTGTATAAACATCATATCTCAAACTCCTATAACTTCCTATAACCATGTCTTCTTACATTTTTTTTAATTAGTAGTTTTCCTTTTTTATCTCAAATCTCCAAAGTTGTGCACTGAGGCATTGATAACATGTGAAAAGAAACAATCTATTTTCTGCACATCAATATATACAATATTTACATTATACAGTGATAATCTCCCTCCCTCTGTGTTTGAAATAACATTTCTCAGTCATGGTGCTAAGAGTGTAAATGAAAACAGAGTCAGTCTAAAAAGTGTGCTTTTCATCCTCAAATACATAAAATATGCATATTAAATTAAAAAGCTTTGGAATTCATGAATTCCTGTAGCCTGGGGTTAGTAATAATTTATATCTTATGAAATTACTTTGGTAGTTATTCATGGAAGTAGCTCAACAGTAATGCATACATACTACAGTATCATTGCAATACATCCCATAATCCTTAAAAAGGAAAAACATTTTTTTACCTGATGTAAATCAATCCAAATGTCTTGATTCCCCCACAGTAAAGATCAAACCGAGGTTTTCAGTCAGTGTCTAGGACGCATTTGGAATACAGTGTCTAATAACAAAAGCTAAATGTGTACGGGAAGCTTGTTGTGCATGATGGACTCTTTGATTTCTTACATATATAAGGATTCAAATCAGTCATTTATTTGCACTGGTTTACCACTGTGTTATTTCCTGCTTTCAGCTTCTGTAGACATACTGCCTGTTTTATCCAGCAGGGAAAATTCAGGTAAGAGAGTGAAAGTGAAGGTGCTATGGGCGATTTTATTTTCCCTCCAATAATTTAACAACATAAATCATTAAGAAATTTGCACTGTTGACTGCAGTTGAAGCAGGCTTACACAGGGAAGCTTGGCTGGAGCTGTAGAGGAGAGAGAAAATATGATTCTGCAGTCACAGTCTGGGATGGTCTTCAGTTGATGCAATGAAGATCACTCTCATAAGGTTACTGTCATGGCACATGGATTATCTTGGAGGCTGCTGTAGAAGTACTGCAGTGAGTGTTGTTCGCTAACAGAAAGATACATTAAATCCTGGTAAACCTGAAATGTCTGGAAAATGAGAAAATGTGAAATTGTGAAGAAGTATGTACTTTTCTAGAAGATACTTTAAATTAATAATAATTTTCTTATGCCTTTTGCGGAAATCTTTATGTTAATGCCTGTTAAATTGTCAGCATTAAGATTTTACTTGTCTTGTAAAAGTAACAACTTAAAGTAGCCTTCCACTACCTAAAAGGAGGCCATGAGAGGTCTGGAGATGGACTTTTCACAAGGGTATATGGGGATAGGACAAGATGGAATGGCTTTCAAATGAGAGTAGATTTAGATTAGATATTAGGAAGAAATTTTTTACTGTGAGGGTGGTGAGGCATGGGGACAGGTTGTCCAAAGAAGCTGTGGATACCCCATCCCTGAAGTTTTTCAAGACCAGGCTGGATGGAGCTCTGAGGAGCCTGGTTTAGTGGAAGGTGTCACGGACAATGGCAGGGGAGGGTGGAACTAGGTGGTTCCTTCCAACTCAAGCCGTTCTATGATTCTATGAATTTGGAGTCAAAAGACAAAAATTCAGGGGAAGAGATACAGTCCTTATCAGGTGATATCACATAATGCTACATTTTTCGGTAACTCAGTAAAATAAGGGGTAGAAATGCCATGACTGTGGAGAGACAAAGAGCAAGTTAGACCTTAGGTCATTTAAACAATTCTCTGGAAACCTCAATTTTAATTTTAAAGGTTGTAAAGAGACCTTCAATATCTGGCTTACCATGTTATGCATCTAATTTGTCTGCCTGATATTGATACCTTAGGTTTTAGCTTTTATATTTTTCAAATCCTGTATTGCTTAGTGTGAAACTCTGAAGTGTTCTGTAGCCTGCTAGCTGCTGTTCTCTCATGCTAGGTAGACATAACAAAGCCTCTCCAGTCTTGGTCTTCAAGGATACCCAGACCATCCTAGGCCCAAAAAGTATAACCCAAAAGTCTCTAAAGGGGGGGCAAGCTTGGGGAAATTGCATCATTAACTGAAACTTTAATTGGAGAATTAACCCTGATATGCAAATGGACCAAACCTATACAAGTGAAGAACTCGTGACTTGTCATCCATCTTGGGGTCCATTTTGGCAGTAGCCTCTGGTCTCCCCAGGGTGTACCTTTGAAGGCCTTTTGAATAAATACATACTTTTATTCCCTTATTCCTGTTTAGTCTCTGTTTCTATGTAGCCTCTCAAGGCATCAGTATTAGGAGTCTGATTTTTGTTCATTATTTAGAAACTACTTCGAAGCTCTTTTACATTATAACCTGTCATCTTATATTCTTGACTGGAATTACTGTGTTAGCTTTTGGGTTTTAGATGTATGTCAGGACTGTGGTAAGAGTATAGAAGGCATGGTATAGAAGCATTATAGTACAAGAGTACAGATAGTATTGTCATTCTTTAAAGAGGTAGTATTTAAACACAACTTTTCAAAATAATTTTATAAATTTCAAGTATTTTATACAATTTATTTTTCATATGCCTGTATGGAGGGAAGTGTTTTGAACACAATATTTTGAGTTTAGTTTGTAGAAACCTGTCTTTCAGCCTGCTTGCTTTGCCAGCTGAAAGGCCAGTTCTTCTGGATGAGTTTCAAGGTGCAGAAAGTCCCATTGAAGGGAGTGTGTTCCTTTGGGTAGACTACCTTGATTTCACCACTCCCATTCTGCCAATACACTCTCAAGACGTAGAGTTACAGAATTTTTTAGGTTCCTTCCTTACTCTTCACTAGCTGGGATAAAATATGATGGGTTGATTCATTTTAAAAAGCTTTGACATCTTCTTCCATGCCTTTTTGAAAGATAGGAGTCAAATTAGTTCTTTGAGTGGGGGTTAGACCAGAGGCCCTTCTGAACTTCCTTACAACCCAAATAATTGCATAAGTTCCTGCTTTGTGAAATGGATTTCAAGAAGTAGTGTGTTTGTAACCTGTGTGTATGGTCATTGCTCGTGGTCATGTCAGCATGCTAACTTCATCTCTGCTGTTAATCAATGCACATGGCTGATACAGTCCCCTCAAGGACTGTGCAACAGTGTAGGCTGGAATCATTTACACCAATAGTGAAAGATGGAATTTCTTATGTTAATAAGCAGTTATGAATTGCCACAGTCAGAGCATATGGACAAGAAGACATGACAGGGTCAATATTGTACTCCAACTGTTCAGCAACCATTTTAAATTTCGACATAGAATGATTCAGTGGCCTAAGAACTATTCAGTGGTCTAGAAAATGAACTAAAATACAAATAATCTCACAAGTTAGGCTGTTTTTAAACAGCTTAGAAACTGGTTTGTGAAGTTGTTTATATGACATATGGCTCATATGTATTATGGCCCTTATGCCATTTTAAAAAAATTTACCACACTCTTTTGGAGCACCTTATCTCAGAGATGATGTCTTGATCTGAATATGGCAATAGGAATTGTGTCTAGCTGACAGGCTTTGGTTTTTAAAAAGAGTGCCACACTGAAAAATGGGTTTGTTCTTTGGCACATCCTAAGAGTTTTTACATATAATGATCAAACTTCTTCAAAACTCTTCTTAAAAATTGAATACAGTATTAATTTTGAATTAGTATTTTAGAATTAGCATATAGAATTGTTCTTACTTTTAAAATTATTTTCTTTGATTTCTTAAATTTCAGATTGTTTAAGAATGAAAATGATTGTTACAGAATTTGCAATGACAATTATTTTTCAAGGATTGATATTGTCCCAACTTTTTTTTCTGTGAAAATATTTTGCTTTAAAAACTTCATAAACAAAAGAATTATGTAGCTTAGTGAAGGTTAAGGGAGTTTATTTTTTTTTAATTATTGTTGATATCAGTTGTTACAGATGTCTTTCATCTATCTGAATCCATTACTCTGATTTTGTAAAATGCTCCCAAATTTTCTAGACATGTATTTGGGCCTAACCTGAGAAAAATATCCCTGACACAGGACTGATGTATGAAAAATACCCAAATACAACAAAAATATCTTTGATGCAGGACATTTCTAAGTCTTTTTAGACTCTGGAAAAAGACCTGAGAGCCCTTTCCTCATTGTGTAAGTCATTTCGCGCCTTGCAACACTGTGATTTTAGTCAGGATTTCCACAGTGTTTGACTTAATATTCCACGCCAGGATATTCTACTAGTTATGCACTTTGAACCTCAAATTAAATAAATAACCAGGAAGAAAAAAACCTGTCACAAATTCATGAAGAAATGCTCAGAAGAGGACAAGGATCAATTATTCCCATTAGCAAATGAAGGTTGAAGAAGAATTGCTTTAAACAGGGGAAAGATGTAGGATAAATATTATGTAAGACATTGATAGAAATTAAATCTATCAAGCAATTTAATGAGGATGGGGGAGATGGGCAAGGTTAGGAATGTTCTTTTTGGAATGGTTAGTTTAATTATCACTGACAGTATGGAGGGAATGAACATATTAATGACCAACCAAAGGTTTATTCTATTCCAAACTATTCTAGAAATTCTCTTGTGGTTATATCAAGTGTGCATAAACCTCTCTCTCTTGAGATCAAAATATAGTCAGTGATGAGTAATCTTTCCATTTCTCAGGAAGCTTTTAGGGGCGGGAAAGGTATGAGCCAGAGGTTGTGTGCATTTTTTCACCAAGACTTAACCTGGATGAACAGCATGAGTCTCTGAAGAGCAGCAGTCTACCTGCTAGTCCTCAAAACTAATATAAATAATGTATGAATGGCATTCCATTTGATCTTTTCCATGCTCTGTGACTATACATTACCACTAACAAATTTCACATACTGTCATAGATCCAGAGCTGCATTTTGTGTGGCTTTTGATAGATAGCAACTCATATTTTCTTCCACAGTGTGCTGAATGTGCTTCCTATCTAACTTCCATCACAGACTTCTTTGTTGCAAACTGCCCCTGTTTAACCAGGGACCTGACTAATGGTGTCTAAAAATAACTGGACTACTGCTCCCATTAATTTACGATACATACCTTAGAAAGCATCCTGTCTGTTGGAAAGCAGAAGCCAAACAAAAAGTCTAAGCAGAATTTATCTGTATGTATACTTGTTTAATGAGAAGATACCAGTCCTTGCTGCAGCTAAGGCTTAGATTATGCAATGGAAAGACAGATTGGGCAATTATGCATTTTTTTTTCATAGCCACACAGTTTGAAGAGTATGAATAAAAATATATGGGACAATATCTGCCTGAATCAGAGCCTCAAAACTGCATTTTTCATGCAGATTATGTTCAGGATTCTACTGTCTCCCACTATGTGAATTTATTCACGTCTCACTGCCATTTATTACACTAGAGTTTGCAAACTCATAATCTCCTACCTTTCCTTTTGCTGAGCAAGGAAACAAGGAAAGGATTAGCTGAAGGAGTGTAGGCAAAAGTATTCTGATGATTCTTATCCAAAGCCTCAGTTTTCACTCTTGGAAAAATTGGTTCTTAGCTTCCATAATTTTGGAGCAAGTCTTCAAAGTGATAGCTGAGCATGAATTATGAAATCACACATTCTGCTTTTGCAGAGAGGCCGATACCTTACACCCGATTTGCAAATGATTGCATCTGTATACATGTACCAATACTGGGAATGAGCAGGTCACCTCATCTACTAAGGTGCTTAACTGGGTTTCTTTAGGTGCTTAGTTGTTTTTCTCTGGAAAGAAAGCTCATCCCTGTCCCAGAAGGGGTGGTCAGGTGGTCAGTGGATGGCCTCTATGATACTTTAACAAAATATGATTAGCCTAGTCAAACTTCAGTTTAGATTGATGGAAAACAGGAAGATTCTTTTTTTTTTTTTTTTTAATGTATTTTAAGGCTGGTGAGGCTGTCAACAGGCTTTGTGTATGCATCTAAGGACATGGTAAGTACTATTTTGGATAATGAAGATGGCTATAAATCAGTCCATATTTATGAAAACCTAAGGCAAGTTGTTTAGCCTTTGAGGAGAGGTATTGTCTGAAGCAAGCGAAATCTGGTTTTTTGTCAGTATGAAGAAAAATCTGGTTTTTGTATGAAACCTGTGAGATCTGAGCACATATTGTGCTAGATGTTGCAAGGAAAATTTTGGGAATAAACTCCTGATTTAGTTATTAAAGACAAGTGACTAATAAAAGTGAATTCTGCAGCTTATTTTCCATGGGTATCCACAAATTATGTTTGCCCACATATGCATATATATGGCTAGAGCAGATAATAGGGAAAAAAAACTATCCTAACAATGTCTTGTGAATTACTTGGCAAATTTCTTTTTCTTCACTGATCCTGTATCCAAACCCAGCTATATTACCAGTGCTGATCCATTATGACACCTTACAGAAACAGATTTAGATATATATATAGAGGTGGATAATTTTATTTGGATGATCTCTCAGAAATAGACCACTTAATGTATTTTTCAGTGGGAGGTCTTGTAAACTGTCTCTTAGTCACTTGCTAATTTTCTTACAATGTTATAATAATAAAAATAATAATTATTTAGTACACAGCACATTTCATTTCCAAAGTGCTTTTGCAGTACTAATTAATCCTCACTGTGAGGTTTAATGGTGCATACCAGAGAATTATATCCTGGCTTAATGCCAATTGCCAATCAACTGACAAGATTCTAATTTCAGAAGATCTCCTAAGAGGAAAAAGGCATAATTTAAATTAGCCTGGACAGCAGTGGCAGTTTTTATGGGGAGAATTCATAGGTCTTCGGAGTGCTGTGAATGTCTAGATGCTTGGTTTGAGGATGAAATTACAAAATTCCAAAGAGATAACAACTTCAATTTCAAAAACAATTATACTAAGAACAGCTAAAGCTACTTTGGACAATATTTTAAAAATATGGGTGTAGAAGGGTTTCTTGATTATTTAGGGATCATTAATACCCAGATCCATCATTAGCTGAAAATCATAGAATCATAGAATACTAGGTTGGAAGGGACCTCAAGGACCTTCTGGTCCAACTTTTCCTGGTAAAAGCACAGTCTAAACAAGACAGGCCAGCACCCTGTGCAGCTGAATATTTAGAGTGTCCTGTGTTGGGGAATCCACCACCTTCCTGGGAAGATTATTCCAATGGATGAGTTTTCTCATTGTGGGAAATTTTCTTGCGTTCAAATGGAATTTCCCCAGGATTAATTTGTACCAACTACCCCTTATCTTTTCCATGTGATCCCTTGTAAGAAAGGAAGTCTCTGACTTCTTTGTAGCTATTCTTTTAATACTGGATTATTCACTCTATGTCACTTGTAGGAAAACATACATACAAGGACTAAGTTATATGGTCCAAACCACAGTTGTAGTAGGGCAATTTGTTCCACATAATATTTTCTTTTCTTGCAAAGCTAGCACAAATATTTTCTACCCTCTGCTAGTGTCTGCACAGCACCATAGTTCACTGTAATAACCTGGGTCTTTAAAAATATCACCACAAATTATCTTTCCTTCCCCTCCCTGACACCTAAAACCGTGAAAGAAATTAAAAATTTTTAGTTTTGTCTGCTGTCCTACTAAACTAGCAGCAGCTGAGAGTGAATCATGAGGATGGTGAAGATGTCGTGAATAACTTTCCTGCTTGAGAAAAGATCACGGATGCATATCCTAAGTGTGAAGTTATAGACCAAATATATGAGAATTTCTGACTTCTGGGCCTATATTGAATGCTCTATTTTCAAGAGATACAGTGCATTGGGCTTGCTCAGATATCCCTTGTTGGTGCAGATTGCTGGTATGTTGTCAGTGAAAAGGGGAGATTAACTCAAACCCTTAGTGTTTGATTTGTCTGTCAGTGCCCCAGGAAAGCCGAGACCCTTGTGGCTGACCTGTCTGTCGGTGTCCCTTTGGGGCACTTTGTGGGACCCTTCACTAAGCAGTCCTGCTGGTTCAGAGTGTGGTTTCACTGACTTATTCAGGGTCAAACGCCAAAAAGAGCGTCTCTCCTGAGTCTCACACCTTTACCAACTGCCAGGAACTGCTAGCCCCTTTGAAGGACTCACAATAACAGTTTACAGAATAACACTCTTCATTAATAAAATTGTGACAGGTTAAGATTTGAGGATTGCCAGTGATAGTATCTGACTGCAAAAATATATTCAAAGCTATATACTAATTCAAAGCACTATACAGACAAGCTCTATTCCCCAATGAAAACTAGCTTGAGGTAATCATCCAGCATGCAGAGAATATAGTTCTTACCATAGGTGTTCCTATGGGGGACACAGGTTCAGCTGTTCCCAGAAGCTATGATGGGATCTTCTGCCAACTTCTCCCTGTTCTTAACTAACTTTTGTTACCATTTCTTAATGTTTTAGGTGGAGCTTGAGTGGCTTTGCTCCTACATCTTATTCAGTGAGGGGTGCTCGTACCCTGGGGGCAGATATCTCAAGATACCTCCTGAGACAACCTTGGGATTGGAGATGTGCATCAGTCCAAGGAGAGTGATTTTGTCATCATTGCTGGTTCAACAGAAGGACATCTTCCTTTATCTCCCATGGTTTTAAGCTGCTGTGTGGCTTATCAGCTGGAAAGCACCACCGAGTTCCCTCTTCTGCAAGGGTTTTGACAGAGCCTGGCCATGGTGTCTCCACTCTGCTCCACCCTCTGTTTAGGGGCTTTAGATTGTATCGTGTGGGGGAGGTTGGATACCCCAACAGTGCTCCATCTAGGCAGTAGCAACTGTATTTTTCCTTCTAAGTTCTGTACCATTATCTTTTTGCTCCCAGTCATGTTCCGGCTTATGTCAAAGCCTTTCATTTTGTGTCACATTCTGACAAAGGAGGATTTTTGATGTACTGCGTTTGGCTCTTGTAGGGAGTGTAAGAATGATGTAGGGAGAGAGCTGAGCAGATACCTGCCCTCTAAGTGATTTTTTTCTACACTATTTCATTTTATTCATCTCATTTCAGTGCAGAAAGAAATCAGACTTTGCAAGTTGTGAGAGTGGTGGTTCTCTAGGCAGCCCTAATACTTTATATTGAGGAATACCTGCAGAAATATTCCTCAAGATGTTGAAAAAACTTGTTTAATCTCCATTGACATTTTTACAAGTGTTTACATAATGTACAGTAGTTTCATTTGTTTAATGCAGCCAAGAAGCTAGAGAGGCAATTTTTCTAGCGTGATGTAATCAGGACTGCCACTGTTTTTTTCCTTGGGGAAAAAGAAATCCTACCAAATATATGTACCATATTAGAGACTTCAGAAACATGAATTACTTGAAAGATTGTTAGTCTCTAGCCTGTAAACACATTTAGAGTATTTTTTAAAGACATATTAGCTACCTGATGGAATGTAATAACTCCAAAGGGTTTTACTTCAGTGTGCTGTATAGATATATCCAGGGTCCTTAAAATACAATAGAAAATAATATATCCTTTAGCCAAAGGGAAAGCAGCAGTCGCCTCAGAGGTGTTGAAGTTTGTTTTATTCATCCTTGTAAATCAACATTTGTCTTCTTTAGAGCTGCAACCAGGAATGTGTCAACAGCAAGATTTTCACTGTAACAGTTTAAAACATCTCTTTGGTAGCAGAGGTAAGATTTATTTGAATAAATGGTGTAATGGTGTTCTTCCCTGTGAAGGTGGTGAGGCTCTGGAACAGGTTCCCCGAAGAAGTTGTGGATGCCCCAATCCTGGAAGTGTTCGAGGCTGGGTTGAATGGGGTCCTGGGCAACCTGGTCTAGTGGAAGACATCCCTACCCATGGCAGGTGTTGGTACTAGATGATCTTTAAGCTCCCTTCCAACACAAAGCATTCTATGATTCTATAATCTGTAACTCAGTTTTCTTCATTAGAGCTTGTTGTCTACATTCCCCTTATAATCTATTGAAGAAAAGATGTGATTCTTCTAATCTTATGTCTGTGATAATTAGATGTGTCACATTCTAGAATGTTTCTCTCTGCTGATGGTAACCAGGATTACTACTACAAATAGCTGCAAAACTATACATAAGTGTTTCGTTATGGTCAAGTGCACACCAGGTAACCTCATGTCTCATGCATCCTTTCCAGTGCCTGCAGAATGTAACTGGAATAGTAAACGTGTTAGGCTATGTGAATGGGAGGCAGAATGGCTAATTGCCTGAAGACAAAAGCTTGCCTTTAAAGAATTAATCTAACATTAATGTTTGTTAAATTATGCTTTAATTTGAATTGGATTGTTTTTAGCTTCACAGAATCACAGAATCACAGAATATGCTGAGTTGGAAGGGACCCACGAGGATCACTGAAGTCCAAATCATACCCCTTCACAGCACCATCCCCAAGAGTCACACCGTGGGCCCAAGAGCATTTTCCAAACACTTCTTGAGTTCTGTCAGGCTTGGTTCTGTGACCACTTCCCTGGGGAGCCTGTTCCAGTGCCCAGCCACCCTCTAGGTGAAGAACCTTTTTCTAATATCCAACCATCCTCACTCTTATGGAGAATTACCTTGAATGCAAGAGTGAAGAGGTGCTGTTGCTTACTGCTTAAAGCTGGAAATTTGCTGATGAGAGTCTTCATTTACAGGTTTAAAAATCAACAGAGGTGGTTTAACTGAAAATTTTCAACTAATTGGGGATGGAATGGAACTCACACATTTATCAGGAAATAATTTTAGACTCCTAATTAGACTTTCAAACTTGATGCAGTATCATCTTTAATTATAACCCTCTTTATAATGGCTTGTTATTCATTTATGTACATAGAATTGCTTCCTTATTGCCTGATTGAGAAACTTCAGTTGACAATTATTCTCAATTATTTGATGTGTGACTTAAGCTTTGAATCAAGTGACCAAATATAGATAAATAGTGACTTTTAGTATGCATGGTCTCAAGCTTCCAAAATGCTATCCTATCTGGCCTCCAACTTTTGTCCCAGGAAGGCATGTGTCAAATCTGCTAGATCCATGTGGATATCTTAAAAATAATAAGCTGTTTCATATGGCACTAGATGCCTATTTTTGGCACTTGAACAGGGTCCTTACAATATACAGGGACACTTTCAGATAAATGCAATTACAACTACAAATATTTTAATTAGGGGTTATTTTTCTGCCAAGGCTTGCATATTCCACTTTGTAATAAAAGAACCATACAAAATAAAAAGCTGCATGATGCAATAGATATTCTTTCCTGAACATGATCTTCTTAATACTATTTACCTTTATATTCAAAGTAAACTTCCAACATATTTCCTCTCCATATCTACTTCACATTTTCTCTGTATTTTCTGCACTGTAATAGTCTGATTCTTTTATTAACACCAAGTTATGACAAGCTAATACTGTTTATTTAAAAAATGTTATTCTGTGATGCCTCCTTTGATAATGTCCTTTCAACTGATTATATTCAATTCTATTTGAAAAAAGGAAAGGAAAAATTAAATTCAAAAATAGTGTAATGGTGTAATGGAGTGTAATGGTGCTCACTACCTTGCAGTTAGCAAGTGCTGGTTTTAAATACTTTGAGAATTCAGACCATGCTTCATGAAGTCAGAGCCTGCTTCAATCAGAATCCTCAGTTCCTCAGCACTCTGAGTTGTTAAGGTCACTGCACAAAGCACTTGGCAGGACTGCAACTTGCTGATAGTAGGAATGCGATTCTCCACTAAATTCTCTGAGAGCAGACACCTGAATGCTTTTGATGGAATATGGAAAAGCTACGTCTAAGCTTGGAATTGAAATTTAAAAGGATTTTATAAGACATTTTCATACCATTTTCTTTTCCTTCCAGTGCTTTAATGTCTTGGGGTTTAAAATTGGTCTTTTAACTAGGAAAAAAAAGACTGTTGTTCAGGGAACATGGAAAAAATTACCTGCAAAAGTTGATAAAAGAGCACTAGGAAAATGGAAATATGGCATCAGTCTGTTCTCCTGGTTATGAAGACATGCAAAATAATCTGTTTTGGAAATCACATGGTACCTGTAATGGAGCTGTTGTGCATACATATTTATAACAAACTTTTGACATATTTGTTGACTGATTGTAGAAATTAATTCAGAGTTTAATTGTTATATTTATGTTAAGCTTTAACTTCCAAATTTAAGTTTGTATAAGTAAATTCTAAGATATCTGAGAATCACGTCTCTCCATCTCTTTGTTATTTCTCTCTCTCTGTGTTTGCCATCTGCTTTTTTTAGCAGAAAACCTCGTACCTTCACATAAAATCTGCATTTAAAAAAATGAAGAAAACAACAAATGCTTAATTTTAGCCTACACTGATGTTTGCTTAATCTTATCAAAATGCTTCAGAAAGAATAATATGAGTCAAAGATGGGTTT
The DNA here is from genome assembly GCA_013397815.1 of Aleadryas rufinucha. Taxonomy (NCBI): domain Eukaryota; kingdom Metazoa; phylum Chordata; class Aves; order Passeriformes; genus Aleadryas; species Aleadryas rufinucha. The sequence continues at coordinate 196,540 of VZTH01006979.1, read as the reverse complement.
GCCAGTTTTGATAAAGTTTTCCCACTTTATAGGTAAGAAAAACTGATAAAAATGGAAAAGAAAAAGTATGTCTCAAGCAGTTCAAAATTGTATTGCAGATTCCCCTTTTATATTTATTAAACATATAAAAATGTTTATTGTTTTGATAGTTACAAAACACATTGCTTTGTTTTTTGCTTATTTTTTTTAATATATGACTTAAAGATGCTTTGGAGATACATAATAAACCCTAATGATGTTTTTGTTTGTCATTTCAGTCTTCAACAGTAAACGCTTTGGGTCAGAAGCTGCCTTGCAATTCTTCAATTGTACAATACCTGGTATAATGACCAATAGTAAGATTTGTAGGTACATCATGGTACAAATAAAAAGGGAGATCTCTTAATGCAATATCGAAATAATAACTATTAACACAGGGAGACTTTTCTGCCCACAGTATATTTTTATTCATACTAAGAAATATTATTATATGAGCCAGACTTTCTACAAGGAGGGAATGCTGAACAGAATCATTGCATTACTTATTCACCAGCTGAATAACTAACAGAACCCAAAAAAGTGTATGGATGTAGTACTAGCCTGGATGACTCTTTCCCTGAATCATGGTGGGAACTGTAACACAGAAAGTCTTGTTCTGTCTAGTTCAGATACAGTCTGTAGACCATAAGATTTCATTCACATTTGAAATTATTTAAGTTTGACAAAAAATGGAAAGAGTTTTGTACTCCATATCAATTTTTGGGGTTTGTCTTTCAAGCATTTCCTCACCCTCTGAGGAGCCAGGTAGTCGATACAGGTATTGACATGACAGGTCTCAATCTTCTTTGTATAATCCACTATCATCTATTTATTCACGGTTTTAATTTCTAGTGGCTTGAAGTGATGGGCTAGATTGTTGAGGCAATTTTTAAATTCTGTACACATCAAGAAATGTATAGATAGTACAAATAGTTACTGAATTCCATTTTTAACCCTACATGGAATTTTATAGAGTAAACGGTATGAGGTTTTTTTTTTTTTATTTGGGTCTTCATTGATAAACAATTTCACAGAATTCTGTAGTTGTGCCTACACTGACCATTGGAGCTCTATGTGTTCTTCCAAGACAGTAGCAGAGTCACTGTCTTGCAGAATTTTGCTTTGAGCTTACACATAGCTCAGCTTTAAATACAGCAGCCAAACTGTATTGCCTAATTTAGACTTTATCCTTATTTTTGTAAGCCCAGCAGGAGAATTCTGTTAGATCCAATTTGCACAGACTAAACAGGAATTTTAGGAATGTCGGAACTGCAATGCTGTGTCAAACTTGAGATGTGGTGTCCTGTTTCAGCAGTGACTGGTGCCAGAGAGTTCAGCTGAAAGTGCCAGAATTCTCTAAAGAGCTGCTCATAGAGAAATGTCTTCCCCCCAGTCTGAGTAAGGTGCATATGCACTGTGTTCGAGGTTGTAGCCCTCAGAGTAATATTTTTTTTTCAGCTGAAACAGTTAGTTTACTGTTGTTTTGCATTTTGATGTCACCAATTTCCCTTTAATGTTGTGTAATGAGAAATGAGTCCCAGAGAAGTGGTCATTATTAGGCGTTCCTGTACATTCCTTAACCTATATAAGATTCTTCCTAAAAACTTATGTTTGTAGTTTGTGTTGTATGAGTTTCAACTGTGTCAAGCAGGTTTTAGAATACTGTTACCTGTTGTGACAGAATTTAACCTTTCGTTAAATTTAACCTTTAGATCTGTTTTAGCATGGATCTGTGAAATAATTTGCTGTTTTATAAGGCTGATTTCTTGGAACATCCCAACTTCTACAAAGACTTCTGTTAAATTCTGCTGTATCTAATGGAATTAGATGACCTGAACTGAGAGCATGTTCCCAGACGATGAAGGACAATCACTTCATGTAACAGCATTAAAATATTTAATTTCCTTCACTGTTTATGAGGGATTGTAAAAAGCTCCTTCAGTGAATTCTGCTGTGTATAAGTGTGATTGCTAAGCATGTGAAACATTTCAAAAGACATTTTCTATGTTATATAAAGCACTGTTTTATAGGAATCCAGACATTTTCTGTGTGACTTTCTGTATTATGATGCAGAATCCATCAGAAGATAAAACTGGATTGCGATCAAATCTGTTTAGTTTCCAGTCTGGGGTAGACTTAAAATTGTGAAGACTGTTCTCAGGCAAGAAAGATTGCACTGTTGTAATTTCATGAGAATTTATGTATCATAATGCTATGCCTCAATATGATGTTATTTCATGAGATAATTTGTCTATCATTCCTCAATGTTTTGAAAAATCCCTCATTCCAGCTGCCTCAGTCTGACAGCCTGGCAAGCTTGTTTCTGTCAAAAAATGCAATTTGTCATAGAGGACTTCAGCTTCCATGAGCAAGTTCTGAGACCTCACTGAACAAAACAGCTGGGTAACAGAAAAATTGAGCAGGGGTAAAGGAGTAGTTTTTCTAAGAAAATCTAGCAAGAGGTGCAGAATACTTGCCCTTAGCTCTGGGAGTGGTGCACTGTAGTGGGCTATGCAACCAAGCCCTATGAAAACAAGGATATTAAAATGAATGGTTAAGCAGTGCTATTTCCAGATCTTTTGTATGTGCACACATAATTAATTTCCTTTGCCTTATGCTGGATTCAGGTTTAAATTTCCAGGCTTCCACACATTTTCCCAAACTAGATACCAAATTCACATCCACACTTTTGAGCCTAATGTGGAACTTTCTCAGAGGTCTGAGCGGAGAACCAAAATGAGGTGTTTCTACAAAGTGGTGGTTTAAAGGTAAAGATTTGTTTTGTTTTGTTGTTTTTGTTTTTGGCGACCGACTGGGAGCTGTTAAATGACGTCGCAGGTGGTTTTGGGGATCCCCGCAGGACGCGGTTGCCCTGTGTGGCCGCTCGGGGCCGCTGTTTCTCCGCAGAGATGCTCTGGCAGGCGGGAGGCGTGTCCGGCTCCCGTCAGCAAAGCGCTTCCAACTCATGGCAAAAAGACTAAACGTATTAACTTATACCTTCAGAAACACCTACACTAATTCTTTCTGATTTCTTTCTTTNCCGCAGAGATGCTCTGGCAGGCGGGAGGCGTGTCCGGCTCCCGTCAGCAAAGCGCTTCCAACTCATGGCAAAAAGACTAAACGTATTAACTTATACCTTCAGAAACACCTACACTAATTCTTTCTGATTTCTTTCTTTCTTCCTTCTTTTTCTTTTTTAAAATTTATTTAACGCTGAGTCCTAGGTTTTGGTCTCTGGCTGAGCAGCCCTAACAAAATTTAAGTCTGAAACAGGAATAATTTACTTTATTTCCTTGAGCTGTAAAGCATCTCAGAACGAATGGACACTGTTGCTGTTTTGTTTGCTATAATGCAAAGTCAATTTGGTATCCTTTTTACAAATGTTTGTTTAGTTTAAATATTTTTAATCTGAAAAAGAAAATAAGATGCTTTTTATGGCAAAATATGTGAAAGATCTTGATTTTAAAAAATTGTATCAAATTTGAGGTGCCAGTCAAAGGTAAGCTTATATTGCTTATAATAGGCCAGTGCAGCACTGGTTATAAACTCACTGAAGAATTCTATTCTGACAAGACAAAGATCTTGAAAACTTCTCCCAGTTGGTTATGAACTTTCTGTGGTAAATGAGAAAAACATTATTACAGTGGAAAGTTCAAGATGAGAAAAAGTGCTCCTTCTTGCATGATTTCCCAGAAGGTTAAGTTTACTTCTTCCCAATATTCATTTAATGCCACAAATGTGCATCACCTGGCAAAACAAACACATCAACCCTAACAGGAGCCACTCCATAGCTCTCAGTATGTATTTTATATCGGCATCATAGGACTGTGCTGCTGCCTGCAAAGTCACACCAGTCACTGTGCTGCAGTGAGGGCACAGGGCAAAGGCAGGGGAGCTTCACCAATAGAAAGCAGAGTCCATCTGCATCAGCCCCACAACCTGTGTGTTCTGAACTGAGGAGGCAGGAGGGTCTGGGTTCAAGGCATGCACTGTAGAAATGTAAGGACTAGGGGAGCCAAGGTTAAATTATTTTGTACATGATTTGTGTGGGTTCCTATTAAGGTGTCAGCAGCCACCATGTACAGTAGGTGCCCTGTCAATTGCAATGACATCCTTTGCCCTGTTCAGCCCAGTTCTAAAAATGAGCACTGGAAAACACTGTTCACAAATCAGCCTAATGGAGCCTAGAAATACCAATAAGGAATGGCATAAGGAACTATGGACAAGATTAGCAAATCTAAGAATACCAGTGTGGAGGTGGACAGAATGGCCCTCAGCTACCTGAGTAAAATAAAGGCAGTTGGAAGTGGGTCTCTGACGTATCTAGCTTTTACATTAGAGTCAAGGTTTTGTATTAATTACATGTTCCCAGAATGTTCAGCAGAGTGCATTACTACCAGCTTGTAAATGCTTTAAAATAAATATTTGGAGATAAAAGCTCCAAAACTTTAAAATCAGACGAAGTTATAAACAAGTGTGAAAACCTCACAAAAGCATTGCAGTCAACATTAATCACAGGAAGAAGAAAATAATTCAAAACAAAGGATTCTAAACCTCCTGATAAGTTATTGAAGTATAACAAAGGCATTTACCCCTTCCATTTATTTATGGCTGTGGAAGGGATACCTCTCACTGACCTTCACTCCATCCTTATTTTCATGCAGGAGATTTCTCTTCCATACATTTAAAAAATATCACTTTATTTTGTTAGTTTTCCTGCTATTTTATATTTGAGGAACAATAGCTGTATGTATATATATATATGTGTGTGTGTGTTTTATATATATATGTGTGTGTGTGTTTTATATATATATGTGTGTGTGTGTTTTATATATATATGTGTGTGTGTGTTTTATATATATATGTGTGTGTGTGTTTTATATATATATGTGTGTGTGTGTTTTATATATATATGTGTGTGTGTGTTTTATATATATATGTGTGTGTGTGTTTTATATATATATGTGTGTGTGTGTTTTATATATATATGTGTGTGTGTGTTTTATATATATATGTGTGTGTGTGTTTTATATATATATGTGTGTGTGTGTTTTATATATATATGTGTGTGTGTGTTTTATATATATATGTGTGTGTGTGTTTTATATATATATGTGTGTGTGTGTTTTATATATATATGTGTGTGTGTGTTTTATATATATATGTGTGTGTGTGTTTTATATATATATGTGTGTGTGTGTTTTATATATATATGTGTGTGTGTGTTTTATATATATATGTGTGTGTGTGTTTTATATATATATGTGTGTGTGTGTTTTATATATATATGTGTGTGTGTGTTTTATATATATATGTGTGTGTGTGTTTTATATATATATGTGTGTGTGTGTTTTATATATATATGTGTGTGTGTGTTTTATATATATATGTGTGTGTGTGTGTGTTATGTATATACACAAACACATTATATATATGTAATATATGTTGTATACTATATATATTATATATATGAGGGTTCTGCATGCAATTATAAACTTGTTGAAAGGTGGTGTGGGTGGATGTGGGTGTGGGAGGACTTTGCTAGCTAGGCGATTAGAGGACTTATAGGGTTACTACTTCTAGAATAACTGGCATTTTAAGAGACTTGTGTGAAATTTTTGTTGGCATGTTTTGTGTTAGTCAAAAATACTGTGAGTCAAATTTATTCTCAAGTTATTTGGGCAGAGGAGGGAATTACTAAATCTGGAGTTATTGTGTGGTTTACAAGAAGAAGTGCACCTCCTGATCTTTTAGTCGAAGAGTTGTTTCCTGGTCCAAGGTCACAGATAGAGGGCCGAATTCAGAGGTGAAACAGATGATGGTGTAAGACATACACAAATGGTTCAAAAGGCGTGTGGCTGTGGCACTTGGGAATACGGTTTAGTGGTGAACATGGTGCTGCTGCATTAATGGCTGGACTTGATGATCCTAGATGTCTTTTCCAGTTTTAATGAGTCTATGATTCTTTGTGAGACAGCACAGAACAGTTTGATGTCTTGCTTTGCTGCTCTGCTTTTCACTCATAGGTCTGTGTGGTATAACCTCTGCTTTAGTCTGGAAACTATGCCTGCCTCTACCTCCCCTTCAGGCTGCAAGCATTTTTTCCTGGTGCACATGGGTATTGCTCATAGCATCATTTGTCTCATCCTTGTGCACTGACTTGCCATCCTTTCTTTCCCTCTGTGCTTTTCCAGTGGTGTAAACACGTACCAAAAATGTCCAAGTGGCTGCATGTCTGCAGTCAGAAGGCTCACTGTTCCAATGAACACACCAGAGATTCACGTGTACTCCTTTTATTTTGTAGTATATTCATGAATCATACTTTCTGTGTGTGTACTGAGTGTTTACCCTAGAGTATTTGCATGCCTATTTGGTAAGCTAGTATTTGCAAAGGAAACCTTATTTGCCTTCAAGTTATCAAAATAAGTATTAAATTTATGTCCAATGCCTCAGGTCCTAGCTGCAGTTTTCTTTTAGAAAAGAGGCCTTCAGTCCTTCAGTACTCTCTTACTCCCTGATACTGTATTGAATTATTTAGTTACATCTCAATAACATCTTTGGAAAGACTGATTAATAAAGAAATCAAGTTGTTTCCTTTTTGGTGGAAAAAGCATATGCCTCTATGCCTATAAATCAACCTGTGCTTAAAAGCTGTGCTTGAAATCTAAGCTGTATTGTAAAGGTAGTGATATGTCAAAATATTTCAGAAGTAGCTGTGCATTTTGCTGGATATTGCAGCAAGAGTTAGAGACGGATGATAGCTACATAAGGGATGCCCTGATACTTGGGCCTTGGGAATCCAGTGTGTTCTGTGCCTTCAGGGCCTCTCTTTTTAAGTCAGGCAACCACTGGAAGGGAAGGATGGGGAATAATTTGAGCAAAGCAACTGCTGCCTCATTAGTTCTCATATTACTAGTGCAGTATAGCAGCCTGCATGATTACGAGTGCAAATCAACCAAACCTGTCGCCAGCTGAATTAGTGATGGAGGCTGGTCAGTAGTTTGTAACTTATCAGTTTGTGACCTTTCTGGGGTTAGGGGCACTGGCCTGACTGCTGCTGAAGGAAGACAAAATCTTGTGAAGTCATTCAAGTGCTCCTTAGCTTGTCAGATGCAAGGGACTGCTTATTTCTTACCGCTTCTGCCCAGTTCTGAGACGTGTAACAGCCACAGTATCTGTCACCCCTCGTGTGCAGTACTGCTACCTGAGGCAGGGTTGATCTTAAGGTCTGTCTCTCTCATATCATCCTAGTGGAAGTAAAAAATGAAAATGTGCACTTTGAGATAGATCTTATTAATTTCTTAGACTGTTTTTAATAGGTCAGATCCTGGGAAATCAGTAGATTGTGTTGTGAAAGGGCATTGGCATTTGGGGCTCTCAATGAGAATTGCTGCATCATATTTAAAGTGATCCTGAGCGGAATTCACACCACAAATTGTCACTGACATTAGTACAGATGACATGGTGAGTTATGAGATTCTCTGTAAAACTTAGCTTTTCTCTGGATTGGTCCCAGGAATAGTTTTTCCCAATCAAGTCTTGAACAAAAGCTGAATTACAAATTCTGAATCAAAAACTCATGAGTATATCTGCTTCTCTTCATTACAGTGATTCAAGTTTAAAGAGTACTCAGTGGTTTCAGAGTATGGTCTTACAATATGTGACTCAGGGCAGTCAGGACTTTCTAGCACATGTCCCTTCTTGAGCCTTTTTTTTTTTTAAACACGAAGTTGAAAAGTACCTTATGGTACGATCACCATAATAGGAGGGAATTTTTCTGTGAAACATGATCTTAATTACTGAAATACCACACACGGGGATCTTGATAGTTCATAAAATAGCAAAGTAACAGAAATGTTAAGAGCGTATGCAAAGATGTGATAGCAATGTGCACACTTTCTCTTCCTGTCCACAGTGATTTAGTATTTCACTGCTGTAACATGAGTCTGAGCTAGTATTAAAAGTAAGCTTTAAGTACCAATACTTGTCCATTAATTCAAGTCTGATTGTCAGCATACACTGTTTTCTATTATTCAGTCCGTCAAAACTATTCTTGTCAGAAAATCCTGATAGAACAGAAGGAAATATAAATCTGGAAGACTGCCAAGAAAAGCAAAACTATCAAGGATAAAGAGAAAAAAGAGATTTTTCCTTTTAAAAAATTGCTTTTAATTTTTTTTTTAAATATTAATTTTTATTACTGATTGATTTGGTATTCGTGCAAGATGTTGAAAAAATCAACTTTGGTCCTCAGGAAAAAAGATTCTTCTCCCTTAGAACGAACATGATGGTCCTGACTTGTTTGACCTGTGTTTACTCAAGCACATGGGGAAATTATTATGTCCTAATAAAAAGTATCAAAGGTGGGACTCAAAATTCATTAAAATATGATTCTATAGAGGAGCCCAAATTCTTGTATCCTGGCTTTTCCTATTGTAATATAATTTTAGTTTCTGTTTTAGTTGCACCTTTTTTTGAAGCATTGGAGCTGATACTCTAAGAAACAATGGTGTTCCCCCTCGGTGTTGATTGAATCATCACAACAAACATCTGAAGCTACGAATACGAGAAACGCAGTGTCTCTACAGCAGATGCCTAGAGGGCAAGGTGCTCAGGCCAGTTTTGGGCATAAGGCTTCAACCTCACTTCAATAATACAGTGCACTGTCATGCTTGTGTATTCTTAAATGTGGGCTGTTGAATTCAGGACCGGTTCTTCATTACTTTGTCTGCCTTGTTGAAGCACAGCCCGAGGAAGGTCCTTACTGCAATGGCTGTACTACACTGTTGGTGAAAGCTAGTCTCAGAGAAAAGAAAGTTGTTGGAAAAACATCTGGAAAAATAGCTCCCTGACAGTGCAGCAGGCTAGCTGGAGTCAGCTGAAAAAGGCACCCTGTGCTGCAGCTCCTTGTATCAGCTGAGGAGTGGCACAGCAAAGCAGAGGAGTCCATTAAAGAGGGATTTCCTGAAATAAATATAGAGAAAGTGAGTGATGTTGTCTTCTATATAAGCATTTTATAGTTTAAGTGAAGCTGAATCACTGATGTGTTCTCCTGGAGAAGAAAAGAATAACCTGGACACAGATAAGACCTTTGACTCCAATCACAGTAAGTACTTGTGGTTTCTGCTCCTGGGGCTACAACAACTGCATCTGGTGCCTGAGGACAACACTATGAGAGCACTTATGCTGTTGCCCTCCATGCAATGCTCAATCTAATGGCCACTCACATAGGGGAACATTACAAGTGCTTGTACGCCTCCACATTTAAAAAATGGGCAGGAAACATTCATTTTATGTTTGCTGTTAAGCTTAATGATTTGTGAAATCAACAGACACAAAAAATCACCCCCTTTCGCCAGGTATCAAGTTGAGATTATTTCTTTTTATATCCATTGCTTGCCCTTTTATCTGCTCCATTTGAGACTTTTCAGAAATGCACTTGGGTGTAATATCCTAAAACTCTTAAAGGAAATTGCTTTATCCAGTGCTTAAGGCGGGGCTGGAGAGCTGTTTTTGATCTACAAATACTATAAAGTGACAAAATGAAGACTTAGCAGGGAATGCAATGAAGCTTTACAGAGCTCATGTTGGCAGCCCTTTAGCTTTAGGTTAATGCATGTTAGAGGAGTGGCTGCAATTGGTCAGCTGAGTCCTTTCTTAAATGTAAATACAGACCAGCAAAGCTCAGATCTGGTCAAACTGGTCCATACTTTTCCTCAGGGTTTTGGAGAATTGAGAGCTTTGTGGAGTTGATTTGTTGTAATGTAAGCATAATAACAGAAACTCATTGCATGAGTATTCTGACCTAGCCTTAAGTTAACATGCAAAAGGGGTTTTTCTTTGCATGTTTTGTTATAGTAATATTTACTGTAACACATATTTACTATATAATTGCACATATTTTCATACATACCTTTCAGGTAGTTAAGGACTGAAATTCTCTTTCAGCAATGGATCAATAAAGCAAGATTAAATGTTTTGTGTAGGGTTAACTAGTCAGTTAGTGGCAGAGCTAGAGAAAACTGCCATTCCTACTGTTAAGCTGGGATATTCAGAGGGTCCTGCAGACCACTTTGTGAGCTGTGTTAATATGTGACTGGCTCAAAGTGCTGTTGTGTCAGTGGAGCTACTCAGGTAGTTTTATGTGTAAATCCAGATGCAAATTTTTGCCCAGCTAGTCTGAAAATGACTCATTACAATCTGTTTTCACACTACGTATGTATCAACAGGTCTTCCTTGCCTGCATCTCTCCTGAAGCTCCTGCTATTATGACAGTATTTCCTATACAAAGTTAACTGAATATAACTGTTAAAATCCCCTTCTTCCACTAACTTAACTACCTCACTAAAGCACAGGATGTAAAAATTCTGTCTTCTCAGAAAGCATTACACAGAATTAAACATCAGCATAAGTGAATGAAAAATCAGCCAAGTGATTCCTGAGGGATGTGCCACACATTCTTAGTAAATTTTAAGCTTTCTACTAAAAAAAAAAAAAAAAGAAAGAAAAAAAAAAAGCAGTGCTCTTTTTCCTTTGCTTTTGAGTGTTTTTTCATGTCACTGCTCCTTACCAAAATAGAAAAGTCTCACTGATTTCGAGCCATTTGCAATGGATTTCAATAGAAGTGCATGGATTTAGTTCTGTGCCTTACTGCTCTGAAACTTCATGACTAAATGCATCCTGGTAAATAAAATGGACTAGGAGCAACATTTCATATTCTCAGGGTAACTACCTGGCACAGCTTGTATCCTGGTACCTAGACTTTCTTCCCACCCGAAGCAGGATGTCTCTTTGAAGCTCTCTTTATCTTATTCAGTGTTCAAATCTATGCCTAGGTGTTGTCTGGGAGCATGAAAGCTGATTAAGTGCTCCTATAAGTGGGAACCAGCTGCAGCTGAGCTTGTGCTCAGGCCCTGTTTATGGGCTGTTACAGCTCTAGCATATGTGTACTTAAACACAACAGGTGTTAGCTTCACACTTCTTTAGCCTGTCAGAAGATTTGTTGAACTATGTTCAATCAGAGGAGTTAGGAATATCATACTGGCCTTTCATTTGAAGAGAGTTATTATCTCTTAGCCGATGCTAAGACTTTTCAGAACATCTTGATCCTTCTGTTGTTAGCTCAGGACTGTCATACAAAGTGAAATATCAAATGTTTTGATTATTCCTGTTTCAGCCGAGTCTTGGGACAGAATTTTTCCAATTCCTTTTATCATCTGATTGGACTCAATATTTTATATTTGATTTGACTCCAGATATGTATTTTCTTTTCTCTAACTGTATTCTTTCAGTCCTCATCATATTTTCTTTGTCCTGTTGTGGCAGGTTGACCTTGGATGGATTCCAGGTGCTCACCAAAGCCACCCTATAACTCCCCTCCTCAGCTGGGTAAGGGAGAGAAAATGTAAAGAAAGGCTTGAAATAGGAGTAGGGAGAGATCACTCCACAATTACTGTCATGGGCAAAACAGTCTCCACTTGGGGAAATTAACTTAGTTTATTGCCAATCAAATCAGAGTAGGATAATGAGAAATAAAACTTAATAATAAAAACACCTTCCCCTCACCCTTCCCTTCTTCCCCATCTCAACTTTACTCCTGATTTTCCCTACCTCTTCCCCCTCAGCACTGCAGGATAATGGGGGCTGCTGTCAGTTCATCACACGTTGTCTGTGCCCCATGGGGTCACAAGTTCTGCCAGCAAACTGCTCCAGCATGGGCTTCTCTCTCTCTCCAGGAACAGAGGTCCTGCTGGGAGTGGGCTTCCCATGGGGTTGCAGCCTCCTTTGGGCATCCACCTGCTCTGATGTGGGGTCCTACTTGGGCTGCAGGTGGATCTCTGCTCCACCACGGACCTCCATGGGCTGCACTGTAGACTGCAGGGGAATCTCTGCTCTGGCGCCTGAAGCACCTTCTGCTTCTTCTTCTTCCCTGACCTTGGTGTCTGCAGAGCTCATTCTCTCACCCATTGTCACTTTTCTCTCAGGATGCTGCTGCACAGATTTTTTTTTTCCTTGTTCTTAACTATAATATCCCAGAGGTGTTACCCGCTGCTGATGGGCTCAGCCTTGTCCAGTGGCAGGTCCACCTTGGAGCTGGCTGGCTGGCTCTGTTGGACATGGGGGAAGTTTCTGGGAGCTTTTCACAGAAGCCACCCCTGTAACCATCCTGCTGCCAAAGCCTGGACACTAATACACCTATCTTAAATTTGACAATTTGCTACTGTTTATCCTTCAAATGCTTGAATGCAATGAACTTGCATAAAGAAATGAATCTAATATTTCACTGTGGTATTAACTGTTAAAATAAAGGCTTCATTAAAAATAATTATCAGAGGTTTTGGCTTCTAGAAACCATAGCCTAAGGTATAGTAACTTATTTTCCTTTATTCTTGTGCCTGACTATATACTTTCCATTCATTATAGTATCCTAAATCTAATGTTAACACTACTAAGATCACGTTGATGCTTTATACAAAGTTCTTTGTTAATTTAAACATACATATTATTAGTAAATGACTCTTAAAAGTGCCTCAGGTGCAGAACACCATTCAGGTATATTTATTTCAGAAAGAATACAGCAATCTCTCCTCACAGTATGTAATTTGACCTTGTCCAAATTAATTTTTGAGAGATTTAAAGTAAACAGATATATCTTTCAAATTTTTTGCCTTATTTTTATGCTCAGCAAATAATTAGAGCAGAGGAATGAAAAAATGTCTTTCAAATGGTGAAAAATGCTTTTTTTCAGTGATGAAAAAGACAAACCCCTTTTTCACTCTGAAAAAGGAATCTTTCATTTTGCAGTAGGGAATCCAGGATTAAAGAAAAATATTACATATGTCTAAACTAGTCAAGAACTAGAATAGATGTGGGCCATAAGTGGAACAGTCAATGTTTGAAATATATCTTTTCAGGAGTTCACAGTCTTTTTTACTGTAACCACGGTAACTGAGAGATGGAAATTGTCACTGATCCTGCAGTGTCAGCCTCAAAATTTCCCCAGACAAAGCCAGGCAGTATATTTATTTGGGCTTAATAACCAAAGCACTAATGTGATTTCAGCAGACACTTTAGTAGGATGAGATGTCTAGTTGTCATTTCTTACATGTCTTTTTGATGTAATAAATACTTTGGTATGCAACACATAAATTCAGAGCAGACTAAGGTAGTGAATTGTTTCATAGAATCATAGTAACATTAAAGTTGGAAAAGACCTCTGAGGTCATTGAATACAATCATTAACCTAACACTTCCAGGTCCAGCACCAAGCCATGTCACTAAGCACCACATCTACTTCAACAATAATAGGAAGTTAGATCCTGTTGCAGCAGATCCTGTTCACCATCACTGGCAGCTCGGAATTTAATTTCAAACCATACCAGCAAATCCCAAAGTTTTGTTGCGTATCTCCAGTCCTGCATGATTCTGACTCTTCATTTTTGTATGGTTAACAACTGCAAAATTCCTGAAAAAGCCGTACTGCCTTTTTCTTCAAAGAGTGGAAATAGGTAAACCAGTCTGTGGTAGGTTGAGCCTGAGCTGATGGACAGCTTGTTTGACCAGTAGCGCTTTTAGAAATTTCCATATTTAAAGGCTGGAGAAGACAGGAAGTGTCCTCTCTTTGGGGTTTGCCGTTCCTGTGGGAGGGGGGAGGAGAAGGGGGCTGAAGCCGCTTTTCCTGAAGTGGCCTGGCCTTCCCCCCC
>VZTH01006979.1:125972-182098 GCA_013397815.1 Aleadryas rufinucha | reverse complement strand
ATGTTAGTATATTTTATATCTACTTCCCCAAATAATATATTTGTATCTACTTCCCCAAGGATATATGGCTCAAAGGGCTATTATACTTTTCTATAAACCTATTATTCTTTGTTAGTTCTAAATACCCGTATTATCCTTTATTAATTCTGAATATCAGTATTGTTCTTTGTTAATTTGTGAACATCAGTCTTGGTTGTGCAGGCCCTGCAGACCCTCTAGGCCCTGCAGACCCTCTAGGGATTCTGAATGCCCTTGAGAGACAAGCCATTCTTCTACACTCTTTTAATTCTGTTAATAAACTTTTCATTTTCTTTAAGTTTTGAGCCTGTTTTGCATTCCTCCAGATCTCCTATCTCACAAAAGATAAAGAGGTGAACTGAAACCACTACAAAATTGGTGTTTCTGCCCGGTTTCAAATCGAAACCCCTACAAATCTGGTGCGTTGGCCGGGAAAGCGAACTAAACCCGCTACACAGTCTTTGTGAACACAGGGCAGAGCACTTTATCATATTAATAGTCTTGTTGACTTCAATGAGACTTCCAATGCTACTGAACACTCTTGGAATGTGAAATAATAGAAGATATAACAAGTGGAACTGCTAATGAGATTGTTTAATTTCACAGCACTGTTCATGGAGCAGCAGCAACAGGGTTTGGTAGCATAGTGCCTTGTTGGGAGGAGGCCATGCTGGGAGGGGACACAGGAAGGAAAAAGTGAATAGACCTACCAGGAGAAAAGGGAGGCAAAGTGGGGGAGCGGTGTGGAAGGGAATGGTGCTGGGATCACAGCTGGAGACCCTCACACTGGGGCAATAACTCCCCTGAAGGGATGGAGAGTCCTGCACCAGGGCAGAGGAGCAGTAAGAGCCAAGGAACAGTGGAAGAAAAACAGCAAGAAGCAAAGGGCAGCAGGAATTAACACTGACCCGGAGCTCCTGCGCCCCCCAACACTGCACTGAAGGGTTTGGCAAAACAGAGGAAGGTGAGAATGGGAAGGTGGGAAGAGAGGTGTTGGGCTTGAGTCTGAAGAAGGGGCAGGCAAAGTGTTGACTTAATTGTTTGCTTTCTATTTTTTTTTCAATACCAGCACCCAGTAGTACCAGTAATACCAGTAATTAGAATTTAATGTTAAAAATTGTCAGTTACTTAAATTAAGTGAAGTTCCCTGAGTCAGGAGTCTTCTGCCTGCAACACAGGCACAGTTATATGTGCTATTTCACGCTGTGTTGTAACTGACTATGCTTTCTGATGGGATATATGTATTTATTTTTATGGAGGAAGCAGAGTGAACTGGAGCAGTTTTATTCTACGAGAGATAGTACCATAATAGGAATGAGTGCACATTGTTAGAACAGGTGGAAAAAAAAATGGCTGGAAGTGGTGGGTCCAATAGCTGATAACAATTTTTTAAGTCCAGAAGGCTGGTGCTAGTTGCTGATTTTGTTTCTGCTTGTATATTGTTCAACC
Organism: Aleadryas rufinucha; assembly: GCA_013397815.1. Taxonomy (NCBI): domain Eukaryota; kingdom Metazoa; phylum Chordata; class Aves; order Passeriformes; genus Aleadryas; species Aleadryas rufinucha. Next base: position 180,631 of record VZTH01006979.1, on the reverse strand, counting down.
TCTCTCCAATATCAACACTTATTTTATGTCATCTGCTGTTGCATTTTATTCTAGACCTCTCTTGAACATTAGGTCACCATCCTGTGGAAGAACTGTATTGTTTGGCTGTGGTGTGGACTATAGTTCCATATGGAATATTAGCTTCAGGTATTGCAGAGGCTGTTGCAGGAGGTTTGAATCTTAGAGGTGATGATGTTTCTGGGCATTACACTGTCCACCTGAGCTCCTTGTGTTTGGTTTCTTGCTCAAGACAATGTTCTTGGCTGTAGAGCAGTGTCACAGTCCTGTCCTTATTCTGCCACCTCACCTCACCCTGGATATATCCAGACAGTGGGTCACATTGCCCTGCTAAATCCACTGCCTGGGAGACATGGCTGTGGAACAGAATTAAGATTGTTTTCACATTTGTATGGGAGAGAGACACTGGTGTCACATGCATATGGAAGCCGCTTTCAGCTAAGCGGGAGTGTAGGAGACATTACTGGTTTTATTATCATGTTCGCTGCATGAGATTTGGCAGTATGAATCCACACGAATGTCAGATAGACAAATGAGAGAATAAAGTATGTGAGAAGTGTGAGTTTGCAGGAATGTGATGACACAGGTCTGTCTTGTTGAAAGATAGCATTTTTAATGATGAATGTGATGATATTTGGAAAAACAAATCCCAGTAAACTGCCAGTAATTTTTTTCTGTACTTTATTTATTTCTTTCATCCTTCTCTTCTTCCATTTCCCACTAATTTAAAGGGAAATGGTATTTAAAAGAGAGTAAGGGAAATGGTATTTAAAAGAGAGTAAATACTGTTATATAAGATGTTATTCATAAAAATCTTTTTTATAGAACCATTTTTACTCAGAGTTATTACATGTTCATTTAGCACAGACAGAATTGTTGGAACCTTATTTATTTGTGTACAGTTACTAAGGTTTTAGAAAATAAGGGAAAATCCCCAAGAAGTCTCCAATTTATCCTGACTAAAGCAATTTTGGTTGACTGTGGGGGCTGTTTCTTGTGAAAGCTGCACCTGCACCATATTCTCAGGATACCGTTTTCTCAATGAAGGAGGAAGGGGAACTCTGTATGCTGGCAGATTTCCCAGTGTACTTGTGGAGGTAGTCTGGGAAGGAGAATGGCAATCTGCTCAGCAGGGATGTAGGAGGTGTTTATAATCAAAAGCAACACTTTCAGACTCCAGTGGCAGAGGACCATATTTAGGGAGGAGAAATTCAAAAGGCAGCTGCTCCATGGATTGTGAATGCCTCAGTTTTGTGGCTATGTGGTGCATGACTAAAGGTGTTACTGCCTAGGGGAGAATGGGGAAAAAAAGGAGGCCTGTGCAAGTAGATTTAAGTATTACAACTCTGCAGAATTGATCCCTGTGTTTTCGTGTCCCACAGATTTGAGATGGCAATAGTTCATTGACTTCTTAGTTTACCTAGGTCTTGTAAGGCAGGCTTTGAAATCCCCTGCTACTTTTCAGCCAGTGACTTCCCAAGTTATGTATGTTCAGCCTTCAAAGGAAATAGATTAGATAGATAGATGAACAGATAGATAGATAGATAGATAGATAAATAGATGCCTACCTAATTCCCCAAGAATCTGTCCATTAACCTCTGGGGACAGACACAATGTCTGTGGGAGGTCTGACTCTCTCTTTTATCTTGCTCAGAGCCTAAGCAGCTGCAGGATGCTTGTGGCTTAATCTAATTATTTAAGAGAGCAACCACAAATCAACTTTTCTATGAGCACTCATGCCCTTTAGACAGGTGGCACCAGGAGCCTTATAAAAATTATCTGAGGATGACACAGTATTGCTGCTAAGGCAGGTGGAATGTATGTCAGTGGCAGGGCCCTGCTGCCTGTTTCCAAGTGCATCACATCAGAATGAGACCAAATACTAGAAAAACTGGCTTGAGAGCTCTAATCAGTGTACAGTGTAGATCTATTTGGTTTCCCATCTGTACAGTGGAGATGGTGGTCCTTCCCTGGGGCACAGGGAGATGAGGAGAAATGCATTGAATTCAGTGCTGCTCAGACAGAACAGTAATAGGGAAATAAAAGAAGGAGAAATGGCATTCTGGAACTACACAGTTATTATTGCATTATGCTGTTCAGGGCAAGGGTTGTCTCCAAAAATGCCTAGCGTATTTTGAGCAGCACAGATAATAAGTAATAAAAAGGATTAAAACTGAAGGATGTATAAGAGGGGTGTAGAACAGAACAAGGAGGTGGTGGAGAATGAAGGGAGCCTGCTTACTGTCAGCTTTGATATATTGCAATTTAAGTATGATCCTTTTCCCTGGGCTTTCCTTTGCTTTAAAATATAGGTTGCTCTCCAACTGCTTTATACAGAAATTGAAATCCACTCAGCAAATTAATACCTCCCCCTACTCTCCCAAGCCAAGAAGAAAAGCTTCAGACATCTGCATTGATACAGAGAAAAATGGAAATGGAAGTGTTTAACTCACAAGGGTATTATGGAGATAAAAGATAAATTCATTCATTTATTTGAGTGTGACAGTATCACAGAAAAACAAAAATAAATGAACCAAGTGTGAGGCTGGTTCTACTTGTTACCATTTCTTATATAGTTTGTAAAAAGTAACATCTCAAGACTTTAAGAACTCTGAATATAAAAATTGAACATCTCTGTGAAAAATTTTCCTAAAGAACATGGGTATACTGTGTCTGAAGGACAAATGGACAATTACTATCTTAATTGGGTTAGCACACAAGTGGTAAAGCAAACAGCAGCATAAAATTGTAATACTGATCTTTCTGGTCTCCAGTCTCCTATAAAAGTACAGGAAATACGTTGCTGTGTTAATGGTTTTGGATTGCCTGTAGATATTCACATGGAGACAGAAAGGGAAAACACTACTAACTGTCATTTTTATTGCAGGAGGAAACAATAACTCCGTACAGGAAAAAATCAGGAACGAAATATATAATTAATGTTACAGATACAACAGAGAGATTTCCTGATTTTGGTAGCCTCAGCAGAATTCGCTATTTAGTACCCACATGAAATTAAATCCAGCTTGCAAGAAAATATACTGTTCACACAGAAACACTTAAATTTTTCTATTGTTTTTGCTAGTTATATGTTCAATACCTGTGCAGCATATACAAGAGACATATATTTCAGTTTATATACACATTACTAGAGCTTTAGCTTGGCTCAGTGCCAGAAAGTGTGACTTTTAGTAACATTAAAGTTGGAAAATGCTCTTGTTGTTAAGTATTCCTGGGACATGTTAAAATGTATCCTCTCCTATACAGACAGTGTGGATCAGGGAGTGCACTGAGTTAAGGCTGTACAGGGAACACTCGGGGCAGTAAATAAAAGTACCACCCATCTAATGTGGTAGTCATGTAATGGATGTCATGGTTAACTTGCAGTGTGTGCTCAGGGTACTTTTTTATTTTGATACTGCCTATGGTCTGTTTTCTGCGACTGGAAAAATGCTTAGGTCCCAGCTGACAAAATACAAAGTTATGTAAACTTATCTTTGATGTAAATTAGATATTTTGATTTAAGCAGATGTTTCGAGATGGAAATATCTTCTTGTGACAAAGATTAAAGTGTGCTCTTAACAGAACATCATTCCAAAACAAATACTCTTGCCTGGGGATATTTCCTGATCAAATAGATTAAAAATGACTTAATATTTTTTATGTTGCATACTTTTTCACTGTTAAGATTGAAAGAAAAGCATCAGATCATGGAAATGGCAGTATTTTAATGAAAAATGTTTTAGTCTGAAAGTAGCAGAAGAGTTTGTCATCATTGTTATCAATGAAGCAGAAACATTAATGTGCTTTCTTTTGGAAATAAATGTCACATACAGCATTACCGTTTAGAATATACACTTCTTGAAAGTCCATACTTATAAATTTCCCTAGAAATTTTGCAGTTTTCCAAAAAGCACTCTGGGTATTTCAAAAATCCCTATTGATACCACGTTATCTTCCATCTGGCTACTGCATCTTATTGCAAAAGCCTGGGTTTACGTAATTTCTTCCTTCTGATGATGGCAACATATTTCTTAATTTGTTATCCAGAACTCTCATCCCGTTTTATAACACATGGATCTCACTGGTTACTGATTAAGTGCTCATCTGATGGGTGCTAATAGACACATTTGGTTGTTTCAGTTGTGAGTGCCAGTGAAGGGAGCAGTTGACTGGATGAAACTGAGGGTGGTGTGTAGCTATACATCACAGTTCTGCCACACCGGTGCCTAAGAACTGTTGCCATTGCCCTTTCATATATTTTAAGAGATGACCAAGGGGTTAGAACAATAAACTCTTACCACCAGAGACAAGATGAAATAGTTACTCAAGTTCCTCTCTCTCTCTCTCTCTCTCACCCCATCCCCTCCCATTTCTCCTTTCCCTGTGGCCATGTCATATTACATACAAGCATAGCAATTAGCAAGCTATCTTCAGAGTGAGAAGAAACAACAGAAGTGAGAGGGGAATGGACAGGTGGTGTGTGAAAGCATGTGTGCTCAAGCCATTCATTATCTTGAGTGCAGTATTAATTTGTAAATGTTAACTAACAGCCCAATCCTGTAGTATTTCCACAGACTGCCGGTACCAAATGCTGATCAGCATTTAAAGAACTCCCTGCCATCAGAGGCTCCAAATGTTGCAGTGTCTCTTTAGCCCTCACAGTCTCTTTACCTTACTCTTCTGTCTCACAAGTGTCTTAAAATGAAAGTGTTGGTCCTGTATTCCCAGCCTCCTTGTGTTGGCTCTGCCATTATCTGACTAAAGGGGATGGAAGGAAATTTCTGGTGCTGGGTTTAATTTTGACTGGATCAGCTCCTCCAAGCAGCTGACTTGATTAATTTTAATGAGATGGAGCGTTTGATGAGGTACGCCTGTGATCAAGGGGGAAAGCAGTGCTGCAGCATTTTTGATATAGGGGGATTTAAGCTGGACTGTATCTGTGAATGTAGAACCCCAGAGCTGAAGGTTTTACCCCAGCTGGCAGCTCAGCCCCATGCAGCCACTTTCTCACTTCTTGTCTGCTCCCATTGGGGAAGAAAATCAAAGGTTAGAAGTGAAACAACTTGTGGGCTGAGATAAAGAAAATTTAACAGGGAAAGCAAAAGCTGCTCACACAAGCAGTGCAAAACAAGGAGTTAATTCACCACTTTCCATGGGCAGCCAAGTGTTCAGCCATTCCCAGTAAAGCAGGGTTCGATCACACGTACTGGTGACTCAGAAAGACAAAACACCACAACTTCGAATGTGTCCACTCTTCCTTTTTCTCCCTGCTGCTTTTATATCCTGAGCATGACAACATATAGAATGGGATCTCTTGAGGTCAGTTGTCCTGGCTGTGTCCACACCAAGTGAGGCTGATATTCAAGAGGCAAATTTTGTTTGTATGTTATGTCTCCTTAAAAACAAGCAAGAAAATAAATTTTTATCTTTCACCTTTTCTTTGTGAACAGTGAATTCTCCTTGTGAGTGTTTCAGGTCTTGTTTAAAAGCTCAAGTGGGATACTTCTGTAGTAACTCCAACTCACCAAACCATCTCCAGGAACAAATTTTTAGCTCAATTTTCAGTCTTTCCTTCAAAGGTGCTCAACAGGAAGCATGTAAAACAGAATGACCTGCTAGGTTTTGACAGTTGGCTCAGCTCAGGGGTGAAAACCAGGCCAGAGCAGCTCTAAGAACTCAGGCTATATGAACTCACTGTATAAACATATGACCATCTAAATCCTCCAGCATTATCTTATCTCTTTGGGAGCAGTGTGATTGCTTTCCAGGGCACAGTCCATGTGGTCCCAAGCATCCGTATAATAGCTTAAGTGCATGAAAGATGTATTCTTTTCCACCACAGTATTCAGAGCATGATTGACTTTGTTGTAAACCAACTACAGGGTAAAATACACAGTGCAGCTAACTTTTACATACCCTGCCAGGTTTCACGAACAGTGTTTTACTGCTGATGTATTTTTTGTAATTCCACGAGCCTCATATCAGGTGAAAGACTGTACAATAGAAAAGTTGTAGTAAAGACCAGTGATAGATTTTAGAGGACTACAATGCAGGACTTATGAGCAGGTGATTTATATGGCTTTATCACATTTGAGGTAATAATGATGTTTGCCAACACATTTCTCAGGCAAAAACTATTTTTCATTTTAATTTTCCTTATGATAACAAATGTTATCATAAATGGCAAAAAAATAAAAAGAGAAAGACTTATCAGGATAATCAAATCTAACATAAAATGCAAACCTACCCTATGAGAAAATTTCTGATCAGCTGACACCAAAAGTTGCTTTATCACTTGACAACATTAACAGATATAAAAAGTTAGTCTTTTTTTAAATGTCAAGAGACAAAATGTCTTTGTTATTGTTAGTGTTTCTAGAATTTTCAAAGAAATTGTTAACACAAGATAAATACTTCTTCCTCATGTCCTTTTTTTATAAGGATTTGTCTGTCAGGAAATGGAAAAAAATAGAGAGAAAATTTGGCAACCATATATTTCCTGTCAGGATGCCATTTTTATAGCTATTCTGCCAGCATAATCTCAATCATGAAAAGTGTTTAAATTTACATTTAAAGGGTTGAGGGAGTGTTACATTTATATGTCTGATATTAAGACGTGCAGCCATACAAAGAATGGAGAAGCATCAGACAAGCCAAGTTTGAACTAGAACAAGGCACATGATCTTTTAAACCTTTAAGTACACACATTACTTGTTACAGAAGTATCTTTGGGTTTCAGACAGGCCTTCAGGTCTGACTTTGGAGAGCTGCTGAGGTTGAAATATTCAGAATGGAAGAAGAACATTTTGGGAAGCCTAAGTATAGTGTGCTATTATCTGAGAACTCTTTAATAAGGGAAAATTGTGTTACTTTATAACTTGTTTTGAAATATAATTACCTTTTTAAAGAAAGGTACATTATGGAAGATTTGTAAAAGCTGCATATAAAGTTGTTTTGCTCAGAACGAAATTTCAAAGCCTACCAAGCCTCAAGCTTCCAGGCATATGGTCAGTTGGGATTTCACTGCCGTGTAGGTGTTGCATATACTGGCATGTCACGAGAAGCTTTGTTGCCTCAGGAACAACTGCAACTGACAGATGCTGCGAGGTCCAAATTATCAACGTAATTACCTGTGCAACATATCCTCCACAGAGACGACCCAGCTGGGAGGGAGTGAAATGCACCTCTGTAGCTCTGGCAGCTTTGCTCCCAGTATGGTATGGGCTCCCTGTGTCTTGGGGCTGGAGGTCTAGGAATTAGGATTGCAAGTAAAGTATCCCTCAGCCTCCTACTTCCATTGATCCTTTTATCCTTTCCTGGCCACCCACTTCAGCTGTTTGGGTGGCCTCTTTGTATTCCTTATGGAGAAATAACATCTTCCTTTCTATCACTTCAAATTCTCTTCAAATATTATACTTCAGACACTGATGGTAGACATCAACAAACAGCATTCAGTCAGTTTTAACATCAGTATGTTGGCCATGAAAACTTACCAAACTTTTATTTACGTTCTTCTTTTCCCTCCCCTTCCTTCTTCTAGTGAAATTAAAGGTTAACAGAAAGATATCTGAAAATAAAACTTCCCAGAGAAGAAAGTGAAAAGACTTCAGTACTGTTATATTGTAATGAAAGGCTTTTAAAATAAATATGAAGTAACACTCTGAACTGACAGGCAAAAATTACTTTTTGTTTAGAATTTTCAGAGTGGGAATATCGCCAAAATAAGTGCTTGGGAAGTTCAAATTTAGCTAGTCAAAATCTTTTGTCAGGTGTGGTAGACAGTGAGCCCATGGCACCAGGGATTATGAGAACCCCCTGCAGCTAAGTGGAGAAATTCTTCCCAGGTTAGAGTGACTAAAAAGGTCTCTCTCACAATGCCCTGCTCTGTTATAGAAATGTACCCTGGCTCTGTCTCTCCTATTGGCCCACTGGCTTCCCCTGCTCCTTTCTACCCTATATGGCCCTAATCCAGAATGTTCTCCCTTCCCTGTATCCCTATTCACTCTTGACCTTTCGTCCCTCCCTCACTGGTTCCCTATTAGTTCTCATACCCTAGCCCTGCCTATGTACTGTCCCATACCCTCAACTCTCCCCACCCCCGTATTTAAGCTGTAATTCTGTACTGTTCTGCATCTTTGTCACTGCCCCTGTTCACGAGCAGCAGGACTGGAATAAAGGCTGCAGTGGATCTGCACACAAGGACCCTTCCTGCCTCTTTGCCATCGACCTGTCGAGGAAGCTATCGGTGTGTGTGTGTGTGTGCGTGGGTGTGGGGGTGTGTGTGTGCGTGTCTGTGTGTGTGCGTGTGTGTGTGTGTGTGTGTGTGTGCGTGTGTCTGTCTGTGTCTGTGTGTGTCTGTGGGTGTCTGTGGGTGTGGGGGTGTGTGTGTGTGTGTGCAGTAGCTGCCGAGTGACTTTCAGTCAAGAGTGGGTTTCGGATTCACAGCACCCCACCAGAGCACCCCCGGAACCGACAGTCAAGGTATATTTTCTCCAAAGAAAAGAAAAATTCTAATCACTATTGCTCATTTTACTTGTAAAATTCTTGCTGCTCTTCTTGATGGCTCCTATCAGGAGCTCAGGGTCAGTCTGGGATGCTTGTATGTCACCAACAGCAATGAAGTTGCTCCAGATACAGTGGAATCCATGTCACCCTTCTGTATCTCTGGGGTTTAAAATGATCACAGGAATTAAATCTAATTTTAATAAGTAAGGTTTCAAGTGAGACATCTCACTTTTTGTGATACACCATTGCGAATGCAGTTGAAGGTGTTCCTAGGGACCTATAGGAAGTCTTGGGGGGCAGCCATGGGGTCTCTGAGGGGCAGGATAGAAGGAGGCAGTGAGGAGGTCCCAAACCTTGGGAAGATCAAACAGGTACTTTAAGAGGTTCCTGAGGGCAAGATACTTTTGTTCGTGTATTTTTGAGAGAAGATGATACCAGGTTTCAGTGCAAGGCTGGAATTAGTTATTTCATTTATTACCTTGTTAGTTCATTGGTTCCATGTTGCACAGCCACACTAAGTTCTAAAGTTGATGCATGGTTTGTATACAACAGTTAAATTTGCAGTTTTGCTCCAGATTATAAAAAAAGACACATGGAAATTGGAGCCTGATGTTCTAAAATATAGCAAATAAAGATAACCTCAGTTATCCCAGTATATATATTTTTTTCCCATACAGTTCCCTACCCTTTTTGATTGTGTGAAACATAAATTTTCCTGCTGAAAATGGGCAGTGCCTTAAGTGAGGCCTTTAAAATAAGAAGAAAATTCCTAAGATTTGAGGAAAGATTCCATAGTTTGGTTTGCTTTTTTTAAAACGGATGTAGTACCTAAAAAAAATTCATCTATTTCAACAGTATATTTTTCCCATAACATTTTAGGATATTTATACCTAATGTCATTACACTTTGTAATGATGTAATTGCACATCTTAATTGCACATTCTCATTATTTCACCATGCATGCTACAACAATTAAGTAATTAGGTCTAATAGTATAAATTAGATCTAATTGTATAAATACATGACAATGGTATAAAAATGGCCTCAAAGAATGGAGAAGACTTTAATCAAAATACAAGGAATGCCTTATGTGTGCAATCAGAGGAATGTGGAACACTGGACTAATTCTGTGCAATGATTATTGGGGACTCCCACACTCCACGGTTCCCATTCCTCATCCCCATGTTCCACTGGGGAGGAGAAGATAGAGAGAATCATGAGTAAATTTAATCCCAGGAAGAAGTGAGGAGTGGGGGCAAAGTGCTTGTAAGATTTGGATTTTTTTCTCTTTAATTTTCCAAATTTGAGTCTGTTTGACCGGCGACAGACAGTGGTGAGCAACCTCTCCCTGTCCTTACCCTTGAATGATTTTTTCAGTGTATTTCTTCTCCCCTGCCCAGCTGAGGAGGGCAGAGATGGAGAAAATTTTTTGGGCACCTGTTTTCCAGCCAGGGTCAACCCACCACATTAGTTTTTTAGCATAGTTGTAGCCATGGAGTCCATCTCATGAGCTTGTCCCAGTCTTTTAGCTAAGAACATGCTGTAAGGTCCAGTACTCAAGTTGGGTCTCATTTTGTGATGAGAATGTTCATGGCCATCACACTGTGCTTCTGTTCATGCAGCCTCGTAGTGAGGCCTCAACACTCTGTCCAGACTGTTGGGCTTTGCCACAGAGAGCCTGGCAAATTCAAACATATTTTGAAATTTAGAACCTGTATGACATTTTCCTTTCTTTTGTTGACCCTTCTTGACAGAGAGTAAAGGTTTCTCTGCTGCATCTACATCTGAGCTCTTGACAGAGAAAGCCTCACCTCACAAAAGCCTCTGGTTGTCCCACATAGCAGTGGCTGTATCTTGATTGTGGGCTTGCTCAAGAGAGGGAAGGGCACAAGGGCAAGCAACAGGTGTGCAAACAATAAGACATCATTGTAACACTGAGGAATTGAAAATTTTTTGCCAATATTTTCAACTGAACTAAACTGATTCTCTCCTAAAATATGAAACAATTTCTCAACAAAAATTATCTGGTTGAAAAACTCCCATAGTTTGAACAGAAAATATTTGTCCTGTTCTGCTCAAATCATTTTATTTCATAAAAGTAGATTTGAAAAAAAATTTAACTGATCTATTGTAACCATACTGAGAATTCCCTTATAAAGGGATTATATTCCCTTCTTGACCTTCAAAACTTCCTTTCATATGATACCCAACTAAAGGAGTTGTTGCAAGGGCTTTAAAAAACCTCAATCTCTATTGGAGAGTCACCAAAATGATCTCTTTGATTTTTCAAGGGAATGTATGCCTGTTCTTTGTAGCACAACAGAGAAGGTGTCCTACCTGACGGAGCTTAAATTTATTTTGCTTTCTTTGTTTTCAACAGAAAAGTTGCACTGGATAGGAAATTAAGAGATAAGGTTTTTTTTTCCATAGTAAATGCTTTCATTTTTCCTCCTAGGGATTCCTAGAAAATCACAAATAACCTAGTATTTTGCTTTTTTTTACCTAACCATGTATTTAATATTTTAAAAAAATAAAGTGTAGAAGAAATACATTATTTTTACTCTGTCATAATCATACCTATTATAACATTTGTTCCAATTCTTCCTTTTGTGCACTTGCAAGAGTGAAAATGATTAGTTCTTTACTCCCCATTCCTCTGTTTGGAATAAAAGATATGCCAAATATATCTCTATTGTAAGTCCTTTGGAGACAATGAAGTTGCAAAGGGTTTGAATGTTACTCATTGTGTGCAACCTGTAACCTCATTTTTAGCAGGATAGGGATAGAGGTTCCCTGTGCTTTTATTTAGAGCTACAGCTTTCATTAAATTCCATTACTTCTCCCTGTGGCTGTAAATAGAAGGTGTACCTTATGAAATTTAATTCCTTTTTCTGGCAGCTCGTGTGATAAAGGTGTGGCTTCTAAATGAAGGTTTATCCTACATGGAAGGAGATTGAATTGAGGATATATAGGAAAGGATTTCAGTGTTATGCTGAAACTGATCAACCTTACTGAAATAAAAATTAAAATGGTTATAGAGCCCACCAGAATTCCTTCATTAAAAAAGGAATTATCTTCTAGTATTAGCCTGCAAATGCAGGAAAGCCAAGCATATGAAAATAAATGAGAGGTGCACAGTGCATAAAATTAATTATTGTGATTAAGAATGTTAAATTAGGTCTGGTTTGGGTCCCTGGTTTTCTGATAGGTACAGAAGTAAGGAAATTTTTTTTTTCTCCTATAAACTTGCCTGATTAAATAACGTCAGGATAAATCCGTAAATGCGTGTGGATTTGCTCTTTTGAGCTATTACCATTGCACTGTGCACTGTGAAGAATTGAGTAAGTTTTCTGTATTGACAGTGGCCTTTTTTTTTGTTCTTTACAATCCATACTTTCTTTCTTCCACTATTGTATTTCTCATAAGTCCTGTGTGAAATTGACCCCTTTGCTAGCTGACACAACTCTTACTTCAGAGGTGTGAAGGTTTCTGTAAAGTTTTCATTAGTCTTTAGGGAAAAAAACAAAACCATAATATCCTTAGAGCTCTGCTATACTCACCTTTGTCACTCATAATCCTTCTGTTCTTCCACTGCACTTTTTTATAATTTTATTTTCTGCACGGCTACAAATATCCATATTTATGAAGTACTCATCACCATGGTATCCAAGTACACTTCAGTTTATTAAAAGGATTATGTGACGTGACTGCTTGTAATAGCAGGGGATTAGACATGATGACGCAGGTTCCTTCTAGTCTCCTGTTTCTATAAATTACTACCATAAAGCATTTCCCTAAAAACAGGTACCACTTGGAAGGTCAATATATAACATTTAAAACAGCACCAGTTTTGTTGCAAAGTACATCATAAGATGTCCAAGGACTCTGCCTTCCCTCTTCCAGGTGGGCTGTTAGCAGCAGGTAGGAAAATTCTGCAGGCTCGTGTTACACTTGAATGCCAGCTGTCATGTCCTGGCTCAGGCAGTCCCAGAGTGGGGGAAAATGTGACAGGACAAGGGATAATGGGTTTAAATTGAAAGAGGGTAAATTTACATTATATGTTAGGAGGAAATTTCTTTAGAGGATGTTGAGGGACTGGAACAGGTTGCCTAGAGAAGCTGTGGATGCCCCATCCCTGGACGTGTTCGAGGCCAGGTTGGAGGGGGCTTTGAGCAACATAGTGTAGTGCAAGGTGTCCCTGCCTATGACCTTTGAGGTCCAACCCAAGTAACTCCACGATTCTATGATATAGACTATGCTGTGTATGATCATTTATGTGTAGTATGTAGTGTAGTATACACCTGGCTTAGCTGAAGGCCTCTGAAATGACTCTCACAAAGGAGGGTTGATAGGCTGTACACATCTATGAATTAATCTTTCTGGTTTTGTTACATTTTTCAGTGTTGTTTCAAAAGTCAAAGGTTGTGTTATTAGCAAGTCATTCTGGATTGGCATTATAGTGTAAATGTTTTGTTTTCCAGAATGTTCATTCATTCTTGGGCCAAACAACTAAAATATTTTAATCTGAGTGGGATTGTGTTTACCAAGCAGCCAGTGACAGTAGAATTATAGTTCTGCTGATCCAAACAGATTGTTATTGCACGTAACCTAAGCTAGTAAATCCACATTTATATATCCAAATTATAACCATCCCAAGAGGATGACTCTCTGTGTGTTGTAATACAAGGCTTATACTATTATATGCTTCATGCATTTTTAAGAAACATTGAGAAATGGACAGTCAAACAAAAATATACCAAGTAAATAATTTTAATAAATATTGCTGTTCATACTCTACTGGAAGTTGTTGCTTCATTTCTAGCCTTGTGAAATTCAGGTTCATAATATGAAGGAGTAGGAACAGGTTCTCATGGTGACATTTCAGCCAAACAGCTCTTCATGTGTTGTGTTTACCTCCTTGTACAGTGGATCAGCGCAGAGCCAGTGCTGCATGAAGTACAGCAAGTGTAAACACCCCTTTGTCTGAGGCTTCAGCTTTGTTCATTTTGCAAACACAGCTCTGGTCGAACCAGCAGGAGATGCTGAAACCTCAGAAAATCGAAGTACCATCTGTCTCTGGTCCCATTTCTCTAATGGTGTAAAGTTTTTTGAAGTGACATGAAACAAAAGGCCTTGAAGGGCTTGTACATATTAGGAACATGATTTCAGCTTGGATACTATGTCCAAGTTAGCTTTAGATCTAGCTGGCTTAGATATGGCAAGTAATGAAGTGGCCTTGGCATGTGTTTGCTAATCAGGCAATCTTCAATCTGCTGAAATTGGTAGTGCAGCTATTTAATTTGTGTTCCAATAAGTTAGTCAAGAACACCATTTCTAGCCAAGTACACTTCTATGGAAGACTGTCACCTCCACAAGCTCTTGCATTGAATATTAAATCCTATGATCAGGATTCAGATCAAGATTCTCCTACCAAGGTGAAAGAATTGGTTTGCTGTGTTCCCACTAGAACCTGTAAGGAGAGGGAACATTTTTCAGTAATATACTTTTGTAAGACTTAGAAAGTTTAAAGACATATTAAAATGGGAAAACTTTCACTTCATCCCTTAAAATGGTCTTGCTGCAGACAAAAAAACCCCAGCCCTAAATATTTATTGAGCTGTGGGTGTGGACAATAAATTTTTGGCTGTTAGTTTGCTAGACCATTGTGGATATGGTATGATCTGTTAGTTTACTAACAGATGGACATCCTTTTAAAGCCAAGCTGTTATATATTTTTACCATTTTAGTTTGGATGGAAACCAGCTTTTTTACCTTATGTTGTGCTTTTTATTTCTTATGTCAGAGGACAAAATCACTTCCAAAATGTGCTTCTGAAAATGAGAAACATTTCTGTAATCCATATGCACTTCTTCACCAGACCAATATTTGCCCTGGGTATTCCCCTGCTAGAACAGTAGCTCTGCCTGACCTCAAGGCCTCATTTCCTGTTCCATCCTCTCTCTCTATCGGTGGAATGCTGTTCAGTTGATTTAAGGCCAGGTACAACAGACTTAGGAGGTGTCATGGCAGATGCCAGGCCTAGGGATATTTTGTCAGTCTTTTCTGTTTGTTCAAGTATTCTACCATTCGTTGGTTTTGCCATCTGTCACGCTTTGCCTGGTGACTCTCTTTGTTCTTACTGCCTGTGTGGTAGGCTCTGCTGCCTATATTTAAATCACAGATCCTGGACCAAAATCAGAGCTAGCATCCAACACCATTGTTATTCACTCCTGCAAATGTAAATTTAAAATTTATGTAATATACAGTGTGCTCTAGACATAAATGACTATCTATCTGTATATATACAGATGTTTTCACTGGTTTCTTAGTAAAGAACTGCACCTCTGAATGTGATATAATATACTACCATATATAGCATATTCTAAAATTAAGTATATTGTGGGTCTATATGCCACTTCTTTATTGATTCCAAGGGCTAATATCAAGGACTCCTTATTGTATAGCCTTTCTTGAATTATTTCAAACAGAAGAGTATCAGTGGAGGCATAGTTACTGATGAACCATGAATTAACATCCCCTTCATTTTCCTTAGCCCAAAAAGCAAAATATACAGTTTTTACTCAAGAGGAAGAGATTGATTGAAGGAGGAAAGCAGTGTGGCTGAAGAAAGGTATGCTTAATTTTGGAATCCGTATGAAGGTTAAAAAAAAACCCCCAAAAAACCAAAACTAAAACCAATCTGAAGTAATTAAATTGAGCGAATTGAGTGAGATCTTACAGGCAAATGTTACATAAAAAAGTGAGGAAAAGCCTTTAATTTTCAGAAGTACAGTACTAGTTACAGAGAAAGTAAGAAGAGTAAATAGAGACTGACTTGGCAAAATCACAAACTCATTACTGACATAAAATTATAAAAAGTAGGTGAAAAATGTAAACTAAGTCAAATTGTTAAGGATGTGTATAAGGAAATTGTAAAAGGATATATAGGACAAGTAGCAGGAGACATCAAGTGTAAATGAAATAGTTATTTAACTCTATTACCAAGAAAAGAGATTTTGAGGAAGATCTGTTCCTTTTCACTGATGATTGATGATGCTGAAATGTAGCAGTGTTTAATGGTTGCTTTTTCTTTTGGTTTTTACAAAAAGAAATTAAAAGTTACATGATGTAAAGCTCTTTAGTACAATTATTACCACAAATTGTTGAGAGAGCAAAACCACAGTACAGTGTGGATAGATGAAGCAGATATTTCTTATCAACCCTTTGGCAAGCTTCATCATAGGCTAGTTACAAAAAGAATAATGACTCTTACTGGTTATTTTGTGAAGGATACCTGACAGAAAAGTGAAGGGGTGCATCATGTTATCTTCTGAAAATGAAAAAGGAGAGTCAAGGAATCATAGGTCAGGCAGGATTTTTCTAGAAAAAACCCACCTTTGGAACAAATAACAAAACAAGCTTTTGTAAATATTAGGAATATAAGAAAATGAAAAGCAATATACAATTTTCAAAAATGAATTGAACCAACCTAGCTTAGCTTCCTCTTGTAGTAGAATAATAGACCTTGTGAGCTCCTACTCCTAAGACTGTCACCTGGGATTGAATAGGGATTTTGTGCAACAAGACAAGTAGAAATGTTAGGCAAGTCACACTAAGTCATGGCTGTCACCCTGCCTGACTTCCCAGTCATTAGAAATTCCTGTTGTCGTTACAGTGACTCTTTTCATAGTATCTCATTGATGTGGGTTTCTTTCCAAGGTTACAGAAAATGGAGTTTCAGCCCTAAATTTATGTTTTAGCAGGCATTCTGGCCAAGCACCAGGTGAAGGGTATAAATTAAATAACTTTTCAAAACTGTTTAAAGAAAATTGCAAGAGAATATAAAATGATTTTGAAAATCCTTTCCTCCACTGTACAGGGCAACAGAGACATTCTGACAGGTCTTTAAAAATGCTTGCTATTATATGGAATCTAAACGTGGAATAATGGGTACAAAGAGATGTAGATTATTTCTGTTTTACTCACTAGAGCATGATTTGATTGAGTCACTGGAGGAGAGCAGCAAAGGCCAGCTGAGACTTAGGAGGTTTCTCAGGGGGTAATAGAGCCAGCAGGGCAGGGATCCAGCCAGCTGGGGCCCAGGTGCACGTGAGCAAGGGAGCAGAGCAGACCCAGAGACCATGGCCACGTTGGACCAGGAGAGGAGAGCAGCAGCAGGTTCCTGGTGATGAGGCATGTCAGGCTGGGAGATCAGACCACAGGTCTGGATCAGGCCTGGTGAGGATAACCAGGGTCAGATACAGACCCATCATCTCTGGGGCCATTAAGACTTATTAGTGCTCTCAAGGCACTTCAGCTAGACCTTGCTGCCCCTGTATGATTTATGCAAGCAAAGATGTGCAAAGGCTGCTGGCAGAAATGCCTGTTGTCTATATCTACTTTTATATAAAACCTCAAGCCATTTTCTAAACAGTTTTATGATTTCTTTATCTTTCTCACCTTACTTGACATACTATTAAAACTTTTCTGTGCTGTGATTAGAGTTATAGCCAACAGTGCCTTGGAAACCTGAAAATATTCAAGAATTGAGAATTAATTTTCATAATTTTCCAAGGCTCAGCACTTTGTCAGAAGCTGTTATGAATGGTTTACTACTGCTCTCCAGCTACTGCAGTTGGTTCATCAGTATCTGGTATCCCTTAAATTGACTTTGCACTGGCATAGGCCAGAAGTGTTTGCAGCTTCAGCACTGATGGAGCAGGAAGGATTAAGCTCCTCTACTAAATATATGCCTACTGTAACACGCATCTGACATTTGGGATAAGAGCAAGTAATATCTTTTGAGCCTGCAAATCTTATCAAACAGCTGGGACACCTGCTCCCAGGCACTAAGATTCTTTGTTTATTTTAATATTTACAGTTTTTCTCTGCCCAAAAATTCTTTGATCAAAGACTCAGAAAATGTGTACACCATGTATCAAAACAGTACAAGCCACGGTAAGGTCTTACTGGATTAAAACAAAAAATCCAGGCCAAAGTTTCTAATCTAAGTTTTCAAATGGACTGTGGTGCATATAGGCAAAATGTGAAAGTCCAGTTTGTGTTAGAACATGTGAGTTATTTTTGTAAACAAACTCCTCTTAGTGGCCTCAGGGCCTCTAAAGGGGGCAGAGAACTTTAAAATGGAGGGAATAAATTAATTACCTAAAGAAGTCTTTGTTATTCCAAGCTGTATTTGTTTTGTCATTTGGAACAGATACTTTTCTTGCTGTGGGAACCTCCACTGCTGTATGATATTAGAACAGTACCTTCAAGGCATCTTCCTGCTCAGCAAAATAAATGGTGAATTTTGCCTGTATATCCTTGAAAACATTTTCCTTGTTGTTGCCAACTAATTGCTTTTCTTCCACACAGAAGTCCTTTCATAAACACTACATGGAATTTAGCCCTTGGTAGCCCTCTTGCAGGCAAATAGAGTCAAACAGGTCAGTCTGCAAGTCACTAAATTTCTAGACTAAAGCTTGCTGTCTCCCAGGAGAGAACATGTGACTTAGAAACATTTTAAGAAACGGTTCCTGTTTTTTTCTTTTTCAGTTGGCAAAAACATGTCAGAAGTCAGTGTTCTGGCATCTATATTTCACACTTGGATTACCAGTTCTGTCTTACATCCGTATTTAGTATCTAAGCTATTAGATTTATCAAGTTCCACTGCAGAAAGGACTTAAAAGCTGTCACTGGTCATCACAGGCTGTGGTCTCTAAGAAGATTGAGCTCTACTGCTATCACAGTATATTGGAAAATGCATTATTTTTAATTATTTCTGTGAGTTCTAGTTTATTGTGCTACATTATGTACCTCTATTTGGTTTGAAAGTAGAGGAACTTTAAGGTCCCTACCCAATAAATTTTATGATTCTATACTTATATATATTTTATACAAGATGTATGTATAAACTAAATCATCTGCAGGAATTTACTTGTGAATTTGTTAGAACTTTTCATTAAAACATTTTTCAGCATTCTGGAATCTAGAATTAATATTCATAATGACCTTGACCTAAGTGAACTATACGAATTTGAAGGAAAATTGCTACTTAATCAGAATGAATGCCAAATACTATTTATGGTAAAGGTTTATCAAATGGACAACTACAGACTAGGAAAAGTGGAAAGCATTCTAGGGAAGGTTAGTGATCCACAAGATTGAATCCAAGCTGATAGCTGTTGCAAACATCGTCCCCACAATACTGCTATCTATAAGGAGAAGCATAGTTGTACACTCCTTCAAATAGCATTCAGTGGGCTTGTAATGCTCCTGGGGAGCATTACAACCTTATAATTGAGAAGACATCTTAAGCACCCTTTTTTCACAGTCTCTACAGATGTTGGAATGTTTTTGTGGTGTTTCATTGACGTATTTTTGTACATGCGATATGAAAAACACATGAAAAACTGAATGGGGGGTTCAGCAGTTTTTTATTATATGTTTACTTTCTTGAAGAAAAATACAGGAGTTGATACTGCTTTAGGAAAAAAAACCCCAAAACAATGAACTTCCTTGTTCTAATTAATCCTTTCATTGGAACTTGTGGGAGGTCCATCTGTTAGAATATCAGTGTTTCCTCCACTTCACCAGGTCCTTAGGGCAGACAGCTCACTCTCCTATGTGAAACTAAAACCAAGTGAAGGACAACAGCTGACTTTGTCCTTGTGTTACTCTCCAAACCCTAAATCAGGTGTTGCTTGGATCATTTTCCCTAAAGTCATAACACAGCCAGATAACATTGTGTGCATGACCACCTTTCAGAGACCCAGTTGTGGCGGTAACTGACTTGTTGTCTATGCTAAATATGTTTCAGTGCTAGAATACTTAAGGAAACAATCCTCTTCTGTTAGTTCTAATCTGCTACTCTTGAATAGTATGCAGTATGGGAAACAAAAAATATGCAGGCAAAGGCAACTCATTTAATAGAACAGTTTACATTCTGGCATAGGCATATTCAGAGATCATAATCTTACAGAGAATTCATGAATTGTACAGAGAGGTTCTCTAAATAACTGGCTATCTGTTAATAAGGAAGAATTAAGGTCTTTGAACTGTGGACAGATGCATGCAATTAGAAACAAAATCACATTATTTTTAATAATGGAATGCAAATCTACAGCAAGGGAACAGGTGCATAAATGTCATGGACCATTACAACTTATCACAGGTGCATTATGAAGCATGTGGAGAAGCAAGTCAATTCATTCCCCAAAGACTGCAATAGGTTTGTTATTATATAGCAAGGAATATAGAAATATTTTTAGAAAACAGCTTTGCCCCAAGTAAGACTTTTGCTTCTGGCTGTGCATGATTTTTCCTCTTTAATAGCACTAATATTTCAGTTTGCTGAGCATTTTTTACTCAGACTATGTTCTATATTAGCATGTGCTCTCTATGTATCTTGAGAATATAAGATATCAGTTAATATCTAACCAGCAGGTCTTACTCACCTTTAGAGATGTATCTCTGGACCTAGCCTTAGCTTCCTCTATGGTAACTCAGTGTTAGACATAATTCTTCCAGCTCTTTTGGACGTTTGTGGATGCTTTCTCAGTAGCTCATTCGGTTCATAGGGTAGGCTGGGAAATGTCACCCCCTTCTTTGGTGGTGACTGAGAAGACAGAGGAAAGGACACATATCTCCTGTGTGCCCTAATCAAGAGCAAGCAGATATGGCTGAAATTTCATCAGCTATAATGGCAGACGTGTTTTTGCTGCTCTGAAATAAAGTGTTACAGCAGAAGCACTTGGTAAAGTGCAATTTGAAGGTTTTTTAAATGTGACACTAGGAGTCCTAGCTATTGGTATTTTGAGTGTTTCCTCTGCAGAATATCTTGGCCTGAATCCTTCTTGCTTCAAATTGACCTAATTCCACAGGCAACAAAGAGCTGGATTAACATTAACAGCAATGAAGATCAGTTGCAGACTTGCAGCAGTACAGTGCATAGTGAGTCTGGAGAGGAAATACCCCCATATACATATCCTTAACATAGTTAGACAATCTGCATTTTTTTAAACTATTGCTGGCTCACTAAAAGTTCACTTGTGTGTTAACAATTACTTCAGAGTAACTATCATTACTGTATTTTTTGCTGTAAGATAGATATTGGTGATTGATATAAGCAGCCATCGAGTAGGAATCTGCTGTGGGTTATCTGCATCTCCTCTAGAGGCTTATTTTTTAAAGAAACATTAGCAGGAAAAGGAAATAGTTGCTTTCAAGAAAAAAAAGAGCAAATGATGAAGAAAATCAAGCTGAAAGATTAAAAGTTTTTTGCATCTCTAAAAACCCAATTTTCAAATGCAGTCTTGCTTAAGGAGCTTTAAACTAGATTTGAAATGGTGCAGGAATATAGCCAGGCTCAACAGATACAAGCTATGCAATAGGGACAGCTGAAGGAACCACCCAAGTAGCAAAAGGAGACTTAAGAGGGGATGCCTCCAATGAGTACAAGCTCCCAAAGGTGTAACCATGAGACAGGACTATTGGGGTCTCCCTTAGCATCCCTACTGGGCTATTGACACACTCAAACACTTCTATAAAGTGCCTGTACACGAATGCACACAGTATGGGGAACAAACAGGAGGAACTAGAGATCTGTGTGCAGTCACAGAGCTCTGATCTCATTGCTGTTACAGAGATGTGGTGGGACAGCTCACATGACTGGAACGTTGTCATGGAGGGCTACATGATGTTTAGGAGAGAAAGACCAGAAAGGCATGGTGTTGGAGTTGCCCTCTGTGTGATTCAACACTTGGAATGTATAGAGCTCTGTCCTGGGGTGGATGATGAGTGAGTTGAGAGCTTATAGCTTAGAACAAAAGGGCAGACTAGTAAGTGGGACACTATTGTGGTACAGTGTAGCCTGTTTCCCACAGGCTGCCTCATCAGGAGGAGGGAGTGGACGAGGCCTTGTACCGGCAGCTCAGAGCAGCCTCACAGTCACAGGCCCTGTTTCTTGTGGGGGACATTATCTACTCTGACTTGGTCTAACCTGGCCAAGGATGTCAAGGACAAAAAGAAAGGCTTCTTAAAATACATTAAAACCAAAAGGAAAACAAAAGATAATTTGTTTTCAAAACCAAATTCAAAACCAAAACCTGTTACTAAATGGAGGGGGTCCCAGGTAACAGAGGACACAGAGAAGGCAGAGCTCCTGAACACCTTCTTTGCATTGGTCTTCACTGACAAGAGCAATTCTCGGGATTCTCTGACCCAGCAGACCAGGGTAAGGGAATGTTGAAAGTGCATTCGGAAGAGCATTGCCGGCAGGTTGAGAGAGTCCTGTTCTGGGCTTCTCAGTGCAAGAAAGATATGGAGCTCCTGGAACGGGTCCAATGGAGGGCTACAAAGATGATTAAGGGACTGGAACATCTGTCTGATGAGAAAAGGCTGAGGGAGCTGGGCCTGTTCAGCCTCAAGAAGAGGTGACTGAGAGGGTCCTCATCAATGTCTGTCAGTATCTGAAGGGAGATGTCAGACAGTGTTTCCAGGCTCTTGGTGGTGCCAAGCAATAGGACAAGAGGCAATGGGCAGAAACTGATACACAGGAAATTCCACCTGAACATGAGGAAGAACTTCTGTATTGTGTGGGTGACCAAGCACTGGAACAGATTGCCCAGAGAGGCCATGGAGTCTCCCTCTTCGGAGATATTCAAGAATTGTCCGGACAGTCCCTGTGCAATGTGCTCTGGGATTGTCCTGCTTGAGCAGGGAGGTTGGACCAGATAACCCACTGTAGTCCCTTCCAACCTGACCCATTCTGTGATTCTGTGACTAACACAGTACATTTTGTGGAATTTCTTTCTGTATTAGTTGATACAGGAAATTAGCCGTATTTTAGGGTTTTTTTTTTCACAATGTCTAGCTATGGAGGTTGTGTAGCCCTAAAGTTGAAAAGTGAGCATGTAAATATACTCTGTTCCACTCAAAAGAAAAATATACTTTTATTCTGACAGAAAAACTCAAATTAATGACAAAATAAAATGAGAACATTTTTAGTCAGAAATGTTCATCTGAAAACATTCTCTAACAAGAGGTATTCATCCTGTCAAATATATTAGCTCCCTTCTTGGCTCCTGATGCAAGTTCTTCCTGTGAGATGTTCTGCACTGTGGCTGGGGTGATTCACTCTTGAGATGTCTTGGTCTTAAGCAATTTTTCTCTGAGAAGGGTGATTCTGGGGATTGCCAGGGATCACTCCCACTGCGCAGCAGGGAAAAGCCTGAGCTGGGCTTGGGTCCCTTCCCAGGACCATGGACATATTTTTGTGAGCTTTGTGCTCTGAGACACCCACAAGCACATTCATTGCCAGTCTGAGGTTAGGTAGATTGTGCCTTCAGTGTGGCATGACAAAAAAATTATTCAGTAGGTGTTGGCACAGACTTAGGTAGAAATTTAAGGCCACTGAGCAGGTACCAGGGAGGTGGAGGAACAGGATGTTTTAAGGAACATCATAATCAGACACTTGGAAACTATTGCACCCTGGTTGAAACTTATTGGATTTTTTGGATATTATTTTATATTATATATTGATGGTTTTGGGAGTTTATTTGGTGCAAGCAGATAATTTTCCGAATGTTTTCTGGAAAAAGAATTGTCCTGGTTTATAAGTGTTCATAAGCTATAAGTGTTTAATTGATAATTCAAGAAAATGACATTTTTTTGAGGAAATTTTCATGTTAACAGAGATTATGGTTCCATGAACATGTTCCATATTCTTGAGAGCTTTTTTCCCCCAACACACTTAAATTTGCTGTTCTGTTGTTCCAATTAAATTTAACTGTTAAAAGTCATGATCACTGAGTGTGGTGCCCATTAATTACATTAACATAGCATTCCAGACCACTCAAAATCATAGTCACATGGTTGTTTTAGAGAAGTTTGCAAACTTTAAATCTCTTGATTTAGGCCGTACACAACATGAGCAGAGTAGAGCCCAAAACTACAATGATGCATTCTCTTGCCTCTGTTGAGAAGAGGGACTGCTGTTCTGGACTGCTGGTGGTGTTTTATTTTTAATATACATATTATTTATTTATTTAAAGGGCAGTAGCTTCATACTTTAAGTGCTGAGAGTTGTAGATCTAAAGTCCTTCTCATAAGTGTCAGTGTGTTAGTGATGCTTATTTCCAAAAAAAGGCAATAGTAAAGATTTATTCTTCATGATCATGGCTAACCAGTTATTCAGAAACCTGGGGCTGTGAGCTGTGGACACAAAGGCTGCAGTCTGTCTTAATGACTGGAGAATGGACACCCTCACTATAGTGATGTGAAATTCCTCGAAGTGCTGCTCTCTCCTCAGCAGCATCACTTCAGACATTGCAGGAGAAGTCTGCCTCAGTCAGCTCCTCCTCATCCATATTCAGGCACTGAGAGCACTTTATTGTCCTGTGCTGAAAAATCAATACTGTGAATACTGTGTGTGCTGAGCCTATTTGATCTCTATGGTTGTCATGGCTACACTTCAAGGTATTGATTCGTCCACAGGGATCTCAGGGTTGGATGGTCCCTGTATTGAGGCAGAAATCTTTTGTCCTGTGAAATCCAAGCACATTCTACAATGAACTCTTGTTTCACATATGCTTAGACCACCAAAACTGGTTTGCTTTTTTTTTTCTTTTCTCTTCTAGGGATATGGGTGGAAGGAGCAATTCCTCAAATATTTCCTGCAAATTCCAACAGATTCTATTACCGATGATACTGCAGATATGATAAAATGTACAGTGAAAATTATATGGATAAAATGAAAGACACTCAAAATACTGCTGTTTTGCTTCATTGAGCACAGTGAATCATGCAGACTGGGTGTATTCTCAGTGGCTGTTCTTTGGATCCTTTTGTTCATGTATTGGATCTATTATGGTCAACTTAAAGTAAATAAATTGAAAAGATTCTGATTGGAAAGGACTGTAATTTGCATTAGAACTCTATATTAGAGGCTGCCATTTCATACCATTTACTCAGTATTTTATACTGTTTATTCAGTTTACTTTTTTTGGTAGATGTATATGCATGTACATAAGTGTATTTATAAAACTACAAAATTGCCTATGAGATATATATGCCTTAACTTTATCCAGAAATCATGACACTATTTAGATACTTTTTTATTTGTATTCATCAAAGTAACTGATTCATTTGTGCTTGCTTTGATTCCCTGGAACAAGTGTAACAATTTATGTAGTAATGTCTTAGCCAGTTTTACTGGCAGGGAACTGATCTAAGGAATTGGTAAGGTAACACAATGAGACCAAAACACAAATATTTGAGGTGCAAACCTCCATCAAGTAATCTAATCTCCCATGGTCTTAGATAAATTATATTTTGTATATTTGCATTTCTGAAATCAAATTGTTACTGGATAAAAAGGTGAATCTAGCAGAAATTACCAAAAAATGTGGAAGATAGTAAAACTGTATCTTATATTTATAATATATGGCATATATATGGCATATATATATGCCTTATGTTACAGTGTTGATCTTTCTGTAAAAACACAGGTAGATAAATAATGGGAAACAGACTTGGTCAGCCTATTAATAGAAGAGGTGTGTTCCTAGTGTATTGTGTGTTGAGGAATCTGGACTTCCCGACAAGGATGCAGATACATGTTTTGAAAATGTTGGTTGGGTTTGGGTGAAAAGGTGTCCTGGTAAAGGGAGAGATGCTGTTTGTATTCGCACCATAAATTTTGTCAAACGTGAAGCCCCTGTCTTGTGCAGAAATGGCTTTCTCAGTAAATTTTATCTATTCATTACACCCACTGACTGAGTAGAAGTCAATGAAAAATCCTGAGGAAGAAAGGGAGAAGAAGGTTGTCTCAGCCTTCTGCTTCCTCTGTGATCACTGCTGAGCTTCTCTGAGGGACTGTTGTTTTATTTGACTCTGGCCTCCAGATGAATCTCTCTCCAAGGAGTGTCTTTCCTTCACTAAGGCTTGTGATGCTGAAATTTATGGATTTTTTTTCTTCAGAGTGATGTACTTAGGCCCCCTTGTAATTTCTGTCTATATTTCTGGTGTTAATAGCAGTAAACTTACCCAGTTTGTGTCATCTCTGCTAAGAAGCAATAAAAATGCCTTCATGGGAAACCTACCAGGTGTCCTAAAATTTAAGCAGTTCCAAAGAATTTTGGATTGCATTTATGTGAGCCTATATTCCCTCCTGTTCGCTATTACATATGTTAGTTTTCCATCTGTGTTTTCATTCTTTGAAATCATTGATGGTGTATAAATACTGGAGACGGTTCTATACATGGAGGAAGTACTCTTAAAGATTTCTTTTTGTTTAGTTATCTTTGGATATACTTGCTTGGTTAATAAGAATGACTACTGAACTTAATTTCTTTGTTAGATCTTAAGAAGGTGTTTCTGGATAAAAAACTGTTCTGTTTCTGATATCTAGAACAAGTTAACCTCTTTTTCTATACACAACTGACTTTCTCCTTCCCTCCCTAGAGTTTTCTGTACTTTTTAGTGTTATTTTCTATGATACTAGGGTGGATACTATTTAATGTCTTCAGTTTTGAGCTCCCTTCTTATCTGGGTCTTTCAAATTCCAGTCATTTTCCATGAGACATTTTCAGTTAGAAGATTGTTATGGTTTGACATTGGCCCAGTGCCAAGCACCCACGAGAGCCGCTCGCTCACCCTCCCCTGCCACAGCTGGGCAAAGGAGGGAAAAGAGGAAAGAGGGTTAACGGAGGCATCATGGGTGAGATAAGGAGAGCGGGAGAAATATTTCAAGGGCAAAACAGGCTCAACCTTGATTACTAAGTGAAATTTATTGCTAAAAGAATTAGAGAAGGGTAATGAGAAATAAAATAAGCCTTTAAAACACCTTCCCCCCCCTACCCCAGGCCCTCCCTCCTTCCCACCGACAACACAGAGAGGCAGGGCAGGGGAGTTTTGGTCAGTCCATCACTGAGATTTCCTTCCGCTGTTCCAGGAGCAGAGTCCTTCCCTGTGAGGCCGTGGGGTCCCTCCCACGGGAGACAGTTCTCCGTGAACTCCCCGGCGTGGGTTGCCTCTCACGAGCAGCAGCCAAACTGCACCTGCTGCAGCGTGAGCCCCTCCCACGGGCACACAGTGCTCCCAAAACTGCTGTGCCGTGGGTCTCTTCCCACGGGGTGCAGTCCTCCAAGGAAGGACAGGCTGCTCCAGCCTGGAAGCAGGGCCCTCTCTCTCCTCCAGGTCTCCCACTGGATCACAGCCTCCTCCAGGCACCCACCCGCTCCGGCGTGGGCACCTCCCCCACGGGCTGCGGGTGGATCTCTGCATCCCCCATGGACCCATGGGCTGCAGGGGCACAGCTGCTTCACCATGGGCTGCACCACGGCCTGCAGAGGCACCTCGGCCCCGTGCCTGGAGCACCTCCTGCCCCTCCCTCTTCACTGACCTTGGTGTTGCCATGTTGTTTTCCCTCACATATTCTCACCTCCTCCTCTTCTCTGACTAGAAGCAAAACCCTGTGACTTTATTTTGATTTTCTTCTTAAATATGCCATCACAAAGGCATTACCAGCCTCTCTCATTGGCCCAGTTCTGGCCAGCAGCATGTCCATCTTCAGAGCCATCAGCCATTGGCTCTGCCGGACATGGTGAGGAGCTTCCAGCAGCTTCCTCACAGGAGCCATCTTTGTGACACCCCTGCTACCCAAAACCAGGCTGTGCCAAACCAATACAAAGATGAAAACTCAGTACTTGTTATTGCCAAAGCTGTGTTCCTGAAGGAAGAGAGACAGCTTACTGCAATTAATCTCATCCTGAGTTGTGCTGTATTCTAAAACTGCATGTTAAGGTCTTGGTTAAGTCAGAAGAAAGGGACAATGGGCATTTCAAGCTGAGGGCCAGAGCACAGACTCTGGCAAAATATGGTGTTCATGTATTCCTGAATATCTCATTTTAAATGGTCGTAGAATCAGAATCTGGAGCGATGCGGGGCCCTGAGGTTACCAGCTATACGTTATTCTCTAGTCTTTTGTGAGCATCTTGCCCAGCCTATGACCAGAACCAGGCAGAAGCCTCTTCTTACTCTCAGTATGCTGGAATACTGTGTCTCTTGGTGTTGTGTATTGGCCTGGAGGCAGTGCTGTGCCAGTGACTGCACAATGTGGCTCGTATTGAACGATCTAGAAAATGGAAAGCAGGAGCTTCGATATACTTCTTGGCCATGTGTACACAACTTAAATATACTCATATGAGGTAACTGTATCTGTGAAATCTGACTCCTGGATAATGACTAATGTCTGTGGGGTCAAGAATTCATCTTAATTTTGTAAAGAAAGATCAGGATCAAGTAATAAAGTATTGTTTGGGAATAATATTTTACTATTAAAAATGCCTTCCTTTAGCTCTGGACACAAATTTCCATCCATTGTTTTAAGCAATGTAAAAATACAATAAATAAACAATTTCTTATTTTTATCTCTTTTTTTAAAAGGATATATTTGACTGGTACTTTCCTACAATAACAATAAACAGCCCTAAAACATTGCTTCTTCCTCTTTCATAAGAAGAGGTGGAAAGCAGCACCAGAAAATAGCTTTCTACTAGTCAAAATAGAAAAAATATATGTATTGGGTGGCTCCACTCTGGTTACTACAATCAGTGTAAGAGAAAAAAAAGCAGAATTTCCATTTTAATATCTCTAAAGTTATAAATTCTGTCAATAAAGATATTATCTATAATAAAAAACGCCTATGGAAAAACAAACTTGAAGAGAAACATGCAGGAAACAGACTCCAGCTATTAGCTCCAGTCTGCTTTATTTTGTTTGATTTAATTTTTTCTGAGAGGGGAACTTGATCATGCCTTACTGTCTTGTAGCAGTGACTAACTGAAATAATATTTTGATTGATATGAGGTTAAAATTTGTATAAATTCCATTAAATCCAGAGCATAAATTGTTAGGCTTTGTATTAATGCACTCAGAGTCAGTCCTAAGATGTTTCTTTTCAAAGTCTGCAGTTGGAATGGGGTGTCATGGTGATAAACTTGGAGAATAAGACACAGATGATGCTGTATGACTAAAGAAGCAGGAAATCTGGGACTGAGGGGAAATGAGGTAGCACTGGTGGCTGTGCCCCTGATAACTTCACCCCAATCTCTGTATCTCCATATCTCTACTACAAACTGGAACAGTGATAGTTAAGATCTACTTAAAATCATGGTGGAGTTACTGCATCTACTTTTCAAGAACAAACTTAGGAAAAGCCTACTCCATCTTTTTTTTATTTTTATTTTTTTTTTTTTAAATTTGAAGTATATACTATCAAGAGAAAAATAGTTATATTTCAGAGACTCATAATGCTCCATCTCTGGTTACTGCAGATAGTCTAGAAAGCTTCCTCGGTGTTCAGAAAAACCTGTAGTTTTTTTGTAGGAGCCTGGGATAATTCATTCATTTATGAACTGTTTAGGATCTGAATTTCAGTAGCAATCTGCTTAGTAGATTTTCCTGTAG
The DNA here is from genome assembly GCA_013397815.1 of Aleadryas rufinucha. Taxonomy (NCBI): domain Eukaryota; kingdom Metazoa; phylum Chordata; class Aves; order Passeriformes; genus Aleadryas; species Aleadryas rufinucha. The sequence goes on along the minus strand of VZTH01006979.1, from coordinate 151,636 downwards.
CTGATGCATTTTTAAACCCTGCAAAAAGAAGCTGTCACAACCAGCTAGTCACAGCCAGCTAGTCACAACCATTTCTACACAACTGCTACAAACTGAAATCTATCTGGAGAATAGTTTAACTGCATGTTCTTTCTTGGTTTATGCTTATTTCACAGGAATTAGTACCTCTAAACATGTGTGCACACATATGCATGCTCCCCACAGTCCATGGTGGTTTTAAAAGTCAGAAAAGATATACTACAGAGGTGAGGTGTATATATATATACTAGAGAAGTGAGGTAATTCAGTTTTTGTGAGGTTAGGAGAATAATCTACACCACTGAGAGGAAAATATAACCTAAATCTTGTTATTGAAGGACTAGATACATATTTTTTAGACTTTTGCTTCTCAAGGATAATTCATTATACACTGAATACTCACAGTGCCTGAGCCTATTTAGTGGAAGTCCAACAAAATGTACTATGAATGTCATTGGCAAATGTCATACCTAAGTGTAAAGACTCTAAGGAGTGAAGACTTCCCATGGGAAGTCTTACCTATGGGATAAAAGGTGTAATTTTTATTTAATTCTTCCATGCAGTATTAGAAAGTGGATTCTAAAGCAGTTGTGTTTGAACCAATTTAAAGCAGAGCAATATAATTTAGTCTGATATGTGATGACAAAATGTGCCTTTTCCTCATCAAACCCACCAAAACGTGTATTTTTGCTAATCTACGGTTAAACTTCTTGCTAACACCAGCAGGGTCTAAAGAAGAGAGAAATGGCTGTGAGGAACAGCTGCAGCTTACTTCTTCAGTTTCCTTAACTGCGAAGAGAGATCTTAGAGTAAAGTTCAAATAATTTACTACTCGAATAGTTCTTTTGCAATTAACATTTGATTATGAGGAACTAAGAGAGCATCTGTAAAATTGTTTTAAATAACTATGTCACTTAATTGAAATGGCTTCTAGAGTTAAGGTTTCCTTTAGGAAGGTTTCAGCATTTGCATCTGCTGAATGATTTATATCCCTGACATTAGCTTAATATTATGGGGGAAAACACAGTTCAACCTCCGACAGGCTGGCATGAGATGTGAAAGTGTTCCAGGTTGAATTTTCCTTTTTAAATTTTTCATGAAATTCTCTCAGCAGGCCACTGTTCAGCTCTGAAAGGATTTTGAACTTAATAACCATAACTGCTTCAGTCCAACCATCAAGAAAAAAAACAAAGGGGAAAAACCCTCTCCACTGGAAAACAAGCATTTCATCAAAACTCTCTTCCTGCTTTTACTGCAGCATAATAACGCTGAATAGGTTTGGGGCCATCAATTGTAAAATTATCATTTTTCACCAAAGCAACATTATATTAAATGCTTAATTATTCATTACTAATGCTTGTCATGGTGAAAGATTGGTCCCAGCAATTTTTAAAGCAGTGGGCCTGGCTTTTCTTCCTTCAAGGTTAATGGCTGAGCCCTTGGTTTCATTACCTTTGCTAAATGTATCACACCTCATATGTCACAGCTTCACTTTTTGCTTGCTCTCCTCTCTCTGCCTTAGTGACTAAATAGTGGCAATGCTAGAGATTTGGTAGGGTCTGTTGCATAACTTTGTTTTGGTGTTTGCATTGGGATAAATTGTTCACCCTGGCAGTAAGGATGGGTGGCAGCAAAAGTGAGGTTGGAGACTTTGGTAAGATATAATCATTCTTGCCTAGGCTGAATCATTCCTGCGGGGGCATTTTTGAAATGGTAGCACTTAGCTTTAAATGGAACAAGATGCACTGAGATTATGAGCAAATTATGCAACTTGCAGAAAGCTATTTACTCATTTGAAATTACATGCATGAAATATTGATGGTGCATTAGTTACATGATGGCAATAAAAGTGGACTGCATTCAGTCTTGCTAGGTACAAGGCCACAGGATTATAGCCTTAAGCTTTTTCTCTGTAAACCGCTGAATGTTTAAGGTTTGTATTTATCAGGCCAATTTCAATATAACCTGTAAATATAGGGTGAAGGTTGTTTGGAGTTTTTCAAAACCTTAACAACATCTAAAATCCCATGTAACAGAGAGGTCATTCATTTCACGGACATGGAGAATGGTTTTATTTGTGTTATGGCTAGAAGAAATTGCTCCTCATCGGTTTTTTTTTTTCATACTGCTATCCTTATGCACCTTTACAAGTAAGGAGTTTTGAAAACAGCACTGGGCTCACTGTATTTCGAGCTCTTCTCCACCTCTTTCAAAGGAACAAGGTAAGCCCAGGTGAATACACTGATTAAAAAATTTAAGAGTAAGGAACTAAAACAGTCACTGAAAATTCAGGAGTGACAAAGCACACCTAATGGCATTATTTCTATTATTATTACCATCACTACTGAAGATTTTGTACTTGATGCTAACTATTGAACTTGATTCCTATAAATAAAGGCATCACTGTATAAATAATGAATTTTGAACCTATCCATACATGTGCTAGTGTTCTATAAATATAAATGCGGTAATTTTCAGCAAAGCTATTCAGTGCACTTTAAAGGAGATAAATAATTAATATGAATTCCATTTAGTTATTAAAGAGTCACTGTCAAGATAAAAATCATTGGAGTTTTTAACAAAATTCCCTGATTGCTAATAGTCAGATTGATAAATGAAACCAGAATTATTTGAAATATCTAGTTCAGGCCTCACCTTTGCAGTCTCTATTAATATCCACCCTTTATATACAATGATGGAAAAAGAAAATTTGGCCAGAAAGCATATGAAGGCTCAGAATTTCAATTTTTTTTCTGTCTGTGTGCTTTTCACTCAATCTAGAAATGAAAGTAACTGTTTGTTTTCCTAGTTTCTAAGTTTCATTTGTGATTCGGGGCAGTATTATCATTCCCGTGTTTCCCCCATTCTCCTACCTTAAAAAAAAAGTCAGAAATTTAAAGTTCTGTAAAGGATTGTAATTATACTTTCAATTAAGGACATATATGTGTTACAGTTATATGTTTATGTTAATAAAAATATTTGGATGATAAATTAAGCAAAGGCAAGAGGAGAAAATAACTATTACTGCATATTACAGAGAACCACTGATTTAACCACTATTGATGATAAAATTATTATTTCCTATCTGATCTTAACTCGTTTGCTGTTTATTCTATAAAGAAATGGTAGAAGGGGCAGAGGAGAACAAATGGTGATTAACAGCATCGTTCTGCTGCAGCAGAACTCAGAGTGTGGTGTTGGCCCAGCTGTTGTTTCCTGATGAAGGTTGCCCAGACTCTTTCCTTTTGCTTATCCTTCTTTGGGAAGATTTTCACTTGTGTATTTCTTATTTACATTGTGACAGCTAAGCAGAATTGAAATACACAGGAAACCTTAGTATCTTGTACATGTGTGGGTAAAACCCCAAACCTCCTTTCTCACAATATACGAACATATTTACTTATAAGCACATGGAAAAAGAAATATGGGTTAACTTCGGGTCTTTTTTTAGAGCTTTTAAATTAAGCATAAACTGTGCCCTTTCAGTGTGGCATGTTTTCTCTGTCTGTAAAGGTTAGGTCACATCACAAGAAAGTCAATAATCTGCCAGCAGCATTGCCTACTGGCCTTTTTAGCGGTTTAGCACAAATATACATGAAGTACCAGTGGATCCCAAAGTTAGTCTGAACCTCTGGGAGCCCTGTGGAAGGTTTAGGAGTTACCTAAGAATGACTTAAGATTGTTGCAAATAGGAGATAGGGACAACATACTAAGACCACTATTCAGCTTGTATTCAGAAATGCTTCTGACGGTCCTAATAATAAATGTTGGCTGCTGTACAGGCTGTGAGTTTGTTCCTACTGTACTCTCCGGGGAAATTTGAGCGTAGGCTGAAAGAGCAAGTTCTAGTCCCACAAGTGTATTGTTGTATTAGCAGAGATGCTCAGCTCAGCTGGAGTAATGTCATGGTGCACCAATGCTGCTGTCACTGTGCACAGCAGCTGCCTGGGGTATTCCTTTATTGCTCTGCTTTATGTAGTGTTAGTGTGCCCTAAAGGAGATAAGGGAGGATCTTTTTGGCCCAGAATAATTTCTCTTCATTCAGAACAGGTGGGTTAGAGTCAAACAGTGCAATATGACTGTGAAGATTAGGAATTCAGAATACGAAATGAATTTTCATCTGCTACATTACCATCCACTCTTGATGAATAACTGGTAGTATACCTGGGGAAATATAGCTGTGAGTACCATGAATCTCAGGTGCTGTTCCAGGAATAATATTTTTGTTAGTAAATTCCTTCCTCATCAGCTCTTTATCTCCTTTCTCTTTCTTTCTTTCTTTTTCTTTTTCTTTTTCTTTTTCTTTTTCTTTTTCTTTTTCTTTTTCTTTTTCTTTTTCTTTTTCTTTTTCTTTTTCTTTTTCTTTTTCTTTTTCTTTCTTTCTTTCTTCCTTTCTTTCTCTTTCTTTCTTTCTTTCTCTTTCCTTAATTGGGCCTAATCTGTCCTTTTAGATAACACTGAACATCATATTTAATATAATATACATCTTTGCTAAATATCATGCTCTGAGTGTTTAATTATTTTACATGTGGAACATAATTAGCCATTTGTTTCCTAAACTATTTTGATTAGAGGTTCCAAATGAATAAGTAAACAGCATCAACACCACCCTGACAATTATTCTCTACATCACACGAGATCAGTCAATATATTCTTATTTCATTCCACCTTTTAATATTGAAAATCTTAAGGAAAAAAAATCTGCTGTGTTCATTTCTTCTGGTGGTTCACACTGTTATCTCTTATGCTTCCTTACAGAAGCTATGGAAAAAATATAAGATGTGACATAGGACTGTCAAACATCATGGGAATGAAACATTCAGATATTTGTCAGTTTGCCCATATTGATCCATCCTTAGCCTGTCTGATACAATCTTCTTCTCTACAGGCAAATCAGGGTAGTACAGAAGAGTCAAAAGAGGCTGTAAATGGAAGTAGCACTTCCTGTATTTTTAATTTTCTATGGACTTGCAGGATAAATTTAAGCAATTCAAAATAATTAAGGTAAGCTAAATCATCACACAGTGTAAGTTACCATATCAGCTGATGTAAATCAATTTAACTTTGTGACATTTATTTCCTTCAGGACTTAACCTAGAGATTATAAAAAAATAGGATCCATAGATGTATGTTTACATGAAAGCTGTGTTGTTATCCAAGATCTGTATTTTGTACATACAACAAGGGACAAAAGCCAACCCACTATGGGATGTAAATTGCATTTGAGAGAATCCTTAATAAATTTTTAAAATGAAATGTTTCCTTAGAATTATTTTCCAAATCACAAAGGACTAATAATTCTTGGTGTATCTATTCCTTTTGAAACTAACAATTTTTAATGCCAAATGAAGCAAATAATTTATTTATAATACATATGATAATATAAGAAAATGTTGGTATAATAGAAATAAAAAACATTTAAGTTACCTGCCACAAAGAAAGATTTCAATATTTGGGATACCTGTACCTGAACATTGAGGGTTTAAAGCATCTTTCTATTCTTACTCTACTTGTGCTAAGTGCTATTGCTGTTCAAGGAATTCTCTGTAACTCAGGTGGGAGAGACACTGACATGCAGGCATGTGCTCTGTAGTTTGAACACCAGACAGAACAAGACACATTTTGTGTTTTAACATAGTGCAGAGCACCTGTGTCTGCAGCTGTGGCTCTGCCTTGTCTTGTTCAATTCTGTGAACTTTCACATGAGGTCTGCACTCTGGGCAGGACATGTGGCTGGAGGCCTTATTCATTCACTTCTTCTCTTTCCTGTGAAGCATCCCAGATGGCTTTTTTCAGTACTCATGTTGTGAGCCTCAGGTACTCAGGTACTGAATTAAGTACCTTGAAACACTCCCTGTGCACCAGGGTATCCTCTTATCTGCCATGGGCATTTTTAATCAATCCCAAGAGCCTCCCTTTATCTCTTTTATCCCTGCAAAATAATCACAGAGCGTGGCTAGAAACCTAGACGTGTTTTTTCTAACCACAGGAGAAGAAAGGATTTGTAGTGATTCTGGACTCAGGACAGGTATCAATTCCCTGCAAGGGAAAAGTGGTCGTGAGGCACTTGAGTGTTCATGTTGCTTATGGGGTCTCATTCCCAGATGCACAACAGAAGTAGCCTTCAATTCAAGCATGAGAAAAACTCAAAGACAGCAATCCTAACAAGGGAAATAGTTGTGCAAGTCATCTATTTCTTATATATGTCAGATAATGCTGATTTTTTGTTGCTAATTTGAGAGAATACCAGAAACATAATTTCCTTTCTGCTCAGACCATTCACAATGAAGAACTAAGTGGTAGATATTTCTGTCAAGGCTGTGATAGGAGAAGAGTTCATATGACAGCTTTGAATCACTAAATCATGCAGGCTTGTGTAATAAAGAAGTGGCAGAGAGGTTTTAGCCTGAGGTCCTACAGTTTTGAATAAAGGACAGGCATACAAGATGCTCAGAAAGAACATGTCTTTTGTTAATTCCTAGAATTTTCAACAAAAATACAGCAATTTTTAATGGTTTTGTTAGAAGCTCAATTATTGTATAAAGCACCCCAGAGAACTTTAATTTTTGTAGAAGTGACTTTAATTCCTTCTCCCAGTTTTGGAGGAAAGCTCAAAAAAAATCAAGAGGATGCTGTCAGATTCAGAAAAAACACAGATATGTAGTAGGTTTTATTGTTTTTAAATGTAAGAAAATTGACATATTGTCTTTCAAGTCCATGTCATTCTCTTTTCGTATTCACAATCTGTGAAAGTTCAGGATAAGAAATCTGGGCTCATCAGGCAGTGATTACATGATCAGGCTCCACACTGAAGTTCTGGCTGGGTACTGCCAACCATAAGCTTCCTGGTTGTTGGTTTTAACTTTTCATGCCCCACACAATGCTGACCTATGTCAATCATGCGCGCTCTCCTTTTGTTTTCCTTGTCATGTATTCATTAGTCCCTCACCTCTGCTTCCTTTCCGTTCTTTTTCTGTTAGCCCTGTACTTAGCAAACAAGCATCCAATAATGTTTTTAAAAGGCCACCTCCGTCTGGTAACCCCTTTTTCTACAAAGATAAAAATCTCAGGTTGAATTGCAAGATGCTGATGGAAGCCTTGGTTTTGTTCATGCTGTTGAAACACTATTCTTTCTCTTCTTTATTTAAACTCTAAGGCTTGAATTCATCTCACTGATTGCAGATGTCTCTAGTGTAAATATTCAGCTCTGAGCTACTCATCACAGTTTTCCTTCAGAGAGAATGCAGAAACAGGCAATTGTAGACTGTGATTCAAATAGCTCTAACACAGAGACCAAAATAGACTAGAAATCATACTTTAAATAATCCTGTTACTTTCAAATGACCATGAAGAGAGACAAGGATGTTTCTTGTCTTGAAATGGGCCTCGGAAATTTGATAGAAGTTGCCTACCTTTACTGGGCACACTTATTGGTACCCAACAGCATGTCAGGAGGAGTGAGGTACTCCACACCAGCCCAAGTATTTTTGTTTATGTGATAATAATCATATGTGAGTCCTTCGTGCATCATTACTCCTCTTTGGTATATTGATGCTTTGGCCAGACTGCTCACTCTTTCCAGGTTTGTCAGTATCCCATTGTTACTGCAGTCTTTATTCTGAAATTAGTTTCTTTCCTTCCCTACTTGGCTCCAGCTTTTCAGAATGCTTGTCCTGACTTACAGCTGTGATGCTTCTGCTGTCTTGTTGTGTGGTGTTAAACTGCTCATCGTGAAGTGATAAATTCAAATTTGCTTGGAATAGAAATGGTTTTAAGGAGTAAGGCTGTGATATCCTAAGCTTTCCCTGTACCTTTCTGTTCAGATAACCATCTAAGAGTTGTACTGTTACCTCTGGAGGCAGTGCTATGTTCCTGCAAGGAATGCTCACTTGTCTATATACATGGCAAAGGAAGTTTGTAGGGAATTTCAAGGGACAGAGCAGAGAGTTTAACTGAGGAGAATTTACTGAAGATGGAGCTAGGAGATACCTGATGACTGGGCAGGCAACTCTAAGCCCATCCATCTCCTATGAATCACCTGTTTCTTCTTGGATATATTCCATATGGTGCCTTTCACCAAGAAACAATTGTCATGGCATGGTACAAGGGCAAAGCATGTAAACTGCACGCACAGAAGAAGAACATGTGATAACTATTAAAATATTTTAGACTAATATAATCTACACAAGGATCACATATCATCTACTTGACATATCTACTCTGTATGAAGCCACTGCAGCCTTCCTGTGGGTGAATACTGAGAAACATGCATGTCTTAGCAGAATTTGGGTCTCTACTTTTAATATTTCAACATGTAATTATAAAAGGGTAATCTGGCAACTGATAGTATTAAAAAGTATGTTTCAATGCATAGGCTAATGATTATGAAAGATAATAGGCTTTGCATGCTAAACAGCTGCTCTGGATTGGAATGTATGAACAACCTTTAATGCTAGAAGACTTTAGCTTCTATTTAACAGCTTATAAAATTTATTTTCCACAAAAAAATCACAATTGTTCATAATTGTTTTCTGCATGTGTGATTTATTTGACTTTTCCACCAACATATTTTGCCTTGGGATAGCCTTGGAAATGAACTGAGTCATCTTGGTGAGTTTTTCCTGATGAAATACTTTAAAATAAATAATCTTTTTAACAGGTTTATGGCTTGCCATCTGTACTAAATACATCTCTATGAAAAAACACTTCAGGCTAAATGTAAAGGAGGCTTGGGAGGTAGAATCCTTAGCAATCTAAGAGCCTGAGAGTCAGCTTGAGAGCTGGGTAGAGTCCATGGTGCTGTTAGGCATATAAATTCCTTGCACTGTGTGTGGGGAGGAGCAGGATGCTTCAGGCAGCTGGCAAAGAATTCAGTAGAGAGGGTCTGTCTGATACTGAGGTTACAGTTCAGGACTGCTGAGCATGTCTGCCATATGGGATTCAGAATGTGTAAATTACTCACTGAAGTCATACATTTAGGTGTATAAAGATAGATCAACTTTTATTTAAAAATAAGACAGGTCATGGAAATTAGACATTCTTGAAATGGGGACCAACTTTTTTTCTAGGTGTCACTCAGACCAAGGAGTTCATGGACCTCTTGTGCAATGTAACATAGCATGTTTGTGCATAACAACTCATAACACACAAAAATAATGCAACAAAACAAAATGTTTGAAATGAAACATTCATAAATCCAAAACTGCAAAGTTCACATTAAAAGAGAAAATTGATTTCAGGGTGTGACAAAAATGCAGTGTGATAAAGAAACTGGTAGTTATTAAAACAAAATAGATTGGCTCTTGCAGTTTAATGTAGTTTAACAGTGGGGGAGATTTTAAAATTAAGATTGTAAGTTTTCTTATGGGATATGATATCTTTTAACCCTGATAACCCTAATCTGTAGCCTCTGAACACAAAACACTGTGTATTAGAGAAGTAATGGTGCTTGGACAATCATAGAGAAGAAGATAATTCTAAAAAACGTAGGAGAGAGAAACAAGGATGAAGGCTAAGAGTAAGAAAGAAAGAAAGAATGAAAGGAAAATTGAAAAAGAGACACCTGTATATAGTAATAAAAGGAAAGGGAAGTGTGAACTTGGAAGGCAGAACAAAACCAGCACAGGAAAGAGCACAGTGAGAATAAATGTCAATGCCTGGCAGCAAGGTGGATCATAAGGGGTTTTCCTGTTTGATTTGTTTTCTGAAGGGGGCTCTAGGGCTCAGTGGCTACAATGGGAGGACAGTGGCTTCTATGCCCCAAGAAAACTTTTCCATTTTAGGTCCCTATGTTGTGTTTAAAGCTGAGTCAACATAAAGGACTTAAAACACAGCTGTATAATTGATGAATAAATTACTATTTCTTACCAGCAGAGGGGAAAAAAACCCCAAAAAACAAACCATAAATTATATAATAGCACCTTGGAGGCTCTGGACACGATAAAGGCCTACACTGTGCTTGATATTGAACAAACAACAAGAAGTAGCTCTTGTCCAAAGGACATTACTGTCCTGTATGTACACTCAATGTGAATTCATTTGGGACTACAAATTATACTAATCGTTAGAGGGGATGTTGGCTGTAAAGCCTAATGCTGTGATTCCCATCAGAGTGATTGTCTGAGTTGTGTGTGCAGTACTGACACTCAAGCCTACAAACGCAAAATTTTAAATCAAAATTTCATCTTCACAGAATGCAATATAAGTGCAGTGAAATGGTAAAGCAATAAACCCAGAAAAGATTAAACTCTATATCTTGCAAGCTGATTTATATACAATGTGCTAAATAACTGACATAAGAACAAAACGACTAGCATGCATTTTTCATGTGCTAAAGGTATCTGTTTAATAGCCTCTTAGAATATCCAGGACTTACAGCCAAGCAGAAATGAAATACTGTATTCATTTTGTTATTGATACTTGGGAGAGGAGTGAGGAATTTTGAACAATTTCCTGAATATTTTTCTCACTGATGTCTGGGAAACGGCGTCTTTCCAAGGCTTTGAATTTTATTGCATCTATCAAGGTTGCTTCTGTTAAATTTAGAATTCAAAAGAAAAGAGAGACCATGTTTTTTTGAAATAAAATTTCTAATAATTTTGGATGGTACAAGAACTTTGGCTATCTGTTATTTTTAGGCCCATACACTGTGGCCTTATGCTTTATAAACTCTTATGATTGATGTTGTGTGCAAATAACAGAGTCTTTAAAAGAAAGCACTAAGTGTTAATAAAATTTAAGGAAAAAGAAATTACAAGTGTCTCGTACCTTTAAGATCACTTTCTGTTCCTTGTAATCATCATAACACTTTGTAAATCTTTCTTAGAACAGTTTGTGGCAGAAAAATCATAAACAATTCTGCATATTAGAACTTTCAGAAATACGTGCTCCCCTGCTGTCTTATTTCAGCTTCTCCACCTTCCCATAAGACCTACCAGCCTGTCTAATAATTATTTGCTTCTAGCCCCAATAAAGATGTATTTAAGGGTATTTTTCCATTCCATTTAAGAAATGTCACAACATAAATGGTAGATATGAATTCACATAGGCTCAAATACTTGCAAATCTAAGGACTTTAGATTCTTCTGAGAAGCTTCTAAAGAAATTTCAGTGATAGAATATTGACAAAATATTTTCAGAAGCAGAAAGTGCCTGATGGCTCACTGCTTCTTGGTTTGTAATCAAAGGAAAGATTCTGCTGTGTACTCCAGATTACTTCTAGTCTAGCGATCTCCCAAACCTACCTTGCTTTTTTCTCTTCCAGAGCTGTTATAAAGAAATTGAATAAGTTGTATACTTTTGAATCACTGGACCTAAAGTACTTCTTACTAGGGCATTTGAGAGTAACTGAGGAAGTCTCATAAAAATTAGAAGTTATACTGGGTTTGCATAAGACAGGTAATGTACTAGAAAGCTAGGAAATGGCAGATGTGCCCCCTATCAGCAAAAGGACAGCAGGAAGTGACGAGTGGGAAAATTAATAGTTCAACTACTATAACTTCAACTGTATGTCATACATAATCAAAGTTTCTGTAAACACTCAGAAAAAAATGAAGAAAATTAGGAGCAGCAAAAATTTGTGTAAGGCAAATTCAACCTTAATTTGTGTATTAAGACAATAACCTTTCCTTTCACAGCGGAGTAGCACTTATTGCATTAAAAGAGCAGGGAACAGATTTCATAAATCAATGTCTGTAAGGCTTCTGATACTAATCAACATGCCTGCTATATGAATTTTAAAAACCAAATAATGTAATTAAAATATTTTTACATATATTCCTAGTTTGGGAGTAGATGTGAATGTGTACATGCTTGCTCAAGATTCTTCATGGCAGAAGAGCACAAATTTACAAATATACTATTGTGACAGACACACTTCACCTGCTAAACACATTTTAAAAAGTTACATACAAGGCAGTACAAGTAACAATAGTTACGTTTAACAGGATTGCCAGAACAAAGGTCATCTTCTGCCTCAGAGATAAACCATTTGTGCCTCCACTTCCTGTAACTGGTCTGGTTCTAAATCAGCATCTGCTCTTGGGCCCAGTTCCCTCCAAACTGTGTCACCAGTATTGTCAGTCAAGAGCTGTCCATTGGTTAAACAGAGGTGGAAGAGATGAGGAGTAGAGGGCTTAAACTGAAGCAAGAAAGATTCAATCAGACATCAGGAATAACCTTTTAACAGCAGGGTTAGGCAAGTGCTGCAATATATTGCTTGGAAGAAACTATGAAGTCTTCAACCTTGGTGGTCTTTAAGAAAAGGCTACACGAAAGTCTCCCAGATATGAGACAGATACGGCTGATTTGGCCTTGGGACAGGTCATTAAAATATCTTTTACGGTCTTTTTAAATATTATTTCAGATGTTTTGATTTCTGACAGTTTTTCCTGGTTACAGTATTTGAATGCAGCCAAACATATATTATATACATCAATCAGAGGTGACTGTGATAACCTCTAAATATATTATGTAAACTGGAATCTGCATTTGCAGGAAAGATTCCTGTAATCACCAAGACAGTGTAGGCCTCTGCAGCTACACTAAATTAGCAAAATTCTGCCAATCATAACAATGCAATTCCATCTAAAGGCAGTAGCTGTAACTGATGGCTGAGATTTGCTTATTTGTTCTTAAAATTTAATTTCTGCTGGTGGGTGGCACAGATGGAAAAAAATTAGTACTAATACAATGCCATATCCCATATGACAAAATTAATTATTGAAAACTAAATGTTCTGTGTGGTGTGCTTCTGAAAACACATTGTTTTCCTGTCCTAAGTTTTAGACCTTCGAAACTGGAACATATTGTTTTAAATAGTCAGGTAAATTAAAAGCTCTTTTTGTTAAAATTTCAGAGAAAAAAATTGTGTGTACTTGCAACCTGTCTAGAATTCCCCCAGCTTTACACAGACAGAAAAATACAGTTTTCAGCATCAGTCTGCTGGAAATGAGGCTCTTAAACCTTTCTAAGACAAATTTGTTTGAAACAGAATTGTTTCTTTTGTCATATAATCACATATTTTGATTAGAAGAATCAAAGAAACATTTCACTTCCAGGAAAAAGCAGTGAATTTGGATAATACCAAATCCTAAGTTTAGACAATCAAAAGGAGGCAGAAGAAAGATGAAAACCACTGGTGAAAGAATAATGTGGCTGTAAAAGGTCAAATTAAAATGCATATCAAAATCCACTACCCTGTAACAGTCAGCAGAGTAAAGTAGCTTAGGACATTGCTATCTAAAGTCACTTTGAATTTCTCACAAGCATTGATCATATATTTGATACCATTGGCATGAAAGCTGCTGCCGCTGTCAATTTATCACCCAGGATAGGGAAAAAAAAGTTTTTATGCTGATGAATTTTTTTAGCTGTATATTAAAATATTAATCTCTGATCAACTGCTTATCAGCTGAAAGTTCAGATAGCATACAATCTACTTTATGCAATGTTGATTATATAGATATTTTTAATAGCTATACAATATTGAAATGCTGACAAAAATAGCTTTCAATTTACCTGACTCTCCTTGTCAGACTGTGAAGGTGAATGCTCTTTTACCCAAACTAGTTCTGATCAAAACCAGACTGAGGTCAACTGTGGGACAGGAGATTGAATGGGTTATCACTAATGTCGATTGAGAGTGATTTGGTTCAGCTGCTGCTGCATTTCAAAGGAGCAGTTGGTGATTCTACAACATCAAAGAGCCGGAAGAAGTTTTAAATTAAGCTATGGCTCTTGTAACCTTGCTAATGTGACCATACTCCACATTTTGTAAACAGAAGATAAGTATGTGTTAAAACACCATATATTTATGGTATTTTTGTTAAAAGTTAATTTCAATATGACATGACTTGGTGTCAGTAGTGTTTGCCCAAAGAACCATTGAATATGGGCAAAATTTTAATATTTGACCCCTGATAATGCTGGTGACGTGCTTACCATTTAAATGATGCATAATGTAGAAACCCTCAGTTACCATTTCATTGGGCAGTAGGTGGATCAACATGCACTCTGAAGTGATGACTTTTCCATATTGTGTATAGAAATAAGATACTTTAGTTTGTATTTAGGCATAAGAACCCTATATTGAAAATAATGAGCTTAGAATAGCATGAAATAATGAGAAATATATTTTCACTTCATTATATTCAATTTCTCATCTCACTGTATAGGTATAGTAGTTAGTGATTTATAGGCTTGAAATTGTATTCACAGGAAGTTTTGGTATTTCCTATTTAATAATGCAGGAAAGAATATATTGAGAGAAAAATTATCTGGAGCTGAGCCTCACTTCCAATAAAACTATAAGTGAAAACTTAGTTTATTATTTATACTAGTCACATTTTAATTGGGCAGAATAGAATTTTTCAAGTACCCGTAAAAAATCTTGAATTTAGTGCCAGGAGTTTCAGTTATGATGTCTGTATTTTCCATTTTGCTTGAATTTTTTTTTTCACAAATATTATGTTGAAGTCAAGATAGATACAGGTCATATTAATAAACACTGTGCCTTTGAACTTATGGACAATGCTTTTGATCTCAAACTTCTTTTTCTCCCAATCACCAGCCATTCTACTACTACCAGTTAATGCGGTGCTTCGCATCAATATCTGAAATAAACTAGGCTTAACTTTTGATCTATACTTACCTGTCTTATTTGTTAAAGCATCAGTCATAAAAAATCAGTCTTTGCTGCATCTCATGTGAAAAGCTATGTTTAGACTGTAGTCCTCTCCTTTTGTTTTGATGATAGCATTTTTCATCCTTCTTTCTACTGCTGCTCCCAGTGCAGGCTTCCTGAAAGTGATGGCATCTTTTAAAGGAAATAAATCTCATTTCACCTAGTTAAGATTCTCCTCATCTACTGGCTTTACTCTCCAAATGACTCAAGTGGAAAAAGTAAACTACTATCCAATTAACACTTTGGTGCTCAACTCATTGCTTCTTTCTTTCTGCAAATTTGACAACTGGTGGCAGTACATTGAGTCTGCCAGATTCTATCAGTTCTGAAACCATCTATTAAAATGGAAAAATAAAGAAGTCTTCTCTGTGTAGCTTTCTAGTAGGTGAAGCAGAGCCCTTCCCACAGCACTGTGAGGCTCACTTCCATGAACCTGAGTGGATTCAGGAAGGAAGATAGTCTTCATGCATCCTTGTTTAGCTTCTCACTTGATAGCAAGAGAAGGACTTGCAGTCTCAATTTCTTTGTCTGAACTACATAATTTGTCTCCAAATTAGAATTATCTTGGTGGTTTTTTTTCTTCTCAGAAGTGAACCCTCAATTATAGAGAGCTGAAGCCCTAGACTTCCTGCAGTTTCTCTTTAATATGCTGAAATTAGATTGCCCCAGAGTGATATGAACCAGTAACTCTCATCTCACTGTCCTTGATTACCAACCCTCGATGTATTGTGAAAACAACCCAAACAAAACCCAAAACAACAAGAGCTTTCAAACTCATGAGTTAATAATGAATACCCATTTCTCAATTCCCTTAACACTGTTTCTTATGCTTTTTGATATGGCTTCTTATTGTCTAATATATTTCTTAAGATTACATCTGTCTATAACTGTTCTTATTTTAAATCACCTTGTTAGTTTCTTATGTTGTTTCTATAGCTTTTAAAAACAAGGGAATTGGCTTCCTCTTTAATCTCCTTTGAAGTTATTGAACATTTGCAAATATAATTTAAAGGTTTACCAGTTTTCTAGAAAACATCTGATAATGTTTATTGACGCATATTATGTGGTCCTGCAGCTTTGTCTACTTTAAGTACACCTAATACTTATACAGCCAATTCTCTTCTGTGTATTCTTCTGCTCTGACGACCTGAAGGATATTGATTCTTGATTGGTTCACGACCAACTCCTTCTGTAAAGACATGGACAAAGCAGCTGTCCAACAATAGTGTATGAAAGTCAGCCCTGATACAAGCTCTACGCTGCTTCCTAGCGGCACAAAACTTTTGTTACTTGTCCTTTGCATAGATGTTTCTGTAAATGAGGTAAAAGGAAGAATCATAACCTGGAATCACCTGCCCCTCAAACCCTGTTTTTGTATCTGTTTATCTTGCACTATTTGGTGGTCCTGAAAGTTGCCAGTCCTGTCCTGAAGGTTGCAGACAATGCAAGGTGAATTTGCAAAGACAGCTGACTGTGTCTGAACTATAGATCATGAGCATCTATCTCAGCCTGACCTCTCCCTTTTCTTTAACGTTTCCTCCATTTTAGGAAAATCTTTGCACACTGTTTTTTCAAGCTTTTCATAGAATTTATAGTCACTTACCATTGCTTATGTTATGAAGAAAAGATGCAGAAGCAGTGACTAAAACCAGTTAGTCTTCAAAGAATGAGTGGTAAATAGATAAGAAACTATTTGAAAGCTGGATGAAATTTTGCATTATGGAAGTTGATTAAAGAAAGAAAAAACAGACAAAAATATTTGTTGTTGTCAGGAACATATTCAACTGAAAAGATGCTGAAGTGATGCATGAGAGACAGAAAATGGGGTTTCATTGATGAGTGCCTTTCACAAGCTATGCTAACAGACTGGGGTGAGGTATTGCTACCAGTGTACTTCCACTGACAGATATTTTTCTTTCCTTCTGTTTCAAAGCTACAAGGAGAATATGGATTTTAGTTATTTGGCATTAGCTAGGTTAGCCCTGCTCCTGTCTTTATTTTAAAAATATGCTCATCTGTTCCATCTCTCATTTGACTGTTTAAATCTGGACAAAATCTTCAGTTGACGTAAATCAAAGAAGTATATCAAATAAGACTTCAGGGTTTGCCCTGCTGCTTTTATCCATGAGATGAACTGTGAAGGTTTCAACTTTAATGAAATGCTATAAATGCCTCAACATAATGGTTCCATTTTGTGCTATTTGATATATGAATTAAAGGGCTAGCCTTGTTGCAGAGACATTCCTGAAAGTGTTGGATAGAGATAAGTATGTATGATTGCATGCTGATGAAATCCCCAGGGCAGGAACAATGGTTAATTGCTAAATCCAGAAGATCTCACTGAGCTAGAAACCCCTTGGCATGCTGAAGCCTAGGGAAACAAGTTTTCTCCAACTTTTGTGTTTGTGTTGGAATCTAGACAAACTTCCTGGAGATGGCACAAACCTAAGTGCCTAAGTGTCTGTATTAGGCTTTGGAAATGTAACAGGGCAGAAACTGAGGAAAAAATCTCAGATACCAGGGACTTAAGCCAGAGAGAAAGCCATTGTTTCACATCAGGAAGGATAGATGTTTCAGAAGCTCAGGAAAGATAATCATGGCTGTTGAGAAGAGGGAGAAAAATACAAAGTTTCAGAGCAGAAACTGTGTGCAGCACTTGATTCAGAGGATTCTGAACTTTGTTTTATAATGTGCTCACAAGAAAGAGGAAGCTGGAACAAGGAAATGTGTATGTGGGTTTTAATTTTTTTTAAAATTCAAATAAAATTAAAAGATAAATAATTGGTGTCATGGGAAAAGGTGAGCTTTCCTTGACCCTTGTAGGAATATTTACTCAAATCCTTAGTGTATGATTTGTCTGTCAGTGCCCCAGGAAAGCCGAGACCCTTGTGCCCGACCAGCCTGTCAGTGTCCTGTTCTGGGGACCCTTCACTGAGCAGTCCTACTGGATGGGAGGGCAGAACTGACTTGTTCAGGGAAATGCATCAGCAGCAAAAGGGAGACTCCTCAGCAGGTGTTCTCAGTTTGACCCCTCAGGGTGTCTTCCTCTTCATTTGAGTATGTTCCCACTGCTGGCAACTGCCAGCTCCTGTGAAGGATTCACACCAACGGTTTACAGAATAACACTCTTTATTAATATAAAATTGTGTCAGGTTAAGGTTTGAGGATTATCACTGATAGTATGTGACTGCAAAAACATATTCAAAGCAATACATGGACAAGCTCTAATCCCCAATAGAAGTATTCAGCTTGCACAGGGTGTGGTTCTTATCCAATATGTGTTGCTATGGGGCAGAAGACAGATTCAGTCCATCGACTGATTCCAGCAGTTATGATGGAGTCTTTCCTAACTTTTCTCCCATTCTCAACTTCGTTTTACTATTTAGGAGGAGCTTGAGTGACTTCAGTCATGAATACTTTTGCTACTGATTGGCATGAAATTCTCTTGCTTTGTTCCTAAAGATACAGTCAAAAAAATATAGAGCATATACCCAGTGAGGGGTGGCTGTTCCATGGAGGTGGATAAGTTTGGGATGGAGGTGTGGATTAATATACATTAGGCTACAGTGAATGAAGTTCATCTGAAGATAATGATTTTTCCACAGGTGTTGGCTCAGTAGCAGGATATCTCCTCCTGTATCTGCCCTGGCTGACAGGTATTGTGTGGTTTATCAGCTGCAAAGTACCATCGAGTTTCCCTCCCTGCAACGATTTCAACAGAGCCTGGCCATGGTGTCTCCACTCTGCTCCACCCTGCTCCACCCTCCGTTCCAGCCCCCTTACCAGGTGCAGGTGCTATGGTTTCAGACTGGGGGTGTGGGAAATCATCATGGAATAGGTTTTGAGCATGCCGACCACATTCCATCTAGGGAGCAGCAACTGCATTTTACCCTATGATTTCCATACTGTTATAATATCTGTTATGATGTGGATATAACTCGTCAGTTTCCTCTAATTTTACCCGCAGCCATCTTTCCACAGCTGGACTTTATGCCAAGGAAATTCGGTTTGAGTTTAGGAACATATATGAAGATTTCACATTGCTGAAGCATGAACTGAAATATCTTGTACAGGTGGAATATTCTGAAATACTGATCTTGAGCTATTAGTGACTTTGGGTGACTGTATAAGGCTTGACCAGACCTAAGGCAGCTGTGCTGCTTCCAGAACCTGTAACTTAGAAATCTTCCACCGAGGCTAAACTAAAGGTATTTAAATCTATGCAGATATCTGCATTTTAGGAGCACAGTGGTTTATACTGCTGGTACAGTAGTAACATCAGTAATGGAAAAGGTTAAATGTGTTTTTTAAAATATCCAGAGAACCAAACTCATTATTGACAAACTCTTCTAACAATGTATTTTCCTGTTAAATTCATACAATTTCCAGCATGTAAATGAACAGTTACACTTCTGTTGCCAGATAAACACACGTATTAGTTTGTTTTAAAATTAAATTTTCACACCATGGAAGAATATTTTTTATCTGCTCAGAAAGTGATAGGGACACCACTGTTATCGGTTTCCTTCTATATGAGTCTTTAGAAATGGTAAATTAGCTGATAAAGTATGCTGTAACTTAGCAACCTTAATTTTTAAAACTGTGTTTTAGGTTCTGTGTATTCATATCCTATCATAGGAGAGAGACACTAAACTATTTAGCGTAAATGCCTGTGAATTATTTCTTAGGGCAGTTCAGTTTATGCTAACAGAGATGATGAGCACTGCCTTCTGTCATCTGCTTACAGTCCCACTTTTCTTTTGGTTCCATGCAGTGATATGATCCTACTTTGCAGCATGTTGCTTCTATACTCTGGTATCTTAAGGTGTTCTCCATTATATACTAGGGTTTTTGATAAGTAAGTCTTCCTGATCACCTTCCCTTCTGAGTTTCACAGTCTTGATTCTAAATTGTACTTATTTCCCCTTGGTTTAAAGAGTCTCATGCACTGTAAGTTTTGTCTTAACTGGAGCTTTTAATTTATAGACTTTGTAAGTGACCTCTTTTTTCTCATTCAACATTGTCAAGATTTGGAACTTGCTGCTGTCTAGGAGCCAAGAATTTAAACCCATAGATCACTTTTCTCAAAGGTGATTTGGCCGCAGTGAAACCATGGATGAAACTCCTCCTAATAACCATTCTTTTTGCATTTTTTAAAAAAATGTCATGTTCAGAGGTCTCTGATTCTGTAACTCATCTTGGCCACATTAATAACAATAATAAAATCTGCTGCAATTATATAAGACAAATACTAAATAAACTTGGAAGTAAAAAACTGTTAAAATATTATTTTCAAATCTGAGGATAGCTATTGAGAGTTGCATAAACATTAGTCTAGCTTGCACAATGCAAAAAGATATAGGGAAAGCTCTGCACCTTGATATGTTCAAGATATAGTATTATTTAATTCAAATCATGCTACCCAGGGAAAACTATATTGAAATGTCTGTGAATTCTTGATCCAATTTCTTATTCATGACGTAATGCTGTTCTCTTTCTTCACAGTCCCAACAAAGTTAGCATGATTGTGAAAAGTATATGCAATGTGTCTGCTATAACTCACACAGCACTAACAGCTGTGGACATTTTTGCTTTTTGTTGGGGAGAGAGCCCACAGAGAGGCAAATTGAAGTTCCCTTGGTCAACATGAAGGTTTTTACTGATTTATAAATTTCCTGATTAATTACAGATTGCAATGTTTGAATGGCTATTGTGATTTGGTAAAATTTATTTTTAGTGTTAAACTCTCAAGTTAGTGTTACATTCTCACGATTCTGATGATCTTTTAAAAATAAAGTCTTCAGTGTGCAGCTGATTGCTGTGTCTATGTGGACTCTAAGGTACTTCTGAGGAAAAATGTGTTAGCAGACTCTTACTCCTGGTTAAAGGCTACAGGTTAAATATCAGAAAAAGATTTAACTACTATTATAATAAGTCAACATGTATCACCTTTTCAAATATTTAATTGATGGTCACTCTAACAACATATTCAATCTAACAGATAGCTATTAATTTCAGAGGTGTATCACGTGTATGTTGGAGGAGAAGAGGCTGGTCTCTGATAGCCCTTTGCCTGCCTTATGCCCCTTTGCCCAGGACAACCTCTTCCTACCATCCCACAACTTCTGAGAAAGCAGCTGTGCTGCAGCTTCCATTCACAGCATAACAAAACCCAGAGACCTCATCTTCTTCGTACTTGTGGCATACAGCATTTTATTTCCTTGTCAAAGGGTCAAATATATGCACAGTTCTCTCTGTAAAAGTCCTGAGTAATATTCTAAGAGATTTTGTCTGTGCCCATAAAGGGATATTAAGAAAATTATGTTTTTTTAAAAAAAATTTATTTTAGATTACAGATTTTCCAATTTCCTGCTTGTAGGGTGCTTATTCATCTTATACATTGTTCTCAATTTTTATAGACCTAAGCAGTTAAGCATCAAGGAAACTCATTGTTTATACAATACTTACAGTAAATATTCCCTAAAGAAATTATTTTAAACAGGTATTTCAAGTTAGAGATTCTCTTGCCTTTGTTCATGATTTTAGAAGAAAGTATTATCTTATACAAGGTTACTAATTCTACAAAACACTGATGAGTTAATGAAGAACACTAAAACAAAATTTGGAAAATCATGCTACTTAGAATGAAAATTATATGTAATAGGAAATCCATAAAGGTCACTTTTGGTTCCTGGGTGAGTCATTAATGGAGAAAGTGCCAAATCCAACCAGCAAGTTATTGGCAGCAAGTAGATTCATTAACTCTAATGACAATTTACATGATGTATTGAAAAGATAGTGCTTAAGCAGGGACATCTGGGAAAACGTAATCTGTATGTGCTGCAAATGACCTAATTCCATCTCAGAAGAAATTGTGGGGAATGCAGAAGCTTGTAAGAAAAGAATAGATTTCTGTAGTTTATCAGTTATTGTACCAGTTTGTTACTGCTTTCACAGGACTTGTTTTTCATTTATGTCAACATGAAGACAGCTGAATGGAGTTAGTGATATACAGGGTTGAGAACAACCTCTTGTGGTAACCCCAGTGTGATAGAGGTGAAGATCTTGAATAGAAGGCTGCACAGGAGTACAAGATTATCCCAAGATTCGTGGTACAGAATTGATATCACCTATGCCTTTAATATAAGAAATCAGTAAGTGTGTTTTATGTGGATATAGGTTGGTGAATAAACCATACAGTAAAGTGGAACTTGACACTTGCTGCAGACATGTACATTTCTATCTTGGTATGCAAGTCACTAAACAGCAATGAGAAAGACAGGTATTTATGAAACAAATCAATAAAAAGCTCTCAAATTCCACTCAGTATGTTCCTTTGCACTGTGACTGTGGCTTTCCTTTCATTTTTTTGCTTACAGTGATTGCATATTGAAGTACATACTATTATTTGATGTTTTTCCTTCACACAAGTCAAGGTAAATATTTTTCTTCTTCAGAGATCCTTCAAGACAGTAGTCCTGTACACAAAAAAGCAGAATGCATGTTTTTACATTTGCTTTATTTTTTGGTGTGGGTTTTTATTAAAAAACCCCAAACCCACTACATCTCTAAGTCTCTTGTGATGGTTGGATCGTTAATGTAATCAACCTCTTCTGAAATGAACGGTGGACTAATGACTAGAGATGTGTTCAGTAACCCAAAAATAATTCATGTACCCAGTCATTACATAAAAAGAAGGGGGCAGCTTTTTCTGTAAGTGAACCAGCAGTAATTAAAAGACAAAAAATTCATGTAAATAACAGTGTAAAAGTTAATGCTGTTCTTGAACAGATCTAAGCTCAGTACCAGACTTTTTGGAAAGAGGGATTTTGCCTTTATATCTGTACCCAGGTCGTTTATACATAAAGCAAGGAAAACAGCTGTGTAATAGTCCCTTTGGTCCACGGGATGTGTTCTCTTCCATCTCTGGCTGAAAATTGTTACACTCTATTAAACAGGTATTTTGAATGTTAGCAACATTGCTGATTGGTGAGCACACTCAGGCTTTTAGGGTGCCAAGGAGGTACTAACCTGGAAGGGATATGACTGGGGAAGTGCAGTGCTGAGCTCTGCTGAAGTGGAGGATGGGATTGAGAGCACCAGTGCTATGGGAAAGTGACTGTACTGCCTTTGAGTCTCACTTGGTGTATCTTCCTCAGGTCGGAGGGTCAGTGCTAATACTTTACTGCCATGTGTCATCTTCCCCAGTCCCTGCTAAGAAGAGGGGTAATGGGGGTCTTCTGGGCTTCTCCTCATTAGTACACACAGGAGGTGCTTTGCCAGCCAACCTGAAATCTCCCCAAGCACATCTATTTAGGCTACCATCCATATTCAGATGAATCCTGGGCAGGTGAGTAAGGCACCCTTCTGTAGTTCAAGCCACCTCTTTGTCCAAGTGTCCCCAGGAGTTTGATCCAGTTACTGTTAGCAGAACTTAGCTGTCAGTGTTATCTGTCCAACAAGTGCTGACAGGTCTGAATTAATTCAGAACGTGCGGTGGCGGTCATTGCCAAGTAATCATAGCACTCATGCTGGTAAAGGGAAACCTTACCTCTCTTATCTCTGAAGAGATTTGAATCCTGTAATCCTGTTTCCATTTAAAAAGCCCTAATCACTACTTCTGTGAAGAATGCTCCAATTCTCTTAGCAGGTAAAAGCCAGGCTTGGCTTCTGTCTGGGTCAGTATTAATTTTCTGAAATACTTTAGAAGACAGAACTCACAGAATCACTGAATCACCATGTTGGAAGAGACCTCCAAAATCACTGAATCCAACCCATGCCCTAACACCACCTCAACTAAACCAAAGCACTGAGTGCCACATCCAATCCTTTTTTAAACACATCCAGGGATGGTGACTCCACCACCTCCCTGGGCAGATGATTCCAGAACTTTATCACTCTTTCAGTAAAAAACTTTTTCCTAACATCCAACCTAAATTTCCCTTGGTACAGCTTTGTCTCCTTGTTCTGTCAGTTGTTGCCTGGAAAAGAGACCAACCCCCACCTGACTACAACCACCTTTCAGGTAGTTGTAAACAGTGATAAGGTCACCTCTGAGTCTTCTTTTCTCCAGGCTGAATTACCATAGCTCCTCAGTTGTTCCTCATAGGGCTCGTGTCCCAAGCCCTTCACCAGCCTTGTCGCCCTCCTTTGGATGAGTTCAAGTGTCTCAACGTCCTTCCTGAACTGAGGTGCCCAGAACTGGACACAGTTTGCTCTCCATCATGCTATGCAAATATCACCTACTCGTGTCCTCTCCTGTGCCCTCTTTTATTCCTGGTTGCAATTTGAAGTCATTTCAGTATGAGACACAAGGAACATTCTTATCAAGGATAGAACCTGAAGTCCAAGGATACTTTCCTTGAGTGTGTGGTTATGGGAGTGGGAGGATAAGCTCTAAAGCATTTGAAGCTGAGGAAGACTTTTATTTGTCACCTTAGGGAAATGCATTTACCTTCAAGCACTCAGACAAGGTGTAATTTTTCACCTCCATAAGGAAGCTTGAACATGGCACAATGAAGTACTGATCCTCAGAAAGTACCAAGTTTCGGGGGAGTTGGGTTAGGAGAGCTCAAGAGACAGACAGGTGCCGTTTTTTTTTTTTTTTTTTGCACTGGGGGTAAGAATTCTAGTTTAGATGGTTTAGATCTGGAAGCTATCCAGTAAGTCTGTAAAACCAGAGTGTTTGGTCATTCATCCCTGTGCTATGATTTTAGGATTATTTCTGATAAAAATTGTTTGCTTTGACAGCTACTTTGTTTTGTATCAGCTGCTAAGAACTGTCCAGGCTTCTGCCAGGGGTTCTAAATTCAGTGGGGTTAGCTGAACATGCAGTCACTGTCTTGGGGTCTGCCTGGAGCAGCATTTCTACCACACTAAGCAGGAACTAGATAGCACTGGTGAGTGAGCCAGAGCTGGAGGACTGGGACAATTTGTACCTGGTGAGAGAACAAGCAAGGAGCAGCAGAATGATGGGAGAGGAAAAGGAAGAATGAATTTATGACTTGCTTCCCAAAACACTAGTTTAAGCTTAACATGCTGATAGGATGTCCTAGATAGCATGGCAATCCTGACATTTTGAAGGAAGATTACAGTTTGGGGAATTTAAAAATCCTCTTTTGTGGTAACAACAAAAAAAACTTTGATCAGAAAAAGATTGTTGTTAGTAGTTGGAAGAGAGGAGTACTAGGATGGAGCTGGTCTGCACATAAAAATAAAATGGACAATACTCTCTCATGGGCTCATTAAACAGCCATCTACACAATATTTGTCCATTTTCTATATTAATCTAATTTTTTGATGAAAGGAGAATAGCTTAAATTAGTTACCTTAGTATCCTTATAAATCTTTGTCCAAAACCATCCCCCTTGCAGCAGCAGGGACTGGTTATACCTGGCCAGTTCACAGAGGTGTGCTCCAAATAGACCAGCAGGAAGCAACTCACAGCTGGCATTAATTTCACCACTTTGATGATGGTGTAGATACAGCTGGGCAGGTCTTGAGGTCCATCTCATTGCTGCAGAGTGGTGCAAGACGTGTTGGTGTCTTTGCACTTAAAGTGCTGGTACTCAGCTTCAGGGACAGGGTTTCCTTTTTGAATTTTAACTGTATCAACATTTCTTGCTACTAGGACTATGTCTGCATGGGAAAATCATCTAACACACCACAGGGCATTAGTTCTGGCCATTGGTAATATTAGATGTTAATTTTCAACAAGCTTTTCTCTGTTAAGGTGGTTTTTTTTGTGTGTGTGTGCTTTTTGGTTTTGTCTTGGTTTTAAAAGACAGGTGTCTGTAAGGAAGGCAGGAACCTCCCTTGGAATGGAAAATGCAACCCCCTTCCCTTCAGATTATTATAATTTTGAAATTATGGGGCTTTCAGGCAAATGTATGAGGAAATAGGAATAACAGTTCTTTACTTATATATAACAAGGTAAACAAACACCAATAACTATGGCAGTGAT